>ONZH01026964.1:0-274461 GCA_900303285.1 Rhinella marina
TCATGGCCAAAAGTTTTGAGAATGACACAAATATTATATTTTCACATGATCTGCTGCCCTCTGGTTTGTATGTGTGTTTGTCAGATGTTTTATCACATACAGAAATATAATTGCAATCATAGTATGAGTAACAAAAGCTTATATTGACAGAATGAGTTAATGCAGCAAGTCAATATTTGCAGTGTTGACCCTTCTTCTTCAGGACCTCTGCAATTCTCCCTGGCATGCTCTCAACTTCTGGACCAAATCCTGACTGATAGCAGTCCATTCTTGCACAATCAATGCTTGCATTTTGTCAGAATTTGTAGGTTTTTGTTTGTCCACCCGTCTCTTGACGATTGATCACAAGTTCTTAATGGGATTAAGATCTGGGGAGTCTCCAGGCCATGGACCCAAAATCTCAATGTTTTGTTCCCTGAGCCATTTAGTTATCACCTTTGCTTTATGGCAAGGTGCTACATCATGCTGGAAAAGGCATTGTTGATCGCCAAACTGCTCTTGGACAGTTGGGAGAAGTTGCTCTCGGAGGACATTCTGGTACCATTCTTTATTCATGGCTGTGTTTTTAGGCAAGACTGCGAGAGAGCCGATTCCTTTGGCTGAGAAGCAACCCCACACATGAATGGTTTCAGGATGCTTTACAGTTGGCATGAGACAAGACTGGTGGTAGCGCTCACCTCGTCTTCTCCGAATAAGCTGCTTTCCAGATGTCCCAAACAATCGAAAAGGGGATTCATCAGAGAAAATGACTTTACCCCAGTCCTCAGCAGTCCACTCCCTGTACCTTTTGCAGAATATCAGTCTGTCCCTGATGTTTTTTCTGGAGAGAAGTGGCTTCTTTGCTGCCCTCCTTGAGACTAGGCCTTGCTCCAAGAGTCTCTGCCTCACAGTGCGTGCAGATGCACTCACACCTGCCTGCTGCCATTCCTGAGCAAGCTCTGCACTGCTGGTAGCCCGATCCCGCAGCTGAAACACTTTTAAGAGACAGTCCTGGCGCTTGCTGGTCTTTCTTGGGCGCCCTGGAGCCTTTTTGGCAACAATGGAACCTTTGTCCTTGAAGTTCTTGATGATGCGATAGATTGTTGACTGAGGTGCAATCTTTCTAGCTGTGATATTCTTCCCTGTTAGGCCATTTTTGTGCAGTGCAATGATGACTGCACGTGTTTCTTTAGAGATAACCATGGTTAACAGAAGAGAAACAATGATGCCAAGCACCAGCCTCCTTTTAAAGTGTCCAGTGGTGTCATTCTTACTTAATCATGACAGATTGATCTCCAGCCCTGTCCTCATCAACACCCATACCTGTTAATGGAGCAATCACTGAAACGATGTTAGCTGGTCCTTTTAAGGCAGGGCTGCAATGATGTTGATGAAGTTCATTTTCTAGGCAAATATTGACTTTTCAAGTAATTGCTGTTAAGCTGATCACTCTTTATAACATTCTGGAGTATATGCAAATTGCCATTATAAAAGCTGAAGCAGTAGACTTTGTAAAAATTAATATTTGTATCATTCTCAAAACTTTTGGCCATGACTGTACTGTCCTCTTCTGGGTTAATGATGCAGTCATTCATGCAAAAGGAGCCCCAACCAAGTATTGAATGCATTTACTGTACATACTTTTCATTTGGCCAACATTTCTGTGTTTAAAAAAAATAATTTACAATTGGTCTATTATAATTATTCTAATTTTCTGAGATAATGACTCTTGGATTTTCCCTTGGCTGTAAGCCATAATCATCAACATCAACATAAATAAACACTTGAAAAAGTTCACTCTGTTTGTAATGACTTTTTGTATTGAACTACTGAAAAAAAAACTTTTTGATGATATTCTAATTTATTGAGATCAAAGTGTACATACACCAATATGGTAGTTTTCATAACTCAGGTCACTTTCTAAAGAGGACCTGTCATGAAATGCAATGCAATCTGCAGGCAGCATGTTCTAGAGCAGGGGAGCTGAGCAAATCAATTTACAGTTTTGTGGGATAAGATTCAGTAAAACGTGTAATTTAAGTACATTTAAAGAGGACATATCACCACTCCTGACATGCCTGTTTTAATAGCTTCATGCATTCCCTATGTAATAACAATTCTGGAGCCTCTGTTCTTATGACTCTATGTTGTGTCATTCCTTTAGTTGTACTAGAAGTTATGAATGAATTGCTATTAGCCTTCAGTAAGGGTACAGAGGGGAGGTAACAAGTTGGGGGTGTGTACCTGCACAGACTCACTCTACCCAATCAGTGCTTCAATTTTCAAACTGTGCAGGGACACAGCCCAACTTGTTACCTCCCCTCTGTACCCTTACTACAGACTGCTAGCAATTCATTCATAACTTCTAGTAGAAATAATAAAGGAATGGCACAACATAGAGCCATAAGAATAGATGCTCTAGAATTGTTAATACATGGGGACTGCATGAAGTTATTAAAACAGGCATGTCAGGAGCGGTGAAAGGTCCTCTTTAAGTCCCTTCTATTTCTGATTTCATTGTTCAGGGGGATATGTCAGTTACTGTCAGGTATCTCTGTATACACACCTACACAGAGAATGCTATCAATCACTGATAACATCTCCCAGTTGAACAATGAAATCAGAAAGAGCAGAGATTTAAATGTATAAATTACAAGTTTAACTAATTCTTTTCCCACAAAAAAATGTATTAATCTGCTCCATTCCTCCTGTTCTATAACATGCTGACAGCAGATTGCATTGCATTTTGTGGTGACGGGTCCCAAGGTCATTATACTGTATATATGTAGAATGCATATCATATTGTAAGTTACATACAAAGTTATATATGTACATACGGTACACATTATGCTGGTTTCACATCACGTTTTTGTCATAAGTTAAAGAGGACCTTTCATCACTCCTGACATGCCTGTTTTAATAGCTTCATGCATTCCCCATGTCTGAGCATGACAGCACGGATTGGCTAGAGTCAGTCTGTGCAGGTACACACCCCCAACTTGTTACCTCCCCTCTGTACCTTTACTAAAGGCAAATAGCAATTCATTCATAACTTCTAGTGCAAATAATAAAGGAATGGCATAACATACAGACATAAGAATAAATGTTCCAGACTTGTTATTACATGGGGAATGCATGAAGCTATTAAAACAGGCATGTCAGGAGTGGTGAAAGGTCCTCTTTAACATATACTTTTTTTTGCAGTACTCACAGGATAGAAAAGTGTAGTTTAACATGCTTTTCCATCATGTCAAATCCAGCAAAAAAAAAAAAAAAAAAATTCTCTCTCTCTCTCAGAGAGATCAGATCAGCCCACCCAGCCACCAAAGGTTAAAATAAAGACCTCTTTTACCTGTCCTGCACCGCGGCTCTGGCGCTCTTCTGTCTGCGCGCACTATGACCTGACGCTGCACGCAGTCAAGTGACAGTGCAGCGCCGGCCGGAGAGGACAGAGGAGAGCTGGACCCGGGGCGGAGCAGGACAGGTAAGAGAGGTTTTTATTTTAACCTTACGTGGCTGGGTGGGCTGATCTGAGGTCTGATGAGGGCACATACTGCTGATCTGAGGTCTGATGGGGGCACATTCTGCTTGATCTGAGGTCTGATGGGGCACATTCTGCTGATCTGAGGTCTGATGGGGGCACATTCTGCTGATCTGAGGTCTGATGGGGGCACATTCTGTTGATCTGAGGTCTGATGGGGGCACATTCTGTTGATCTGAGGTCTGATGGGGGCACATTCTGTTGATCTGAGGTCTGATGGGGCACATTCTGTTGATCTTAGGTCTGATGGGGGCACATTTGCTGATCTGAGGTCTGATGGGGGCACATTTTGCTGATCTGAGGTCTGATGGGGGCACATTTTGCTGATCTGAGGTCTGATGGGGCACATTTTGCTGATCTGAGGTCTGATGGGGGCCACATTCTGCTGATCTGAGGTCTGATGGGGGCACAATCTGCTGATCTGAGGTCTCATGGGGGCACAATCTGCTAATCTGGGGGCACATTCTGCTAATCTGAGGTCTCATGGGGGCACATTCTGCTAATCTGAGGTCTCATGGGGGCACATTCTGCTAATCTGAGGTCTCATGGGGGCACATTCTGCTGATCTGAGGTCTCATGGGGGCACATTCTGCTGATCTGAGGTCTCTAAGGGGTAGAGTGGGCTGATCTGAGGTCTCTAAGGGGTAGAGTGGGCTGATCTGAGGTCTGATGGGCGCACACTGGGCTGATATGGGGGCTGATCTGAGGTCTGATAGGGGTCCGACATGGAGGGCTGATATGGGGGTCTGATGTGATGTCCTGAAATTTATGGGGGGTCTGATATAAGGTGTGATGAAAAATATTTTTTTCTTATTTTCCTACTCTAAAATCTGGGGTGCGTCTTATCATCAGGTGCATCTTATAAAGCGAAAAATACGGTATACATATATTTACGTTAATATACAGCATGGAAGAAGGCACTGCTCCAAAACTGCCATAGAAAAGCCAGGTTATAGTTTGCAGCTGCACATGGTTACAAAGATATGGTCTGCTGAAACAAAAAAAATGGAACAGTTTGGCTACAATGACCATCATTATGTATGGAGGAAAAAGGAGGGAACTTGCAAACCAAAGAATACCATGTCCACCAAGAAGCATGGCGGTAGCAGCATCATGCCTTAGTGTAGCTCTTGCTGCTGGAAGGATTAGTGCACTTCACAAAATAAATAACATTGTGGAGATAATAAATCAACACCTCAAGACATCAGCCAGGAAGATAAAGCTTGCGCATACACGGGTCTTCGAAATGAACTATGACCCCAAGCAAACTTCCAAAGCTTGGAGACATACAAACCTGAATCACATACACCATTTTTGTCAAGAAGAATGGACCACATTTCCAGAAACATAGTGTGACAAACTTGTGGAAGGCTACCCACATTTTGTGAACCAGGTTAGCCAATTTAAAGGCAATGCTACCAAATACTAACCATATGTATGCAAGCCTATGAGCCACTGGAATGTGATGAAATAAATAAAAGCTGAGACAACTCATTGGGGGATATTTATCAAAACTGGTGTAAAGGAAAACTGGCCTGGCTGCCCATCGCAACCAATCAGATTCCACTTTTCAGAGCTCCTTTGGTTATGGGAAACTAAGCTACTTTTCCTTTGTACCAGTTTTGATAAATCTCCCCCATTGTCTCTAGAATTATTCTGACATTTCACATTCTTGAAATATAGTAGGACTAAATGTCAGAAATTGTGAAAATAGAATTTTAATTTATGTGGCAAAGGTGTACAGTATATAAACTTAAAGGGAGTCTGTCACCTGTTTTTCACTAATATAACTAAGAGCACCGTACCACAAAATATTGCAGACACATCCCAGACATACCTGTGTGCACTATGTCTAACTATAATCTATTGTTTCCGTTATTTTTGTTAGCCAAAATGACTGCAGAAAATTATTCTAGCCACTTGTTTAATTAAAACCTCATACAAAAAAATTCCCCAAAAATTCTCCTAAAATTTTATAACCTCCTCAAAATATCTTCTCAGCGTATTACCTTTGTTCCTTTGGATAATGTCTGTGTATGCATGTAAAGCAGATACTGTCTTAAAGGGAGTCTGTCACCTAATTTTCACCAATATAGCTAAGAGCACTGCCCCACAAAAGATTGCACACACATCCCAAACATACCTGTGTGCACTTTGTGCCTAAGGGTACAGCCACATGAAGTGGATGAAAGGCAGCCTGTGAGTGTATATTAGCAGTTTGCAGTTTTAAACAGACTGTCAATGGCTCTCCAGTTTAGTGAGCTGTTATTTGGGCAATGCTGTACAACCGTTAAGAATAAATCTGAACACAATGTTGATTTGCAGCAAACCACATTTTGGAGCAGTTTTTGGACACTTACAGCCTCAACCTAGCTGCCCCATGTAGCTGTACCTTTAGTCAATTTACCTTTAATGTTGCAGATTATCAAAGGTGAGCATTTGTGGTTAAGATGTGGTTGATAACTGCTTCTGAAAGCACCATGTGGTTTTTACAGGTGAAGCATGTAAAATAAGGGTACTTGCACACAGGTGCAGGTTAACACGCTTTTCCTCACCAAAATTGTGATATTTTAATGTGGATCTGATGTGGTCTTGCTGCAGATTTTGCCCTTCCATTAAATACGGTGAAATCCATATAAGAAAAAAAGCATGCTAATTACCACCCACATCACTAAACCGTAGCAAAACTGAATAGGGTGTTTAAGGCTACTTTCACACTAGCAGCATAGTCTTTCGGCAGGCTATCCTGGCGGGTGAAAAGCCTGCCAAATCTGTGCTGCCGCTAGTGGGGGACGGGTGGCACGGCAAACATGCTGAGAGGCGGCCGGAATAAAACTACGACATGTTGTAGTTTTATTCCGGCCGCCTCTCGGCATGTCTGCCGTGCTGTGGCCGGAACTGCGTCCCGCCCCGACTACAGTGAATGGGGCCGGAGCGGAGTTCCAGCCGCACGCGTGCACTAGCGGCAGCATGGAACAGCCTGCCGGAACCATGCTGCTAGTGTAAAACAGCCTAAATGCAGGAGACCAGAAACCAGGAGTAGAATCTACAAAGAAAGTATAATGGAAGAATGTGTGCTTGTTCTGTGCTCTGGGCACGCACCCAGTTTTGGCTATATAAATACTCAAGCAAAATACTGTCCATGTGAAAGTGGGCAATATGTTCGATCAATTAAATGTAATAAATCTTTCAAATAGGTCTTACTGTAAAACCTCCACTACTCTGGTCATGCTTCCAATAGCATTACTAGTTCATGACATTTCACTTTTTACCAAAGCTAGCGATTCAAATGCAACCCTAAATTATTAGTGCCTACAGCAGATTGCCCCTATAATTGTGCCAGTCGGAGCAGTACCTATACAAAAAGGCCAGTCAACTAAACACTGCACTTATTTTTTCATAGTCTTGCCCTCTGCTGCATTGGTAGGATCTTGCGAGAAGCCAGTCTTAAATATTCCAGTGCCAATCAGTCAGAAAAATGCAGAAGACAAGAAGAGCAGGAAGTATCACAGATGTACCATGTTTTAGGAAAGTGCTTGGAAATCCTGGACTCTTGTATGAAATGTGACATTGGGGCCACATTGCATACAGAGGAATGTATACTTGCTACCATTAGTTATACGCAATAAAAATACTATAAATATGTAAAAAAAAAATAAAAAAATAAAAAAGCAAAAAGAAGACTAACATGGTCACAATTTGCATAGGTGTCATGAGCGCATGTGATCCCAGATCCACACAAGTTTCTGCCTTATGCCCACAACAATCATTTCTGTACAGGTGCAGCGCCGATATAACAGCAAAATATGACACGTTACAGCTACAACTACAGCTTGAGCCACAAACTAGGTAGTCAGGCATCATAGCAAAGTTAGATATACTGAAAATGTTTGCTACACGAGAAAGATGATTATTTTTTGCCCAAAATGTATTTGGACAAACAAACTACATCAAATAATAGTGAGAAAATAAGGGAAAACTTTTTTGCCCTTTTCCATCACAAAATACATTTTTTTTTATTCACAAAATTAAAAAAAAATATTGTTTCCACTTTCCAATCATATTATGCCCCACAAAAAAAAACATAATAATAATGGAGCACAAAACAAAAGTATTTACCGTATTTTTCGCTTTATAACACACACTTTTTTCCCCCCAAAAGTAGGGGGAAAATTGCGGTGCGTCTTATAAAGCGAATACAAGTGAGTGCTTCCATTATGGAATATGGAATTATGAAACTTGTATGTTTTAGCTGCGGCACCCCCATCAGACCTCAGATCAGCCCACCCAGCCCCATAACAATAAAATAAAAACCTCTCTTACCTGTCTTGCGCCACGGCTCCGCTCCGGGTCCGGCGCTCCTCTTGCTTCCCGGGCCGGCGCTGCACTGTCCTGATTGCGTACAGCGTAAGGACGTAGTGCACGCACTATGACCTGACGCTGTACGCAGTCAGGTGACAATGCAGCGCCAGCCATAGAAGCTAGAGGAGCGCCGGACCCAGAGCGGAGCCGCGGCGCAGGACAGGTAAGAGAGGTTTTTATTTTATTGTTATGGGGCTGAGTGGGCTGATCTGAAGTCTGATGGGGGCACAATGGGCTGATCTGAGGTCTGATGGGAGCACACTGGGCAGATATGAGGTCTGATGGGGGCACACTGGGCTGATCTGAGGTCTGATGGGGGCACACTGGGCTGATCTGAGGTCTGATGGGGGCACAATGCGCTGATCTGAGGTCTGATGGGAGCACACTGGGCAGATATGAGGTCTGATGGGAGCACACTGGGCTGATCTGAGGTCTGATGGGGGCACAATGGGCTGATCTGAGGTCTGATGGGGGCACAATGGGCTGTTCTGAGGTCTGATGGGGGCACAATGGGCTGTTCTGAGGTCTGATGGGGGCACACTGGGCTGTTCTGAGGTCTGATGGGGGCACACTGGGCTGATCTGAGGTCTGATGGGGATCTGATGTGATGTCCTGAAATTTATGGGGGATCTGATACGAGGTCTGATGAAAAATATTTTTTTCTCATTTTCCTACTGTAAAATCTGGGGTGCGTCTTATCGTCAGGTGCGTATTATAAAGCGAAAAATACGGTACCTAGAATTCATCATTCCAAAATGGAAATATTGCTCTGGACATTAAGACAAAAATTCAATAATAATAATTCAGTGAATTATGTTACTATGTAACTCAACTGGACTCTTGCGTGGCACCTTGGGGCAGAAAACGGATGGAGAAACTCATGCCTACATGTTTCTATCTCAGAAATGCCTTATCCGGAGGGCAGGGCTGTGGAGTCGGTAAGCCAAAGCCCCGACTCCAACTCCTTCATTTCCACTAACTCCGACTCCCTCATACATGGCGCATGTTTAAGTGATAACTTTAACCAAACTTTGCATAAATCAATACTACAGATAAGTCATGAAAAAAAAAGTTTGTAATATATGTTTTACTAGATATCTTTACTCTGAACTTTCAGTATCAAGCTTTTCTCTGGGTACAGCTCACTAAGGGCCCGATATGAAAACTGTCTAGGTCTAAGACTTTCTTTGTTGCCCATAGCAACCAATCAGAGCTCCCCTTTCATTTCTCCAGAGCACTATATGAAATGAAATGGGAGCTCTGATTGGTTTCTATCGACAACAAAGAAAGTTCTACACATAGACAGTTTTCATACATAAGGCCCTAGGTGTTTTACATCAGAGGAAAAGCAAACTAAAACAAAGCATGCAGAGAGAACCTGCACTGGACAATTGATTTATGCACAGTTTATTGAAAGTTTAGATATAGTAAGAAATACTTGCCTTAAAGGGGTTTTCTCAGCAGGTTGATTCACTAGCTGACAGGCAGTTTAACACTTACTTGGTCTCCTCAAGCTGTGTGTGTTAGCATATATTATCTTACTCTGACAAAGCAGGAGATTGTGATCTCTAACACAACACTTGTCCCTTTTGCTTACTGCAAGTAATCACGCACAGCTCAGTCCCATCATTCTTCACTACTCTCAGCCAATCAGATAACAGTCTTTCTGGTCTGCAGGTTACCATAGAAACCTGCGCGCAGTGAGAGACCTGCTGAACTGTCTATAGTTCATGACTAAAGTAAACTCTACTGACCACTGTATTTATAAAATGTCTTCTTTTAACTGTCCCTTTATGTTAAAAGCTAATCTTTGTAACTAGCGAGAAAACCCCTTTAATCCTGTTTTCTCTATCAGATCTGAGAAGAGTGCAGCCATTCCTTCCCAGTGCCTTTTTCCTCTGATCTGTAGCACAGGAGCTTCACTTCTGAGCATCTACATAAAGGGCAGCACACATTCATCTCAACTAAAAGCCTAGATCCTTAGTTCAGGAATAGAACAGACATTTATAGGACATTTCAGCATTTTCCCAAATTCTTATGAAAATATATTCAGCACATACTGCATTGAACTAAATGTACCAATGTATTATATATTTTTGGATTCGGAGTCGGTCCATTTTATACCGACTCCAACAAAATGGACACCGACTCCAACTCCACAGCCCTGGCGGAGGGTTCACTGCAATGTTCTCCACAGTGGAAAGTCTGCAGTGTACCTGGCAGAATTTCAAATGGTGCAGAATTTGGAAATGCTACAGGTTTGCTTCAACTGTACCTCTTCAATGCAAAGGAGGAAATTTGTAACGAGAACTGACATGCTGTAGAGTTTAAATCCGCACCGCATGTCAAGTTCTGTGCGCCTCCTGTTGTGGAAATTTTCTGATGAAATCCTTTAAAAGCTCATGTACTCTTCTGCTACTGTATCATCTGCTCATTAACCCTGCAGGGTAAACACCTTCGCTCCAGAATTCTGCCTTAAAAAAAAAAAAAAAAAATGCAAAAGTGGACTTTTGTAACTTTTTTCATTTTTACACCACTGACTGCAGTTTTAAAATGTGTGGGAAAGTAGGTGTGTTTAGCTGTTAATGAGTTTCACTCCAGATTTATCACTGAGATTTAATTTTTTTTTCAAAATTAGTAATCTATCTCAAGTGCGTGCAGTAGGAAACCTGGAGTAACTTTTCTAGACAAAAGTGTTAGGTTAAAAGTTACGACAAATGTATCAAGACATGCGTCATTCCATAAATGTGGCATAAAGCAGCCAAAGCAGAGTCAAGCAAAACTGACTTCACCCCCCTCCCTCAAGTGTGCCCGTTCCTGTAAGGGCTCATGCACACGAACGTATTTTCTTTCCGTGCCCGTTCCATTTTCTTTTTTTTTTTGCGGACCGTATGCGGAACCATTAATTTTAATGGGTCTGAAAAAAAAAGAAGCAAGTTACTCCGTGTGCATTCTGTTTATGTCCGTTCTGGAATGGACAAGGATAGTACTGTTCTCATAGGGGCCAGCCGTTCCGCAAAATACGGAATGCACATGGATGTCATCCGTATTTTTTTGCAGATCCGTTTTTTTCGGACTACAAAATACATTTGGTCGTGTGCATGAGCCCTAAAGCAGAGTTTATGATTCATATATCTAAAGAAGGAATGTCAATCTATCTGGTTAGTACCATCTTTTTTTCACTTTTAGGACTTTATCAGACAGGAATTAGGATCCTTTCACACTATGTTTGGAATACAATAAAAAATTTACACATACTGGATAGGTTTCTATAAGGTAAACTTGCGTCAACAGTATGTCCCTTTTAGCACACTCGAGCAAACATCTGGATACTTTTTTCCCCTGGAAATCTATTCAATGCAGCAAAGACTGTCCACACTACAGTATGGCATGCACCTGCATACAATCTAGCATTTTTTCTCAGATGATAATAAGAAAACAAACCAAAGATTTGTGCCTCATCTCTATGTCCAAAACATGGTGTGATGGGGACCTTTTCAAATTCAGAGTCTCCATTAAAAGTAAAGTATTCCATTAAAGTGGACAAATCTTTACTGTATGATTTGGGGAACACAAAGTATGATTAGAATAAATGTGTAGTCTTGTAGTGACGATATTTAATGAATAAGTGTACATTTGCATAACAATAGTATTGCTGTAGTAGCTAATGATAAAATGGACACTGTTACATGTTTGCTTAGCGAGTAATGCAGATGTGCTTTATATGCTTTTAGGGAACTGTACCAGCAACGATCTTGCCACAATTCTTAGGCCTCGGACACATATCCATGTCAGTTATACTCCTGTGAAAAAAGCATCCGTGTTTCATTTGTGAAAATGTCCTTGAAGGATCCGTGTTGGTTCCGCATGTCCGTTTTTACCCTCCGTGTGTCATCCATATTTTACGGACATTTCTCAGCTGAAAATTAATTTCCAAATAATCTTTAATCAGTCTTCAGTGAAAAACAGATGCAACAAGGATGCCATCCGTTTTGTGTCCATGATTTTTCACGGACCCATAGATTTCAATAGGCGTGTTTGGTCCACATCACAGACCAAAGTAGTGCATGTCGCTGTGTTTTTTGGGGTTTTTTTTTACTGACCCATGGTCAGGAAAAAAAAAAAAGATACTGATGTGTGAACAGACACGTTTTAAAATCAATGAGTACATGTGCTGTGCCCAGAAAATGCTGACAGCACACATGAGCGAAAAATGGAAATGTGAACGAGGCCTTAGACTACTGAAATAAGGTATATTGGACGAACACAATGGCAAGTCCAGAAGTGCTCATTACCGGACACTGAAGGCGGCTGAAAAATGAATGCCAGCAACTCTTTCGGTCTATTGACTTGTAATAACAGGCTGCCATGAAGTCAGCTTTGATGCAAACTACAGAGTAACTGACCATGCATGCGATAGCTCAGTTCAGATCTCGCCACCTAATCCTCAAAGTACAGTTTGTTCTGGACACAGAATACCCTAATGTTCTGTGACAAAATTCAGTAGTTTCATACCTGGGCTATGTTTGTATTTTCCCCAGCACTCTCTAGGCTGTCATCTGTGTTTTCTTCCTCTTGACGTACATCATATGTCTCAGGATAGTTGGATATAGATTGTGTTTGCTCCTCCTGATCAATTGTAAATTTCAGAAGGTCAAAGTACCACAATCGTGGTATGTATACGTCATCACCGGATGCACCAGATTTTCTTGAAGATTCCACTTTCTTTAATTCTTTTTTGAACACTGTTCTTAAATTAGCAATCTTATGTTTAACAACATCTACAGTCGCTGAGGGACAAACAGTCTTACAAAGATTTACCAGTTTTTCATATGCTTTGGCTTTTTTCTGTCTGTTGGAATAATCAGCGCATTTCAACTTCCACAAGCAAGGAAAAGATCGGTACATTTCAATAAATTCTTTTAAGAAATCAGGGTTCATAAATATCTCTGCAGACATTTTCTTCTTTGCAATAATTACCTACAAAAATACACTATGAATTATCAGATTGTCTTCTTTCCAACATTAAAAGAACATACTGTATTTTCTATGATGATGTAGAATCATGACAAGGTGTCAAAAGGAGAACTTCCAAAGGTGAAATGGCATTTTTCCACCACAGATTTTCATGTGATGCAAAGTAATGGCAGATTTATGGCTATACATTAAACGGTTGAAACTTGCAGCATTCTCGTTTTTCAACTACACGTGGATGGATTTTTTAGAATACCATTCACATGTATTGTACTGTACTTTTCAGCAGATTTGTGATGTAGGATGTTTGAGCTTACCCATCTAAGGCTTCCAATACACAGGTGAGGGTTGTAAAATATATTTTCCACATGGATTTGTGTGGGGATTTCCCTGCGTTTTTGCACCAAACCTACATGTGTTACTTGAATTAAGAAGAGTGAAACAGTTGACATGCTGCAGATTTCAAAATCTGCACAGCAGGTTAATTTCCGTAAGCAAAAAAATATGCAATATGTAGAGGGAAATATATTAAATATTCAACTGTTCATGCCAAGGGTTGCTATGAGCACTGGTGTTGGTAACCTGCAGACCATGGCTTGCATTGTTTAGGTTTATAACAGCTGATCGGTATGTAGTCCCCTTTTGTGCTGGGCGCCGGGTGGAATCATCCTATGTGTGCGCCGTACTGCTCCTCCTGCGCTGTGGAGACCTGCCGGGAGCATGTAAGTATGTATGTGTATATGTCTGTGTATGTTTATGTGTATGTCTATGTCTGTATGTATGTATATATATGTGTGCAGGTGACGGATCCGTCATGAACTCCATTGAAAGTCAATGGAGGACGGATCCGTTCACCATTGTGTCACACCAAACGGATCCGTCCCCATTGACTTTTATTCGGGGCCATGACGGATCCGTCTTGGTGCGTGCTGCGGTTTGCTCTCCGGTCTGAAGATGGAATGGAATGCTTTCAGGAGCATTCCGTTGTCTTCAGTTCAGTTTTGTCCCCATTGACAATGAATGGGGACCAAAACTGAAGCGTTTTATTCCGATATTGAGCCCCTATGACGGAACTCAATACCGGAATTATAAAACGCTAGTGTGAAAGTAGCCTAAACCTGTTTTTATAGCATATATGGGGCTATACATACCTCTGCCCCATGGCTAGAAACCTTCCCCCTACTTATGAGAGATAAATAGTCCAGCATTTGGGACTAAAGAAGGAACTCACCACCACAGAGGAGGACTTCACACATTGAAGAGTGGACATAAGTTGAGCCAAGCAGCCCCTCTAGAAACAGAGAATATGAGCAGTGGCTGGATAAGTACCCCTGGAACCCCCTGTTACCCCTAATTATCCCCAAACCCCTGCATTCACCCTGCTTTGTTCCTGCATTACCCTGTCCCTGCATTTACCCCTGCTGTGCCCTTATCACCGCATTTAACTTCTGCATTCACCCCTGCATTGCCTTGTTAACCCCTGTTTTGCCCTGTATTGTGTGACCCCTTCTAGGGACAGTCTAGTGTCAGGTGGTGGTGGTGGGGGGGGGGTGCTGCTATAACGTCTGTGAGTGTATATCTAGCTAGATTGTGGGTTGGATTTATAGTTGGTATTGTATAGCATTAGTGTAGTAAGATTCATTATTGTGCTGTTAGTGTATTGCTGTGTGCGAATATATGTATATATATTTATATATATATATAGAGAGAGAGAGAGAGAGAGAGAGAGATAGCAGATATAATTGACTGCAGACTTGTAATTGTTTAATAAATACTTAATTCAAGTACAGCATATGGTCTTTTGTCGCCACCGTAATACAGCACACGTAGTTCAGGGAAAGTAGAGCAACAGGTAGAATAAAGGTAAAAAGGCGGAACCAACAATAGGTGGATTTACGTATATTAATTATTAATATTAACTCAAAATGTTAATAATTAATATTCCCTTTAACACAAAGTGTACATGAGATTTGTCAAATCTCATTCATTTTGCTGGTACTGTATTACACTGTGGTTTTTCCACAACTAAATCCACGCTGTGGTGTGCAGGTAGCCTAAGTCTATTTCTGCTAACATTTCCCTCTTGGTTATTTAGTGAAGAAAATCATCATCCACATCATTGTCTGGACTTTAATGTGGATGGCAATTTGAATCCACAGAGAGGGGGAATTTATCATGCATTGCACTCCAGAATTTTGGCTTAAAAAAAATAATAAAAAAAAAAAAATAAGGGCGGCTTGGTGGCTTTTTGGGTCTCTTGCGCAAAATCTCTCCGACTTTTTACATTTTACCAATCACTCCCGTTTTGTGGTTAGTCAAATGGGTGTGTCTAACTATGTTATTGAGTTTCACTCCAGATTTATCACTGAATACAACGCACTCCAATAAAGGGTGGAGTAGGAAAACTGGAGTAACATTTCTAGGCGAGAGTGTTAGGTTTAAAGATGCACCACATTTAACAAACACCACGCAACGTTTGCTAAATTTGGTGCAAAGTACACCAATGCAGACCACTGCAAAACTGACTTAAAAAAATGATAAGTTCCTCCATATCAGTCTCGGATAAGTTGCCCATAGTGACCAATTAGGTTGCTATATTAAGCTTGAAAAATTAAAGCAGTAATATGATGATTTCATCATTCTTGCCAACTACCCTAAAGCACAGAACATGAGGAGTTATGTGGCACTGTAATGAGGGGCTTCAGGCACCAGGAATTAGCAGTAGTAAACACTTTTTTTTCCATGTACATGAAAAACTTTTATTTTATACTTCTTGAGGTATAAGTATAAATTTATATAAAGCTTAAAGTTTCAAATTTTCAGAGCAGATATTTACTTCCTAAATATATGTATTTAAATAGATGTTTTTGTTCACCCAACACTTAACCCCTTAAGGACCCACGGCGTACATGTAAGGTCCGCCAGGTGCTGGGAGGGAATCACGGCACCATGGCTGCCCTTACCAGCAGGCATCCATGACAGGTAAGGGCAGCATGGTGTATTTCTGCCCCCCCTTTCAGCTCCAATTGCTGCGATTGGCTGGTCAGTGAAGACCGGCACATTGCAGCGCCAGAAGCAGAAGGAAGCTGTGGGGCAGGTTTGGGAGTGTCAGGGGGAGGTGACCGGTGCTGAACTAGTCAGCACCTGTCTCTTCCGAGGTCAGGCAGGGAACAACAGTGCTTGGCGTCCCCTGCCAGGGCTACGATTGGCTGGAACAACGCTCCAGCCAATGGCAGCGCTATAGCAGCAACGGAATTCTAGCTGGTGACTGCATGCAGAGAGGTTCTGTGCTTCTCTGTGCTGCTTGTTGGCTTGCCGGGACTAGTGGTTCACAACCACAGCGACGACTACTGCTCCTGTAAATAAGAAGAAAGAAGAATATCTGGAACATCTGCTGCAGTGATTTCCAGATCCCTAATCCACCCCCCTTCCCAAACCCTAATCCCTGTTCCTATCCCCCCTCAACCCCCCACCGGCCCAATTTTGCCTAAAGCGAACAAATTGTGACTTTTTTGTCACTTTAATGTTTTGGTTTTTTTTCCAGCTCTGCACCACTTTCACTGTGTACGAGCTGTGAACGCCAAGTGCTGATCAGTCCGTACTTCATTGTTCAACACCTGGGCTCTTTTTTTTGGCTTTTTTTTTTTTAAGAACTAAGAATAGTTATTAGTATAGTTAGAATGATATAGATATACATATATTTCTAGATAGTTTTTTTTGTATCTGCAGTAAATTTTTATACTGCAGTGTCTGCACGGACGCACCAAACGTCAGCTTGCGTGCGTTCTGCAGCCCTAAGCACCAATAAGTACCAATTTTTTTTACTGATCGCTTTTGTGCTCAGTTTTCTTTTTCTTGTGTAAAAAATACATTTACTTTTACACAGAAATCAATTTTAGGTAGTGTTAGTGTAGATTTTTGCATGTACATATCTGTGTGCATACGTGCGTCCTGCTGAGCGCTGATCAGAAACATCTATTTTTCTGATTGGTCTGCTCAGTTTACTGTGCAGATTTTTTTTTGTGCAGTTAGTTATATCTACTGTATGTATCTCTCTCTCTCTCTCTCTATATATATATATATATCAATTTTAGTTAGGTAGTGTTAGTGTAGAGTTTTGCCTGCATGCAACATCTTTGTGCGTGCGTTCATCCTGCACCTGTAATTTATTTGTTATTTTTTTTCTACTCCTTTTCTTCTGCATTTCAAATCCATTATAAGCCCCTTCACGTGTGAAAACTCAGCATACACACCCCTCACACTATATAAAGTTTTACACATTTCACACGTCACATCCTAATAAAATAAAAATGGCCCGTCCGTCCCAACGAGCATACTCAGCTGAAGAGGCATACGCGTATCTTGCCTCTGATACGGAGTCTGCCAGTGAGGGAGAAGAGGATGCTACATTCCTCTACCCCCTTATTATCATCATCATCCGCTGATGAGGGGCCGTCTAGAAGGCGCCCCAGGGTAGCAGCGGAGGCAGCCCCCCAGAGTGAACCCCTGTGGACCCCACCCCCTGACGCTTTTTATCAGCCCCAGATTCTGGATTTTGAGGCCAGCTCCGGAATACAGATAGATTGTACTGGGTTCACAGAACTAGATTTTTTCAAAATCTTCTCTGAAGATTGTCTTTTTTTTTTTTTTTTAATCAAGCCAATTTTATTGGGTTTTCATTGTACATTAAGACATCATACAAAACATACCACAGAATAACAATGGTAACTCTGGGTCACCACATCGAGGACACTGGGCATCCGGTCTAACTCCCATCTTATAAAGCAACAGTGAAGTTCTATAAACTCTATGTAACAGAAACAGCTGTGACCTAGGCTGGGCTGCACTGAGGGATAAATACAGGTGTGCTCTCTAGAATGGACTGCCACTGGTCAGAGGACAAAGGCCCCACATCCTTCTCCCATTTCTCCTTCAACCCAATCATTGGATCCCCCAAACTCTTCTCCAGAAGGAACCCATATGCAAAAGATATTAGTTTATATGAGGCTGACGCTTGTACCACCTGGTCCAACAATGCTGTATTGGCAATACTTAAAGGGAATTTTTGGCCTGAAATTGAATGGCATGTCGGAATTGTAAAAATAAAAAAAAAGGTAGATCTGTGCAGACCAAACTCCTCCTGCAATTGTTGAAATGATTTCAAAATCGCCTTTTCAAACACCTGGTGGACGTAGCGAATACCCTTTTGTTCCCATAATTCAAACCCCTCTAATTTATGTATTTCCCAGAGGTATACGTTATGCCACAGAGGGGTATATTTAGTACATTCCTTAATTCCCAATTGATTTTTGACAGCCCACCAAACTTTGTGCATGAGTTGGAATGTAGGAAGACTAGGAGTATGTAACTTAAGAGCGTGAGCCTCTAGCGCCCCAATCAGAGAGTGATTCTTTAGGCTACTTTCACACTAGCGGCAGCCCGGATCCGGCAGGTGAAGGGTGCTGCCGGATCCGGACTGTCACAGGGACATGTGTGGAGCTGGAACCGCGCTCCGGCCCCACACGTCACACAGTACATACATACACACAGACACACATATACACAGACAAATACACATACATACTTACATGCTCCCGGCAGGTCTCCAGAGCGCCGGAGGAGCAGGACGGCGCGCACAGATGACTATTACCCACAGCGCCCTCTGCTGGGCGCATGGTGGAATCGTCATCTGTGCGCACCGTCCTGTTCCTCCTATCATGGACAATGGTAATTTAATCCAAGCCTCTACTTTTTTGAGTGTTTGATTCTGTCTAGTAAGAATAATAGATTAAGCTCAATGTATTGGGAAACTACCCTTGTAATCCAAACTCCAAGATATTTAAAGAGGCTCTGTCACCGGAATCAACCTCATTAAACCAGACATACTGGCTGGTAGAGCTCATCATGCTGAATAAAACTGTACCTTTCTTTTGTCTGTATGATAAATAGCTGCAGAGAAATCAGCGTTTTTATTCATATGCAAATGAGCAATCAGAGCACTCAGAGGCGGGGCTGAATATTCTGGGCACTGCTCTGTAACACCCCCTGTGCTCTGCACACTCCCCCTCCCATTGACTGACAGGGCTAGACAGCAGGCTGAAGGCAGAGCTGTGTGCTAGCATGTAAATATCACACACACTATAGCTGCACCACACTGAGATCTGCTCAGAAAGCTAATACACATATTACTGCTTCATTCACAGGCACAATATATGATTATACAGACACCAATAATGTGTGTTAGCTTATAAGCATAAAAACACCATGAACCATTATGAGGTGATGCTATAGCTTTGTGGGTAAGTTTTGGTTTTGTATGTAGAGATCCCAGGTTTGAATCTTAGGTAAGACATCGCATTTTTTTTCTTCAGAAATTTTTTTCTTCCACCTGTATCCCATAAGAAAAGTCTATGTCTTTACTATATTTAGAAAGATAATAAATATAATAAATATTACTGGTTTCTTTATAATCATATATTGTGTCTGTGAATAAACCAGCAATAAGTTTTAGCAAAAAAAAAAAACACTTTTCTCAATATAGTATGGCCTTATTATTATATAATTATTTATTATATAAATAATATGGTTTTGAATAAAAACAAAGAAAACATATACCTCTTCTGGGATTTGAACCTGCGATCTCTAGATGGAGGGCAGACCACTATACCACTAAGCTATAGCATCACCTCATAAAGGAGTATGGTATTTTTATGCTTATAAGGCAACACACATGATTGGTGTCCGTATCATCATATATTCTGATTATAAATAAAACAGTAATATGTGTATTAGCTTTCTGAGCAGATCTCAGTGTAGTGAAGGTATAGTGTATGTGATATTTACATGCTAGCACACAGCTCTGCCCTCAGCGTGCTGTCTAGCCCTGTCAGTCAATGGGAGGGAGTGTGTGCAGAGCACAGGGGGTGTTACATAGCAGTGCTCAGAATATTCTGCCCGCCTCTCAGTGCTCCGATTGTCCATTTGCATATGAATAAAAACGGTGATTTCTCTGCAGCTATTTATCATACAGACAAAAGAAAGGTATAGTTTTAATCAGCATGATGAGCCCTATCAGCCAGTATGTCTGGTTTAATAGGGTTGATCCTGGTGACAGAGTAGCTTTAAAGGGTTTCTGTCAGCAGTTTTTTGGGTATGAATCAGGCTGACATTAGAGATGTGCTAATGTCAGCTGATTCTAAATATATATATATCTTATTTATTAGTACCCCCGGTTTTATGTAAGTGTATCTGTTATTTTATGCTAATAAGCCTCTAGGAGCAGGGGGGCATTACCCCTGCTCCTAGAGGCTCAGTTTGCCCACCTTTAGAAACGCCTCCTTGATGTTGATTGACAGGGCCAGGCAGCCGAATACATCAGAGTTGAGCACAGCGCAGGCGCAGTGAGGAAGCCAGGAACCTGCCAGCATCTTTCACTCACTGCGCCGAATAATGAACGGCACGGCGCAGGTGCGCGATGTAGACGGAAGACAGGGCTGACAGGAGCAGAAGAAAGCTGCCTGGCCCTGTCAATCAACATCAAGGAGGCGTTTCTAGGTGGGCAGACGGAGCCTCTAGGAGCAGGGGTAACACCCCCCCCACTCCTAGAGGCTTATTAGCATAAAATAAAAGTTAAAATTACATAAAACCGGGGGCACTAATAAATAAGATATATATATATTTAGAATCATCTGACATTAGCAAATCTCTAATGGCAGCCTGATTCATACCCAAAAAACTGCTGACAGAAACCCTGTAAACTTGTGCACCCAGGGTATAGGAATACTTTCTATTCTTGCTGGTATCTCTCTAGAGGACAAAGGTAGCAGCGCAGATTTCGCCCAATTAATAGACAAACCCGAGAACTCCAAATTGATCTATAATTCTCAATATTATGGCCAGGGCATCTGTTACTTTATTGACAAACAAAAGGAAGTCGTCAGCATATAAGGCTACGCGTTCTTCCACCTTCGCATATACAAAGCCCTGAACCTCTTGGGAATCCTGTATAACAGCAAGATTTTGCAAATTTAATGGTGGCCCAAACCAATTTATACACCCAACAATTCATTGATCAGAACCCTACATCGCCATATGCTAGACCTCTAGGTTGGATCACTGCAGCAGAGATGATGAAGTTTTGGGGACTCATGCTGCATATGGGCGTTGTAAAGAAGCGAAACTTTAGGCAATATTGGCATTCGGACATTTTCTACCAGACTCCAATTTACAGTAAGACCATGACCCGGAAGCGATTCGAGTCAATTTGGAAATTCCTACACTACAACAACAATGCACAGTCTGTTCAAGGTTGGGCCTGTCATTGACCACTTTAACACCAAGTTTACTGAGGTGTACACCCCTGATAAAAATGTCTGTGTAAATGTCTGTAGTCCCTATTACTTTTTAAAGGGAGGATTAGAATCCGCCAGTACCTGCCTAGCAAACGGGGTACACCCACAAGTTCTGCATTAATGAAGGGAAAGATTCCTGGTTAGAAGCCCCAGAATGCTCCCCCATCCTAAGTTTTAGGGGGTAGATTTGTGGGACTTACTGCACCCACTGCTGGATAGTGTTACCACCTCTATGTGGATAACTATTATACCAGCATACCCTTATTCATGTCCCTAACTTCCAGACATACTGAGGCTTGCGACACAGTGTGCAAAAATCAGAGAGGCCCTAGATCCCTAGTAGAGAGATAATGGGTGAAAGTAGGACTCTCCTCCATGAGAACATGCTGGTGGTTAAGTACAAGGACAAAAGGGACGTCCTTGTACTGACCAGCATTAACCCCAACACCAGCTCCCCTGCTGCTGTTCGAGGTAAAACACCCACTACCCCCAAACCAGTTTGGATCCTGGACTACAACAGGCACATGGGAGGGGTGGATTCTTCAGATCAACTTCTGAAGCCCTACAATGCCACACGAAAAACGAAAGTGTTACAAAAAGCTGGCCGTACACATTGTACAGATGGCAATGTGTACGTGCTTTTTCAATCTGCAGGCCACACAGGAACTTTCCTTCAGTTCCAAAAGATGATTATCAAGGCCCCAATTTTTGAAAGCCAAGCCGGGGAGGGTCCCAGTACTGCAGGAAGTCATGGTGCCTCTGTTGTACCAGGGCAATATTTTCAGATCAAGTTCCCCCAGACAGCGAGGAAGGTAAGGACCCAAAAAAGAAGCAGTGTGTTTCCAAAAGGGGGATAGGGAAAGACACCATTTACCACTTCAAAACCTGCACTGACTGGTAATTTCCAATTCAGGAATATGGCATCCTTGCTGTTCCTAAACCCAAGCAAGGAAAAATGCTGTCTGAGCACAAAGCAGAACGTACTGGATAAGTAAAGGCATTTAAAAGTTATCACCACATAAAGTGACACATATCAGATTTGCTGAAAATGGCCTGGTCCTTAAGGTGAAAAATGGCAGGGTCCTGTAGGGATTAACCCTTACACTCACGTCATGGCCAGCAAGTCTCTGCTGTTTCAAACAGCAGAGACTTGCCCCTACTTACCGATGTATCTGATCGGTAACTAAAGCTATTAGATGCCATGATCTCACGTGATCACGGCATCTAATAGTGCTAAAACCGGAAGCGTTCGCCTCCAGGTGTTCCACGCAGGCCCCCCTGTGGCCAATCAGGGCAACTGCGGTGGGTTTGAATGCTGTAAACCTCGCTGATGAGGTTTACAGCTTTCAATGTGCAATTCTTAGTTTGGCCACTAGATGGCAGGCCAGGCTAAGAAATGAGAAAAAGGAATATTAAATTCAGGATTTAAAATCCCTGATTGTTCAAAAATAAAAAACAGGATCTATTTGCTCATATGTGAGCCTTAAAATAATCACAAAAAAAATAAAAAAATAAAAAATTATAAAAGTTTAAATCACCCCCCTTTCTGTATAATTAACCCCTTCATGACATAGCCATTTTTCACCTTAAGGACCAGGCCA
The DNA here is from genome assembly GCA_900303285.1 of Rhinella marina. Lineage (NCBI taxonomy): Eukaryota > Metazoa > Chordata > Amphibia > Anura > Bufonidae > Rhinella > Rhinella marina. Next base: position 22,809 of record ONZH01026964.1, read on the forward strand.
AATTTTGGAAATATGACATGTGTCACTTTATGTGGTAATAGCTTTGAAACACTTACTTATCCAAGCCGTTCTGAGATTGTTTTCTTGTGACACATTGTACTCCACGACAATGGTAAATTTGAGTCAATATAAATCGTCTTTATTTATAAAAAAAATCCTAAATTTACAGAAAATTTGAAGTAATTCTTAAAATTTTTAAGACAATTTCCAAAACCATTTTTTTGAAGCAACAGTTCAGTTCTGAAGTCACTTTGTGGGGCTATCATAATAGAAACCACCATAAATGACCCCATTTTAGAAACTACACCCCTCAAGGTTTTCAAAACGAATTTTACTAACTTTGTTAACCCTTTATGTATTCCACAAGATTTAAAGGAAAATGGAGATGACATTTCAAAATTTCACTTTTTTTTGGCAGATTTTCCATTTTAATCCATTTTTTTCCTGTAACACATCAAGGGTTAATAGCCAAACAAATCTCAAAAACTATTACCCTGATTCTGCGATTTACAGAAACACCCCACATGTGGTAGTAAACTGCTGTATGGGCACAAAGCAGGGCGCAGAAGGAAAGGTGCACCAGATGGTTTTTGGAGGGCAAATTTTGCTGGATTGGTTTTCAGACTCCATGTCCCATTTGAGGCCCCCCTGATGCACCCCTACAGTAGAAACAACCAAACAGTGCCTGTATTTTGGAAACTAAGGGATAAGGTGACAGTGTTATTGATACTATTTTGGGGTACATATGATTTTTGATCGCTTTATATTACACTTTTTGTTAGGCAAGGTATCCAAAAATGCCTGTTCTGGCATGTTTTTTTTTTTGTACAGTGTTCATCTGACAGGTTAGATCATGTGCTATTTTTATAGAGCAGGTTTTTACGGACGTGGCGATACCTAACATGTATAGTTTTCTTTATTTATTTAGTTTTACACAATAATATCATTTTTGAAACAAAAAAATCATGTTTTAGTCTGTCCCTTGTCTGAGAGCTGTAGTTTTTTTATTTTTTGGGCAATTGTCTCAGGTAGGGGCTCATTTTTTGCGGGAAGAGGTGACGGTTAGATTGGTACTATTTTGAGGGGCATACGCCTTTTTGATCGCTTGTGATTGTACTTTTTGTGATATAAAGTGACAAAAAAATGGCTTTTTTTACACTGTTTTTATTTTATTTCTTTTACCGTGTTCACCTGAGGGGTCGGGACATGTGATAATTTTGTAGAGCAGGTTGTTACGAACGTGGCGATACCTAACATGATTGGGATATTTTTTTTCTTTTTTTACTAATTTCAAATTTAAGTATTGGGGGAAAAATAGGATTTTTTTTAACTTTTTTTTTATTTTTTTACACTTTTTTTTTAGACTCAGACCCACTTGGTTCTTGAAGAACCAGTGGATCTGATCGTTCTATAATACACTACAGTACACTATATAGTGTACTGTAGTGTATTGTCACTCAGTCTAAGCCTTCTCAGGCTCCTGCCAGCACCGATGTCAGCAGTTTGAAGCAGAGTATCAGCTGTATGCTGATACTCTGCTCCGCTCGGCCATCCTGAAAAAGCAGCAGGATCGCTGTGATTGGCTAGTCTGTACAGACTAGCCAATCACAGTGATCGCTAGCCCGGGACCGCCCCCATTGGTCCCGGGCTGGTAAGCCGAGACCCCTGGCTGTAAGTAACAGCCGGGGTCTCAGCGCTGTCACCATGTCAGCAGACATGGTGACAGTTTAATGTAATGACGGGTATACTCATCATGGAGCGCTAAATAGCAGTGCTCCATGACGTGTATACTCGTCATATAGCGGGAAGGGGTTAAAAAATAAATACCTAAATAACAATAAATATAGACATCATTGGTATCACAGTGACCGAAAACGCCCGTACTTTTAAAATATTTAAAAAAATTTCCAATACGACGAATTGTGTGACAGAAAAAAGTGTCAAAATGGCTGATTCGCTTTTTTTGGTCGCTTTTTTTTCCTAAAAAAAAATTAAATAAAAAGGCGATCAAAAAGTTACACACCCCAGAATGGTATCAATAAAAAGTTCAGATCGCCCCGCAAAAAATGAGCCCCCATACAGCTCCGTACACATAAATACCAAAAAGTTATAGGGGTTAAGATAGGACAACAAAAAAAAAAATAAAAAAAAATAAAAAAAACAAAACTTAATTATTTTATCACTATCAAAACACAAGAAAAACTATACATATTAGGTACCGCCGGATTCATACTGACCTAGAATGAAAGTAACTGGTCATTTAAATGAAATCAAACCCGTAAAAAACCCGTAAAACTGTAGCGGAATTGCATTTTTTTTTTTTGCAATTTCACCCGATTTGGAATTTTTTTCCCACTTCCCACTACACCATATGCAATATCAAATGGTGGCGTTGGCAAGTACAACTTGTCCCGCAAAAAATAAGCCCCCATACAGCTATGTGAACAAAAATATAAAAAAGTTATGGCTCACGAAAAATAGGGAAGAAAAATGAAAACGCAAAACCGAAAAACACTCCGGTACTGAAAGGGTTAAGGACCAGGCTATTTTTAGCAATTCTGACATGTGTTACTTTATGTGGTGATAACTTTAAAATGCTTTTACTTATCCAGTACGCTCTGCTTTGTGCTCGGACAGCACTTTTCCTTGCTTGGGTTTAGGAATACCAAGGATGCCATATTCCTGAATTGGAAATTACCAAATGGTGTCTGTGGTTCAATGCATATTGCAATTGCATCAGGACACAGCTTAAAGGAGTTGTCTCACTTCAGTAAGTTGCATGTATCATGTAGACAAAGTAATACAAGTCACTTACTAATGTGATTGTCCACATTGCTTCCTTTGCTGGCTGGATTCATTTTTCCATCACATTATACACTGCCCGTTTTTATGGTTACAGACCACCCTGCAATCCAACAGTGGTGGTCATGCTTGCACACTATAGGAAAAAGCGTCAGCCTCTCTGGTGGCTGGGACCATGGGAGCGCACATAGACTAGTGCTTTTTCTTATATTGTGCAAGCACGACCACCACTGATGGATTGCAGGGTGGTCTGTAACCATGGAAACGAGCAGTGTATAATGTGATGGAAAAATCAATCCAGCCAGCAAAGGAAGCAATATGGATAATAATATATTAGTAAGTTACTTGAATTAACTTACTAACAGCGAGGGAACGGCCTGCCGGATCCGTGCTGCCGGAAGTCCAGCCACAGCACGGAAAACATGCCGAGAAGCAGCCGGAATGAACATGTAACCGATAGTGTGACCACTAGTGTGAAAGTAGCCTAACATAGAAACATAGGGGGAGATTTATCAAACTGGTGTAAAATAGAACTGGCTTAGTTGTCCATAGCAATCAATCAGATTCTACCTTTCATTTTCCAAAGGAGCTATGAAAGATGGAATCTGATTGATTGCTATGGGCAACTAAGCCAGTTCTATTTTACATCAGTTTGATAAATCTCCCCTATAGTTTGCAAGACTGAAAAAAAGACATCCATCCATCTACAGGATGGCCCATTTATATGGATACACCTCAATACAATGGGAATGGTTGGTGATATTAACTTCCTGTTTGTGGCACATTAGTATATAGGAGGGGGGAAACTTTTCAAGATGGGTGGTGACCATGGCAGCCATTTTGGATCCAACTTTAGCTTTTTCAGTGGAAAGAGGGTCATGTGACACATCAATCTTATTGAGAATTTCACAAGAAAAACAATGGTGTGCTTGGTTTTAACGTAACTTTATTCTTTCATGAGTTATTTACAAGTTTCTGACCACTTATAAAATGTGTTCAAAGTGCTGCCCATTGTGATGGTTTGTCAATGCAACCCTCTTCTCCCACTCTTCACACACTGATAGCAACACCGGAGAAGAAATGCTAGCACAGGCTTCCAGTATCTGTAGTTTCAGGTGCTACACATCTCGTAACTTCACAGCATAGACAATTGCCTTCAGATGACCCCAAAGATAAAAGTCTAAGGGGGTCAGATCGGGAGACCTTGGGGGCCATTTAACTGGCCCACGACGACCAATCCACTTTATAGGAAACTGTACATCTAGGAATGCTCGGACCTGACACCCATAATGTGGTGGTGCACCATCTTGCTGGAAAAACTCAGGGAACGTGCCAGCTTCAGTGCATAAAGAGGGAAACACATCATCATGTAGCAGCTGAATGGCCCCCAAGGTCTCTCGATCTGACCCCCTTAGACTTTTATCTTTGGGGTCATCTGAAGGCAATTGTCTATGCTGTGAAAATACGAGATGTGCAGCACCTGAAACTACAGATACTGGAAGCCTGTGCTAGCATTTCTTCTGCGGTGTTGCTATCAGTGTGTGAAGAGTGGGAGAAGAGAGTTGCATTGACAATCCAACACAATGGGCAGCACTTTGAACACATTTTATAAGTGGTCAGAAACTTGTAAATAACTCATGAAATAATAAAGTTACGTTAAAACCAAGAACACCATTGTTTTTCTTGTAAAATTCTCAATAAGTTTGATTGAAAAAACTAGTTGGATCCAAAATGGCAGACTTCAAAATGGCCTCCATGGTCACCACCCATCTTGAAAAGTTGCCCCCCTCCTATATACTAATGTGCCACAAACAGGAAGTTAATATCACTTTCACTTATCAATATCACCATTTTATTTAGGTGTATCCATATAAATGGCCCACCCTGTAGTTCAGCCTGTTATCCTGCAAGTGTATCCAGAGGAAGGCAACCCCCTCCCCCTCAATGAAGTAAAAGCCATTTTTCCTCACTTTAGGAGAAAAATAAATTCCTTCCCGACTCCATTCAGGCAATCAGAATAACTCCCTGGATCAACGACCCCTCTCTAGTAACTATAACCTGTAATATTATTACACTCTAGAAATACATCCAGGCCCCTCTTGAACTCTTTTAGTTAATTCACCATCACCACCTCCTCAGGCAACTGCTCCATAGTATCACTGCCCCTTCTCCTTTGAGCCCTGCTGTTCATGTAGCAGTGTATGACCACATACGGGGTGTTGCTAGGGCTGGGTGATTATGACAAAAATTGTGAACATGTAACCTGCGTGGCTTAGGACGGGGTGTTATACGACATCAATGGTTTAAACATATTTTGAGTTTTGCATTTAAAAAAAAATAAAAATGTTTCTCTATTGAGTATTTTCCTTTGCATCACCATTTTCTGATAGCCATAACTTTTATATTTTTGTTCAACAGAGCTGTATGAGGGCTTGTTTTTTGCGGGACAAAAAGTTTTAATTGGTACTATTTTTGCGGTACATACGACTTTTTGATCATTGTTATTCAACATGTCCTCATATAATTGGTGTGATTATATGGGGTTGTCCGGGTTCAGAGGAACCCGGACATACCCCTAATTTCACCCAGGCAGCCCGCCTGACTAGAGCATCAGAGCATCTCATGCTCTGATGCCCTCCTTTGCCCGGGCTAATTATTGCAGGGCAAAGGCATTTAGCCCGGTTCCGGTGACGAACCAGGCTATGCCGGGCGGAGGCTTCCGCCCAGCAGTGAGCCCGGTGACGTCACCGGCGCTGATGGGCGGGCTTTAACGCAGCCCTAGCCAGTAAAACGGCTAGGTCAGCGCTAAAGCCGGCCCATTACAGCCGGTGACATCACCGAATATACTGCCGGGCGGAAGCCTCCGCCCGGCAGTGTGTATAATGTAAACAAAAAACCCTTGCCCTGCGCGATCCAGCACAGGGCAAGGGAGGGCATCGGAGCATGAGATGCTCCGATGCCCTAGTCAGGCGGGCTGCCTGGGTGAAATTAGGAGTATGTCCAGGTTCAGCTGTGAACCCGGACAACCCCTTTAATGAGGCACTAATATAATGAAACCACGTGCCTCACTTATATACAGGCACACAGCATAAAGCACATACCTATAAGGGCTCATTCAGACGGCCGTATGCTATCCGCAAAAATACGGATCCGTTTTTTGCGGATTAGATGCTGCCCCATTCACTTCTATGGAGCCCTTTTTTCCCTTCCACAGCTCCGCAAAAACACTGAAACATGTCCTATACTAGTCAGTAAAAATCAGGACGTGGTCCTATTGAAGTCTATGGGTCCGCAAAAATACAGAAAGCAATCCGTTTTTTTGTGGACATGCTGAACTGTCCGCAAAAAAACGGATCCGTATTTTTGCGGACAGCATACGGCCGTCTGAATGAGCCCTAAAACTGTAGGAAATCTTCTGCAGCAAGATCTTCCTGGATGCTGATGATCTCATCACCATGTGACCAGTAACAAGTGGATGTTATTGGTCATGGGACAATGACATCATTAAAGTTCCTTTATCTTATCAGCATTCAGCACCACAAGGATGCGGTGAGTATCCCTGCCCTCCTATTCTCCCCCTTTCTTCCCTCCCTGTAACTTCCCCATATTTTCATTGGTGGCAGTGGCAGATGCGTCGCTGTGAGGCAGGACGCTCTCCCTCCTTCTCCACTGTGCAATCGCACAACTTAGGCCTTGTTCACACGTCAGTTATTTAATCAGTTATTTCCTTCAGTTTATTTGAGCCAAAACCAGGAGTGGGGGCTACACAGAGATAACGTATAAGGTAAAGATCTGCACCTGTTATGTGTTTTTGACCCGCACCTGGTTTTGGCTGACAATAACTGATCAAATAACTGACGTGTGAAAAAGGCCTTAGAGGGAACACTGTCATCCAGTCTCCATAGGACGTCACAAAAACTGATTCGAAAAAAACGGCAAAGGAAAAGTGCCATTGATTAATTAGGCTGGTGGTTCGGTTTCGTGTTTTTTTCTGATTATTGGCCCAGCCCTAGATGTTGCCGTATTCAGGAGAAAATGGGTAACAAATTGTGGGGTGCTTTTATTCCTGTTGCCCCTTGTGAAAATAAAAAATGTGGAGGTAAAGAAACATTTTATCAGCCGGACCCCTGCTGCTGATAAAGACACTGTGTTTGTGGCAGGGGACGGAACGCACGTTAAGAATGCTTGTCTTGGTACCAATTTAGGACGAGCATTGTCGTCCTAGGTCCTTTTGGTGTTAATAGGCAAAAATCGAAGGTGACAGACTCCCTTTAAGCTGAATTCTTATAAAACTAATACAAATTCAGTGTTTATAAGATGAAGATATACGCGTTACAGACCGAGCCATCAGTGCAGCTCCTTTTTACTGTGAAGGAGACAGATAAGCTTGCCTGCAATATAAAAACGTATTCAAATGTGTTCTCTTATGACACACTAGACCTCCTTCAGAACAATGGGCTGCATTGTAGTCAAAATCTAAAAATGGTCACATATTGCAAATGCAAAGTTAAAGTTGCAACCAAAGTCAAAACTTTGGTTATTACCTCTGCATTTTTTACAGAAACCAAAGAGGCAAAATGCCTGCGTCAGTGCAACAGACCCTTCATTCTAGAGATCATTAGGGGTGTTCCAAATGATATTAGCTTGGGTCCAGCTCTTTCGTGGCGAGTCCTGTATATAGGTTTGTGTGTACAGATCTGTGTCTGGTCATCTAGGGCCTTTGAAGTTGTCTTCTAGCTAGTCACACCTCAGCAACTTGAGAAAACATAGGGCAGGAGTCATAAAACTAAAGAATCTAGCTATACTCAGATCCTCCACATTTACATCAGAGGATGGGGGATGGATATAGAAAGAGAAAAGGTCCCTTTACATGGGACAACACAGAAGCAGATTCTCAGGAAGAAAGTGTTCCTTCCCAACAATCACCTGCTCGTCAGTGGAGAGCGCTACATTTACATGCAGCGCTCTCCTCCAGAGTATGGGGATTAGTGATCGCTAATGACAATGCTCGTCCACATACTGGTTTGCCGGCAGCAGAACATGTTTACACAGCACAATCTGCTGCTGGCAAACAACGATGTTTGTGTGTGCACAAATGATCGGCCAAGCGTTTTGCCCGTTCATCCAGATAATCCCTAATGAGCAATCCTATGAAAGCTCGTTAGCAATTATCTTTGGGATTCTGCGCCAGTACTCTATAGTTCATAAGGTACAAAAAAAACCAGGGCTAGGTGTAATTTCTTGGGGGCTCACCGAAGTAGTGAAGATTTGTCCTTATTTTCTGCCTGCCTCGGCACCAGAGCCTATAAATCTGGGTTTCTGGTTTTAGAAACTGTTGTACATTGTATTTCTATATGCCTTTTGTTACACATTTTTTGTATATATAAGCATTGTGTCTCTTTTCGTCATATTAAACTCCATTTAATAAGTTCTGTCTTGTGTTCTAGAATGAATCTACCAGCTAAGCTTGAAGCACATAAGGTTATCTGCTTAGATAACAGTTTGGGAGGTTTCTTGTAAGAGTGTGAGTTCTTGAAACAAACCTTAGTGGGGGCAGTGTTGAGGTATTACTGGGGAATATTAAATAAAGCCAATAAAGACCGCCTTTCCCTCCCCCTGCTCTGCAAAGGGAGTGAATAAAATTGCTGCCCTGTCTGCAGTCTGACTGCTGGGGCAGTGCAGGGGACGTGGCTTGTTGCTCCAACCAGCACAGCCTACAGTGCAGTGCACAGAGGCAGACCTGCTCCCTCAGGCTTGTGCACTGAATTTCATCAGAGCAGGGGAAGAAGCTGACATCACAGGTCATGTGACAATCGGCTAACTAGGAGAACAGGGCCCTGTAGATGAAGTAAGTGAATTAAAACATACAAAGAAGAAATAAATAACTTGGACAACCCTTTTGATAATTTAGATAGCTTAGTTATTTTTGTATTGGCCGCCCAGCCATACCCACACACCATGTGAACTCTAGTGAGGGTGTTCGTGACAGGGGGTTCTGGACTCAATGGAGATGTTTGGGGGGGGGGGGGGGGGGTGTAGAAAGAACAAAACAGACCGATTCCCTCTGGCTTAAAAAAAAAAAAGTTTTTTTTTAATCTTCTGTCATTTTTGCTCCTTGTAAATGCACCTTAATAAAAGACAAATGAGAAAAACGGATATTCACCTGGGAGAAATTTGTACATTCCCCAGCACTTTCCAGGCTGTCATCTGTGTTTTCTTCCTCCTGTCGCACATCGTAAGCTTCAGGATAGTGGTATACAGGTGGAGGTTGTGGTTGAGTCTCTTGATCTATAGTAAATTTCAGAAGATCAAAGTACCAGAGCCGTGGTATATACACTTCATCACCAGACGCGCCAGACTGAATTGATGACTCTACTTTCTTTAATTCCTTTTTGAACACTGTTCGCAAATTGGCAATCTTATGTTTAACAAGTTCTATGGTCGCTGAGGGACAAACTGACTTACAAAGACCGAGTAGTTTTTCATAGGCTTCTGTCTTTTTCTGTCTGTTGGAATAATCAGAGGACTTTACTTTCCATAAGCATGGAAGAGACCGGTACATTTCAATGAATTCGATTAGAAAATCTGGATTCATTAGGCACTCCGTCGACATTTTCTTCTTTGCAATAATCACCTGTATTAAAACAAATGATACAAATACTTTATCACCACTATAAGAGACATTCATGTAAGGATGTGGAGCATTAGCAGAGCCCAAAGTTACCAAAATGATTGTATAGTATATAGGTTCCCTTCCTTACATTATATTAACTACATTTTATTATTAGTTATCATTGTCCATAAACTCACCCATCAGAGCAATGCTCTTAAAAAATAAAAGCAGGCCTTTGATTGGCTGCCAGTCACTAGAGATGAGCGAACGTGCTCGTTACGAGCACTGTAGCGCTCGGCTCCCGTGCGCAATGCCTGCAGGCATTACGGATCCGTCCTCAGCTGCATGTAAGTCAATGGGGACGGATCGTTTGGTATGACACTCATACCAAACGGATCCGTTCTCCTCACCCGACAAAGTCAGTGGGGACGGATCCGTTTGGTATGAGTGTCATACCAAACGATCCGTCCCCATTGACTTACATGCAGCTGAGGACGGATCTGCAATGCCTGCGGGCATTTGTTCGCACGGGAGCTGAGCGCTACAGTGCTCATAACGAGCACGTTCGCTCATCTCTACCAGTCACCTGTACAGTTATATGACACGTGCTATTCAATGTTATTTTGTCCATTACATGAGAATTACAAAGTACCTTAGGGTACATTAAGATGGGATAGATATGCCAGAGATTTGCCACCATGGGTTTGTACTTGGCAAATCTGCAGCGTTTTACAGTACCACCAAAGAGGATGACATTTTAAGAAATCACATCCAGATTCTACAAAACATCTGCAGCATGTCAATTTACGCTGCAGATATACAGCCATGGTCAAAAGTTTTGAGAATGACACAAATATTATATTTTCACATGATCTGCTGCCCTCTGGTTTGTATGTGTGTTTGTCAGATGTTTTTATCACATACAGAAATATAATTGCAATCATATTATGAGTAACAAAAGCTTATATTGACAGTTAGAATGAGTTAATGCAGCAAGTCAATATTTGCAGTGTTGACCCTTCTTCTTCAGGACCTCTGCAATTCTCCCTGGCATGCTCTCAATCAACTTCTGGACAAAATCCTGACTGATAGCAGTCCATTCTTGCACAATCAATGCTTGCATTTTGTCAGAATTTGTAGGTTTTTGTTTGTCCACCCGTCTCTTGATGATTGACCACAAGTTCTCAATGGGATTAAGATCTGGGGTGTTTCCAGGCCATGGACCCAAAATCTCTATGTTTTGTTCCCTGAGCCATTTAGTTATCACCTTTGCTTCATGGCAAGGTGCTCCATCATGCTGGAAAAGGCATTGTTGATCACCAAACTGCTCTTGGACGGTTGGGAGAAGTTGCTCTCGGAGGACATTCTGGTACCATTCTTTATTCATGGCTGTGTTTTTAGGCAAGACTGTGAGAGAGCCGATTCCCTTGGCTGAGAAGCAACCCCACACATGAATGGTTTCAGGATGCTTTACAGTTGGCATGAGACAAGACTGGTGGTAGCGCTCACCTCGTCATCTCCAAATAAGCTGTTTTCCAGATGTCCCAAACAATCAAAAAGGGGATTAATCATAGAAAATGACTTTACCCCAGTCCTCAGCAGTCCACTCCCTGTACCTTTTGCAGAATATCAGTCTGTCCCTGATGTTTTTTCTGGAGAGAAGTGGCTTCTTTGCTGCCCTCCTTGAGACCAGGCCTTGCTCCAAGAGTCTCCGCCTCACAGTGCGTGCAGATGCACTCACACCTGCCTGCTGCCATTCCTGAGCAAGCTCTGCACTGCTGGTAGCCCGATCCCGCAGCTGAAACACTTTTAAGAGACGGTCCTGGCGCTTGCTGGTCTTTCTTGGGCGCCCTGGAGTCTTTTTGGCAACAATGGAACCTCTCTCCTTGAAGTTCTTGATGATGCGATAGATTGTTGACTGAGGTGCAATCTTTCTAGCTGCGATACTCTTCCCTGTTAGGCCATTTTTGTGCAGTGCAATGATGACTGCACGTGTTTCTTTAGAGATAACCATGGTTAACAGAAGAGAAACAATGATGCCAAGCACCAGCCTCCTTTTAAAGTGTCCAGTGGTGTCATTCTTACTTAATCATGACAGATTGATCTCCAGCCCTGTCCTCATCAACACCCACACCTGTGTTAATGGAGCAATCACTGAAACGATGTTAGCTGGTCCTTTTAAGGCAGGGCTGCAATGATGTTGAAATGTGTTTTGGGGATAAAGTTCATTTTCTAGGCAAATATTGACTTTGCAAGTAATTGCTGTTAAGCTGATCACTGTTTATAACATTCTAGAGTATATGCAAATTGCCATTATAAAAACTGAAGCAGTAGACTTTGTAAAAATTAATACTTGTATCATTCTCAAAACTTTTGGCCATGACTGTACACCATGAATTTCATGCTTTGCAAAGCAAAAAGTGAAATCTGAGACAAATCCGAAGCTGAATTTAAAGGGGTTCTTTACCTTTTTTTTACTGATTGTGGGTGTCCTGTTTGAGAAGGTACTGGCACTCTCAGTAGCACTGCAACCTTCTCTCAGGCCGGTGACGACACCTTCATCAATCACGTGGCCTAGAAGTAGCTTATCCCCATTGAAGTGAATGGGGCTGAGCACGATACGAAGCATAGCCATTATATAATGTACAGTGCTGTGCTTGAAAAAACGCTAGAAGGCAGCAGTGCTCACAGGAGCCCCGGGCCTTCTCAAACAGCTGATCGTCGCGGACCCCCACCGATCCGATATAGTTGACCTACCCAAAGGATAGATCATCAGTACGAAAGAGGTAAACATTACAACCCCTTTAAATCAATATGGTATTGCCATACCCTTCAAGGGGATGTCCAATGACAAACACAATGACAAAAGATACATACATCTGCTCCATTCAACAATATGTGACGTCCGGAGATAGCCAAGTACACCACCTGGTTATCTCTGACAGTTCCATAGGGTTGAATAGACACGTCCCCATTGCAGCCTGCTATTGGCTGACCCCTTCCCCCCTTCTTTATGTTTTGAGACAGCCATGCGGGAATCAGAAGCGACACAGGTGCCAGGGAGAGGGGTAAGTATAACCTGTATGAGGGGACCCGGCCTTTTTTTTTGGGGGGGGGGGGCACATTATAGGGATTGGATAACCCCTTTAATATTAACAAAACAAAAAAACAATGCCATTTCCATAGTCTGAATGAGGTGGCTACATCACCAAGGGGGTGAGGGCACCTCCATTCTCGACCTAAATGTGTCAGGCACTTCCAGAAGATACTGTGACGGGAATACCCCTTAACAGGAGCACAGTACGCCATCCGGACCGTACATAATTCGCACAGAATATACAAAATGTTTGGATTTTGCAACTAAGGAGGATACATTCTCATGCCACTAAAAATAGACTCATACATGAAAAAGTATGGCAGCATGGCCCTCTGTAATCAGATTTCCAGATCACGTTAATATTTGGGATGCTATTGGCAATACAGGCAGAAAGAATGTGAAACACGTGCAGAACGTGACCCCAGCCAGGTTCTCCATAGATGTACACATTTCATGTACTGCTTCTCTGCACCAGCCTTACGATTGATCTAACTGCTGCAGAGATGGGAGGCCATTGATATGGATCAGGTCCTTCCTGAGGTGAGTGGTATGCCTACAGGCCCTCCCTTCCCCCATAAGGACTGATTCACACAGGATGCTTTTACTTGGCCCTGGAAAAGAAAAATACAGCTGCCAGATGGTTGGAAACTTATGAACGCCTATTTGTACACAGCAGACATCTACATGGACCCATTCATACCAATGGGTTTGGAAAAAAAGGGCCGAACACAGATGTCCTGTGTGCACAAATGATAGAAGGTGTCCTATTCTCCTCTGTATTGCGAATGATTCTAGTAATGGGGGAGAGGAAAGGGGTCTAGATTTTGGGGACCTGGACATGGGCCTCATCCATGTACCCCACCCCTTCCACAAACACCCCAGTGACAGCAGGACAGAGGGCATGAGATGGCTGCTGATAGTCCCCATTGGCCTTATCTGTGGACCACGGCGCCCTGATCAATAAACACCACCCTGGGAGTCCAGAACGGGCCATGGCACCGGGAAATAACCCTACCCTCAGAAGACGCCGGCTCTGTCCCCGTGTCGTGCTGGATGAAGCGGGGATGGCTCGGTGACAACATAACGCACACATATGCCTGCCAAACTTCACCAGCAAACTTCGCACTAGGGAGAAGCTTCCAGTCCGCTGCTTCCACAGACACTGCGAGCGCCCCCTGCACCCCAGGATTACAATACCAGCATCACCCCCTATCTTCTAAGCTTTTGCTCCATTTTGTTTTCCCTCATACCTCGTACTGGTGATCCTTTTCACAACTAGCCACTCAGCCATGTAACCCCGCCCCCGGCAGTCACGGGTTCTCCGGGTCATGACTGAAGGGGTGGCTCGGACGCATCTTTCGGAAACGTTCGGTGTACCGATATCTGCTGCTCAGTGTCCGCATGGACCTAGACATTGTGAGCGGAACATAATAAACGATGTAGTCAGTGCAGGGAGGATGCTCAGCTGACCGCGCCTCTCAGTCTGAGGGAACAGCCCTCGCTCACAGCGCACATGCACCGCGCTGAGTGGCCGCCTTCCTTCCTCTCACGTCACTGGCAGTGGCCGCCTGTGTCATCTCCCTGTTACACGCGCGATATTTTCTCCACACTGTGGCGGGAGCGTTGACAAGAGCGGGGCATTCATCATGTTCCCTTCTCCCCGTGCTCAGGCTGTGACCACAGCCAGGCGACCCCTCGGAGTTCGTGGTCCTGCTGGAAGGAAGAGTCTAGGGCCCCCCGGCAGCTCTTCGCCCTCTACAGTGTTTTCACCCTCCGGGCGTAGGGTCACCATCGGTGGCGTGCGGTGAGTGAAACCTGGGGGTGACACTATGTGTATAGAGTGCATAGCCATAGTCCCCGACACTTCAGGTGGGGGGAAACTGCCGGCAATGGCTGCGCTTCTCATCATACACTGTGGTCTATGTTCCGCCTGTCTAGCAGACTCCTTCTGGCGCTGGTTAGGAGCCTGGGTTGCAGATTCCTTCACATTTGACAAAAAATAACAGGGCTGTTTACTTTATCAAAGCTCTGGATCCCATGATGAGTAAGGGTGCCCTCACAGGTGGTGGAAAATCCGCCAGAGAATATGCAGGTGCCGATTTTGTTGCAGATTACATTCTCCATTGAAATGAATGGAGACGTTCTGCTGTAGAAAAGCTGCAAGACATCATTTCCACAGCCCAGTGTTATTACTGTGGATCACAGGGCTGGTGCTGAAGTCTTTGTGGCGGACTTGTCCACCTCGTTTGAAGTTGCCCTAAGTGGGGTGCATCAGACGTTGCTGGTGTCTATTGTGCGATGGGTTTGGCAAAGCATTGTGGCTTCCATTTGTAATATAAGCCTCAACACTGAAGTAAGTAGAGCTGGACCTGTAGAAGGAATAGCCTGATCCTGGGCGCTGGGTTCATTTATTGTACGCACTTATATACCTCTTTACGGACATTGCGGCTCACAATCGAAGTTCCTTATTAGTGTATCTTAGACTACTTTCACACTAGCGGCAGGGGTGTCCTGCAGGCTGTTCCGGTGGGTGAACAGCCTATCGGATCTGTGCTGCCACTAGTTCACGTGTGCGGCCAGAACTACGCTTCGGCCCCTTTCACTGTAATGGGGGCTGGCCAGAGTTCCGGCCGCAGCACGGCAAACATGCCGAGAGGCGGCCGGACTAAAAACATGTCGGAACACCCATGTCACTAGTGTGAAAGTAGCCTTAGGAGTGTGGGAGAAAACTGGGAGATAGAGCTAGGCGATATGGCAAAAAAAAAAAAAAAAACTCGATTTTTTTTTTTTTTTTTTTTTTTTGATGATTCACGATTTAAATCTCGATTTTCTTATGTTATTAAAAATATAAAAAAATAAAAAAAACAAGACAGTTGATTTATTAATTTTTCTTTATATAAATAACTTTTCAACATATATTCACAGCTTGTGCCAACATTTTTCATTTTTATTGTGAATAAGATATAACCTGTCATTAAAGGGTACCTCCTGTTAGAAATAATTTTTGCCTATGGCCACAGGATGCCTGATGGTGGGTATTTGTAATGCATTAGCATTACAAATAGCCCCCCCGTCTTTTAAATACCTCTATGGGGGCTGCTGGAGCATCCCCCGTCTCCCCTGCGGTCCGGCAGCGCCTCCGTACTCACTGGCCGCTGTTGTCTATGGCGCAGGGCTGGTGACGGCGCCGGGATCTAGCGGCCGGCGACCTCTGTAGACCAGTGGGTATGGCTGCCAGACCGCAGGGGAGACAGGGGCTGCTCCAGCAGCCCCCATAGAGGTATTTAAAAAATGGGGGGCATTTCTAATGTTTTACTAAGCAGGGGGATGTATAAAAATAAGTGTCCGGAGCTCCGCACACGGAGCGAGAGAGAGAGGGCGCGACACTGAGTGCGGGCCGGAGAGCTGCCTGCCGGGGGGCGGGGCCATGGAGGAGGGACACTGGCCAGGCCAGTACAGTGTGGCGGGCGCCATTTTAGGAAAATCGAATTCACGATTTTCCTTAAAAATAAAATCGTTAGGCTTTGAATTGGCGAATTTATCGAATTAATTTGATTAATCGCCCAGCCCTACTGGGAGAACATACAAACTCCATGCAAATGTTGTTCGGATTTGAACCTTGTACCCCGACGCTTGGGAGAGACGTCACCGCGGCCATGTTACCAGCGTCAAACCGGCTGTTGACGCTGGGACACCTGAGAGCTGCGTCGACCTGAAAGGTATTGAGCAGATGATATAATTAGTGTCAGTGCATCAGGGCTTACCACAGGTATTCATTCGGTGGGATATCTCAACTCATGACTGGAGTTGGGACTGCCAAGTCTAGTGCATGACAATCACCTGCAGTCTCATAGAAGTAAATGGAGTGGTGGTCACACATGCACAACACTCCTTGCCCCTTTCACAAAGGAGAATCTGTTGTCAATGGTGGTCCCAGTGGTCAGACCCCCAGCTGTTACAGCCCGTTCATGTGTTGTGCAAACACTGCAGATTTTCTGCTGCTGAAAATCCGTGTTTTTGCTGTAAATCTCCATCTGAAAAAATCCCCAAATGGTTCATTTCCATTTCACCACCATAACAGCAGGAAACAAGAGAGATTGACCCCTGACCACTGTAGGGGCAGGAACAGAGAGAGTTTAAAAGGCCCCCACCCACCATCAACACCAGTGTTTTCCTGCCCCTATAGTGGCCAGGGCAGAGAGAGGCCTCTCTGCTAGTCAGGGAGGTGAAGCGGATCAAGATTTTATTATTTTCTGTTTACCTGGGCTCTGCATTGGGGGGGTTTTGATCTCCCCTTTGCAGTTCTTTCTATGCTCAGGGAAGTCCTCTGTCCTCCGGCAGTTGATTCCAATGCTGGGCCTCTGGACAGGAAGGGGGATCGTGTCCTGTCCATCAGGTGCCTCCCCCCGGCTACCTAAACCTCCTTTCCCCGTGTGGGATAAGCAGGCTGTCCGACGCATGTACCGCGCAGTCGCTGGCTTCTGACCTCACTTCCGGGTTTCAGCGTGGAGCGCACCCGGAAGTGGGAGGGGGATGTCGGGCCGGAATTCTTCAAATGCGGCAAGCGGGATCGCCGCTATGATCTGAGGTCTGTGTGCCAAGATGTCGGGTCCGGAATTACAGGCATCCAAGGAGCTGGAAGCTCCGTCATTACAAACAGTGAGTTCTCCAGATGGGGTATATTGGCAGCTGAGGGTTCAGGGTGTATAGTGCCTTTATTGCTATTTTCCTCTACTGGGTCTCTTGTTGGAGCTCCTTGTATGTAGTATCTATACACCCTGTCTAAGCTTGGATTCTTCTAGCCCGGTGGGGCAGAGTTTGTTTTTTCAGTACTAATGTACTATCCTCTTATTATTAGGTATCTAAGGAGGCTCAGAAGAAGCCTAGAAAACCTATGAAATGCATCCAATGCTATAAGAGGCTTCCGGATCAGTACTCAAAAAAACTCTGTAAAGAGTGTATCGCTGGAATTGTTAAAGGGATTCTGTCACCACCATTTTCCATATTAAGTTATTTATACCACTGGATTTATCTCATCATAAGGATCTCCAAATGGTTATTGTTATAGGGCCCAGATGAAGATTTGTGGTGTAAAAATCGTTTTTTATCAACTGTCAATCACTTACATTAAGGAGCCCAAGGGGAGTTGACCATCGTTGCTGGAGCCCGGGCTCGGCGATTCCGTTGGAGCCCCGGACCGCCCACCTAATTAATATTCACTTCACTGAGTGAGTCAGTGAAGCTCCGCCGCGGCTGAAATCCCGCGCAGTACATCAAGAGGCCTGCGGTCTGCGGGCAGCGGCCTCACCTGATGTACTGCGCCTGCGCGGGATTTCAGCCGCGCCGGAGCTTCACTGACTCACTCAGTGAAGTGAATATTAATTAGGTGGGCGGTCCGGGGCTCCAACGGAATCGCCGAGCCCGGGCTCCAGCAACGATGGTCAACTCCCCTTGGGCTCCTTAATGTAAGTGATTGACAGTTGATAAAAAAACGATTTTTACACCACAAATCTTCATCTGGGCCCTATAACAATAACCATTTGGAGATCCTTATGATGAGATAAATCCAGTGGTATAAATAACTTAATATGGAAAATGGTGGTGACAGAATCCCTTTAAGGAAGAACAACCTTCCATGATGCAGGAATTAAGGGCCATGATTCATGATGAAGTTAAGTCTTCCTTGGCGTCCCTTAAGGAGGATCCGTGTCCAATACCATCTAAACGTCAAAGAGTATTAAAGGATTCCTCCTCAGAGTCTGATGTAATCGATTTAGAGGCTTCACCTTCCCGTCTGGGGGAAGAAGTATTATCCGAAGGGGAGATCATGGAAGAATCAAGGAAATTCTTTTTCTCCTCTACTGAAATGAATGACCTTCTGAAAGCGGTCAGGGGGATTGAGGATATTCAAAAACCTCATTCAATACAGGAGGAAATGTTTGGCGGTTTGAGATCTAAACGTTCCCGTGTATTCCCCATAAATGAAAATGTCAGGGAGATGATTGAGGACTAGTGGGCTGACCCAGAAAAGAGATTAGGCATCTCTAAAGAGTTTAAGGGCAGGCTATTATTTGATCCCACGGAGTCTAAAATTTTTGACGAAATCCCGAAAATAGATGTACAGGTAGCGAAAGTAAATAAAAAAACATCCCTTCCCTTTGAAGATTCCTTACAGCTCAGGGACCCCATGGAAAGGAAGGCTGACAGTCTCCTCCGCAAATCCTGGGAAGCCGCCATGTTTAGCCTCAAGACCAATATATCTGCTACATCTGTAGCTAGATCTATGTATTTCTGGCTAAACGAACTTGAGAACCATTTAAAAAATAGAACTCCCAGAGAGGAGTTTCTTAACTCTATTCCTCTGCTGAGATCTGCTACAGCTTTTCTGGCGGATGCTTCTGCAGAGACGGTCAGATTCTCAGCCAAAGATGCTGCTAGACGGGTGTTATGGATGAAGCCCTGGTCAGGGGACAAAGCCTCTAAATTGAAGCTTTGTTCGATCGGTTTCTCTGGAGAATATGTATTTGGGCCTGTGTTAGATAAGATCCTGGAAAAGGCCACAGAAATTTCCTTTTCGTCCCTACGGTACACAAGAAAAGTTGTATAGAGGCAAAGGCAAGACAGGTCGCTAGAGCTATCAAAAAGGAGGTCGGGGAAGAGGTTTCCTCCTCAATCCCCAAAATAAAGGCAGCGACAAACAATGACGTCATACTGGGGGGGAGACTAAGAAACTATCTGTCCAAGTGGGAGCAGGTTACTTCAAATCCCTGGGCCCTAAACATCGTAAAAGATGGCTACAAGATAGAGTTCTCTTCTCCTCCCCCAAGACGTTATCGTATCACCTCTCACAGATCTACAGTTCTCCTGGGAAAAATCTGGGAGGGGGTGCAGGACCTAGTGAGACTAGGAGTGGTGGTTCAAGTTCCCTTATCCCAGGTAGGACAGGGATTTTATTCCAATCTCTTCCTTGTAAAAAAAACCTGGAGGGTCTTTCCGTACCATAATAAACTTAAAAGACGTAAACACTCATATAGTGTACAGGAAGTTCAAAATGGAAACCCTCATCTCCACTATTCCACTGATAAAAAGAGACTCCCTCATGTGTTCAGTCGATTTAAAGGACGCTTACTATCCCTTCCCTATATCCGTCCAATCCCAGAAATTCTTACGGTTCGCCCTCAGATCTCCCTGAGGCAATATTGGCCATTACCAGTTTGTGGCTCTACCATTTGGAATATCATCCGCACCAAGAGTTTTTACAAAACTCGTTGTGGAAATGGTGGCCTTTTTAAGAAAAGGATTGAATATAATCCCCTACTTAGACGACTTTCTGGTGATAGCTCACTCAGTGGATCAGGTTTCATCAGATCTTTCAAGATTCCTCAGGCTCTTGCAGGAGTTAGGATGGATAATAAACAAAGAAAAGTCCTGTCTCCTCCCAAGGTACAAAATAAAATTTCTAAGAATCATCCTAGATTCAAGACGTCAGACAGCCTTCCTCCCTTCAGAGAGAATAGGGTCTTTACAAACAGCTGTCCGAAAATTTCTGATGAAAAGATCTTGCTCCATAAGGGAGGCCATGAGTCTTCTGGGGCTTTTGACGGCTTGTATTGTTGCAGTCCCGTGGTGTCAAACCCATTTCAGACCTCTGCAGGTCTGGATACTGGACAAATGGGACAGACGGCAGATATCCTTAGACCGGAGAATTCAGATTCCCCTGCAGGTAAAAGACTCTATCCTATGGTGGTTATCCCCGATAAATCTAAACAAAGGGGTCGTTTGGCAGAAGTCTCCTTCAGTAGCTGTCCAGACCGATGCAAGCGGTTCAGGTTGGGGAGCCAAGGTAGACGAGGAAATTTTCCAGGTGGTTTGGCCAGAAGAAATAGCAGCTCAGTCCTCCAACTTCAGGGAACTCAGAGCTGTCTGGGAGACTATAAAGCGGGCCTCTCATCTATTGCAGGACCAGCATGTAAAAGTGTTTTCAGACAACGTTACCACGGTATCTTATCTCAAGCATCAGGGAGGTACCAGATCAGCAAAGCTAAGGTCTTTAGCAGGCAAAATATTCTCCTGGGCAGAGGTTACAGTAAAATCCCTCTCAGCGGTCCATTTAAAAGGAAGTCAGAATGTTGTTGCAGACTTTCTCAGCAGACAAACGATAGACCAGGGGGAGTGGTCTTTAAATCCACAAATTTTCCATATGATTGTACAAAAGTGGGGTCTTCCATCCATAGACCTGTTTGCATCAAGGAAAAATACAAAAGTTCGGGTCTTTTACTCCCTAAATCCCAGAGACAATCCAGAGGCAGTAGACGCGTTCTCCCAGAGTTGGGATTGGGATCCGGTTCTACATCCTCGTCCAGAAATATTCAAGCTAACAGCCTGGATCCTGAAACCGATATCCTAAAACACAAAGGACTTTCTGATAAGGTTATTTCCACTCTAAAATCTAGTAGGAAATCAGTAACCTCCTCTATTTATCTTAAGATTTGGAAGAAATTCTGCTGGTCAGGGGAGACATCACCAAACCATTCTCCACCTAAGATTGAAAAGGTTCTGGACTTCCTCCAGATGGGTCTGGAACTTGGTCTAAGACCAGCTACCTTAAAGGTCCAGATTTCGGCTCTTTAGTGCATTCTTCGACTCAGATCTAGCCAAGCATAAATGGATAAGAAGGTTCATCAAAGCCGCATCTAGGCTTAGACCAAGACCTCGTGTACCCTTGTGGGATCTAAATACAGTTCTTGTAGGGCTAACTAAAGACCCTTTGAACCTTTAGAGGATTGCACTCTGAAGTTTTTATCTTTCAAAACAGCTTTCCTTATTGCTATTTCTTCGGCCAGACGTCTGGGTGAAATCCAGGCCCTCTCTATCTGAGAGCCCAATCTTTCTGTTAAGGATGATAGAATCATTCTTAGTTCAGATCCAGGATTCCTCCCTAAAGTAGTCTCGGACTTTCAAAAAAAAGAGATAATTCTTCCATCATTTTGCAATAACCCAGGGAATCCAAAAGAAAGGGAATTCCACTCCTTGGACGTCAGAAGAACTGTCCTCAAATATTTTGAGACAACTAGGGAATTTAGAGACTCTGATAATAGTCTTGTTCAGTTTGCAGGAAAGAACAAGGGTAAAGCTGTTTCCAAAGCATCTATAGCTAGATGGATTAAACAGACTATTTCCTATTGTTATAGGGCTCAAAACCTGACTTGTCCCATTAATGTGAAAGCTCATTCTACAATGGCTATGTCTTCATCTTATGCTGAGAAAGCTGGAGCTTCCTTAGACCAGATTTGCAGAGCGGCTACTTGGTCTAGTTTAAATACCTTTGTGAAATATTATAGATTGGACCTTTCGTCTTCTTCAGACTTATCGTTTGGTCGGAAGGTCCTTCAGGCTGTTGCCCTCCCTTTAATATTGTAATTTGTCAGGTCTCTTGTTTCCTGCCGTCATGGTGGTGAAATGGAAAGCCGGAATTAGACTTAGGGCTCGTTCACATCACCGTTAGGGCTTCCGTTCAGGCTTTCCGTTATAACATCGTTATAACGGAAAGAAACGGAATCCCTAGGACGGACATCAAAACGGACACCTTTAACCCCTTCCCGACCGCCGCCGTACATGTACGGCGCGCGCGCGGGCGGTGCGGGGACATGACGCCCGCTCGCGGGTGCGGCGGGCGTCATGGCCGGCAAGTCTCTGCTGTTTCTAACAGCAGAGACTTGCCGCATCTTACCTCCGTCTGCGGAGACTTCCAGGGCCTTCTGATGCCGTGATCACGGCATCAGGATGCGTCTGAACCCGGAAGCCCACGCTTCCGGGTGGTGTACAGACACCCCGATTGGCCAATCGGGGTGTCTGTACACCATATGAAAACTGTAATCCTCGCTGGTGAGGATTACAGTTTTCAAACTGCAATTCTTATTCTGGCCACTAGATGGCAGGCCAGGATAAGAAATGAGCAATTCATGGTTTTAACTGCATCTAGTAAATCCATGATTGCTCATAAAGAAAAAAAACAAAACACAATAGATCAGATGATATTTGAGCTTTAAAATAATCACAGAAAAATTAAAAAAAAATGTTAAAAAATAAAAAAGATATAAAAGTTCAAATCACCCCCCTTTCCGTATAAGTAAAAAATAAATACCTAAATAACAATAAATATAGACATCATGGGTATCACCGTGACCGAAAACGCCCGTACTTTTAAAATATAAAAAAAAAAATTCAATACGGCGAATTGTGTGGCGGAAAAAAGCGTCCAAATGGCGATTCGCAGTTTTTTGTCCTTTTTTTTCTAAAAAAAATTAAATAAAAAGTGATCAAAAAGTCATACACACCCCAGAATGGTATCAATAAAAACTTCAGACCTCCCCGCAAAAAATGAGCCCCCATACAGCTCTGTACACATAAATACCAAAAAGTTATAGGGGTCAATATATGACAAGGGAAAAAAAAAAAAAAGGGCAACTTTCTAATTATTTTATCACCATCTAAACGCAGGAAAAACTATACATATTAGGTATTGCCGGATTCGTACTGACCAGTAGAATGAAAGTAACGGATCAGTTTTAATGCACATCGAATGCTGTAAATAAGAAACCCGTAGAACTGTAGCGGAATAGCGTTTTCTTTGCAATTTCACCCGGTTTGGAATTTTTTTCCCGCTTCCCACTACACCGTATGCAATATTAAATGGTGCCGTTGGAAAGTACAACTTGTCCCGCAAACAACAAGCCCTCATACAGCTATGTGAACAGAAAAATAAGAGTTATGGCTGTTTGAAGGCAGGGAGCACAAAACGAAAATGCAGAACCGAAAAAAGCTCCGGTCGTGAAAGGGTTAAGAGGCATTCCGTTTTGATCCGTCATAATAGAAGCCTATGGCCCTGCATAACGGATCCGTCTGGATGCCGTTATGCTGGACGGAAAACAAAGTCCTGTCGACAGGACTTTGTTTCCGTCCAGCATAACGGCATCCAGACGGATCCGTTATGCAGGGCCATAGGCTTCTATTATGACGGATCAAAACGGAATGCCTCTTAAAGGTGTCCGTTTTGATGTCCGTCCTAGGGATTCCGTTTCTTTTCCGTTATAACGCTGTTATAACGGAAAGCCTGAATGGAAGCCCTAACGGTGATGTGAATGCACCCTTACCGGTAATTCATTTTCCATGAATCCACCATGACGGCACAATATTTCCCACCCCCAAAAAAAAAAAAAGTTTTTTTTTTTCCCCAAAATATGAGTATGAGGAAATGAGGAAAAAAAAAATGATGATGATTTCTTGTTCACCGGGTGTTTCGGGAGCACTGTAATTTGGTAAACACTGGTGTTGGTGGTGGGTGGAGGCCTTTTGAACTCTCTCTGTTCCTGCCCCTACAGAGGTCAGGGGTCAATCTCTCTTGTTTCCTGCCGTCATGGTGGATTCATGGAAAATGAATTACCTGTAAGTCTAATTCCGGCTTTTTGTTGCAGGTTTTGTTCCAGAAAGGCTTCTGATTTTTTTCACAGATTTCACCCTTAGCAGTGCAAGTCTGCAAAATAAATATACCTGCTGCAGATATAAAATCTGTACGACAGAATTTGCACTGCAGATTTTTTTTCCACAGCATATACCGGATGAGTATTGCTAAAAACGTTTACTTTGCTGGTACTGTAAAACACTGCACAGAAAATCAACTGCATTTCCGCAACATGTGATCACACACTTAGGACACATGCACATGACGTAGTAGTTTAACCCCTTTTCTACCAGCGCCGTGTATGTACGACGCTGGAGCGAAGTGCAAACATGGCACCCGTGTGCAGCGAACATCATAGCCGACAGGGCACTGTTTCAAACAGCAGAGACCCGTGGCTAATGACCGCGACTGGCAATAATGCCAATCGCGGTCATTAAAGTCTCTAGAGGGTGAAAAACCCAGAAGCTGGCACTTCCAGGCTTCTAACCGGCATCCTCTGCGGCCAATGATAATTGTGGTAATTGATTTCAATGCGCTGAGTCTCTGAAGAGACCCAGGGCATTAAAGCTGCAATTCTTATTTTGGCCAGCAGGTGACAGGCCAACATAAGACATGAGCAATTCTGAACAATTAATGGCTGTAAAAAATCCATCATTGTTCAGAATTAAAAAGAAAAATTGGATTTTGTAGGCTCAAATACAAGCTTCAAAATCATAAAGTAAAAAAAAAAAACTTGAAAAATATAAAAAAAAAAAAAAATTTACATCACCCCCTTTCCGTACAATAAAAAATCCATGAATAACAAAAAATATAAACCTCATGGGTATGACGACAACCGAAAATGCCCGCACTATTAAAATATATATATTTTTCCAATACGGCGAATGGTGTGACTTTGGCCAATTTGACATTTTTTCATCGCTTCTCTTAACCAAAAAAAGTAATAAAATGTGATTTTTTTAAAAAGTCACACACACATACGTCACAAAAGTATGTATATAAACTACAGATTGTCCTGCAAAAAATGAGCCCTCACACAGCTCAGTAGATATAACTATAAAGTTATGGGAGTCAGAATATGGTGATGTTAATAAAAATATACGGTATATTTTTTTTCTCAAAGTTTAAATTTATTTTTACACTATTTAGACATAATAAACCTATACCTATGTGGTATAGTTGTAATTGTACTGACCCAGAGAATGAAGGGCATGGGTCACTTTTGCCGCACACGGAACACCTGTCGCGGCCAGGATCGCTGAGCAGTGGTGGACTCATAGAAATGAATGGGATCGCCACGGCATTCGCAAGAAATCCAACACGGCTGGTCATTTTCCGACTGCCGTGGTGATCCCATTCATTTCTATGGGATTACCGCTGCTCCTGGCCACGTCAGGTGTAGCCCTAGTGTAAGACTCCATGATCTCATAACTAGCTCATCCTTATCAGAAAACGCTCTCTGTATTCATGTTAACTCTTTAGCTAAGCTTAAGTGAAGTTAAATGTCCCCCAGAGGTCTTGTATGACCTTATGGGAAACGCAAAGTGTAAAATATAAAAAATAAACCGTATTATAAAAACTAAAAAAAAGTTTCACATAAAAAAAAATAATTTCCCCAAATATGTCATTTAAAAAATGTTACAAATAAAAATAAATAAATAAAATAGACATATTTGGTATAGCCGCGTCCGCACCGACCGGCACTATAAAAATATCACATGATCTACCCCATTAGGTGAACGCCGTAATAAAATAAATAAACATTATGCCAAAACAGATTTTTTTTTTTAGTCACCTCACCTCCCAAAAAAACATATCAATCAATCAAAAATTCCTATTTACCCCAAAATAATAGCAATAAAAACGTTAAAAAATTAAGAAAATATGGCTCTAAGAAAATTGCAACACAAAAACATTATTTTTTTTTCTAAAAATGCTCTTATTGTTTAAAACTTAAAAAAAAAAAAGTAGACATATTTGGTATTGTTGCGTCCATAACAACCAGATCTTTAAAAATATCACATGATCTACCCCATCAAGTGAACGGTGTAAAAAAAAAAAAATAGAAAAATGACACCAAACAGCTTTTTTGTGACTTCACCTCCCATATAATGAGATAAAAAGCGACCAGAAAGCCAAATATACCCCAAAATGGTGGCAATAAAAAGCACAGCTTGTCCTGCAAAAAATAATCCCTCACACAGCTCAGTCAACAAAAAAATTAAAAAGTTATCGCTCTTAAAAACCATGACAGAAAATTCCATGTTAGAAAATCCAGATGCCGCTCCTTCCCTTCTGAGCCCTGGCATATCCCCAAATAACAGTTAACGAGCACAATTGAGGTGGTACTGTATTCAGGAGAAAATGGGTAGCATATTCCTGTTATCTTTTGTAAAAAAGAAAGTTTGGGCCTAACACACCATTTTCTTGTAAAAAAAAAAAAAAAAAATTATTTTTCATTTTCACAGCCAAGTATTATAAATTCTATATAAAGCCTGTTGGGTCAAGTGCTCGCTACACCCCTTAAAAATTCCCTGGGTGGTGTAGTTTACAAAATGTGGTCACTTTTTGGGGGTTTTCGCTGTGGGGGTGCCTCAAGCTCTCTTCAAATGCAACATTGTGCCCAAAAATCATTCCAACAAAATCTGCCCTCCAAAAATCATATGGCGCTCCTTCTGTGCCCTGCCGTGTGCCCATACAGCAGTGTGGGGCAGTTTCTGCAAACTGCAGAATTGGGGTAATAAATATTGAGGTTTGTTTTGTTGTTAACACTTGATGTGTTACAGGAAAAAAATGATTAATATGGAAAATCTGTGGAATACTTAAAGGGTTAACAACATTTCTAAAACCAGTTTTGAATAGTTTGAGGGGTGGAGTTCCTAAAATGGGGTAATTTATAGTGGTTTCTATTATGTGAGCTCCTCAAAGTGACTTCAGAACTGAACTGGTCCTTAAAAAGTTATTTTGGAAATTTTCTTGAAAATTGCTTCCAAATTTCTAAACCTTCTCACTTCCTAGAAAAATAAAATGACACTATCGAAATGATGCCAACATAAAGTAGACATATGAGGAATGTTAATTAATGAATATTTTATGAGGCATCTGTCTTAAAGGCAGAGAGATTCAAATTTAGAAAACAGTGTATTTTTTCAAATTTTTCTTAACTTTTGGATTTTATTTTTATAAATATAGGTAAAGCATATCGACGAGCATATATTTACCATTAACATGAAGTACAATGTGTCAAGAGAAAACAATCTCTCAATGGTTTGGAGTAAAAGCGTTCCAAAGTTATTACCACATAATGTGACACATGTTAGATTTTCAAAATTAGGCCTGGTCAGGAAGGTGGTAGGTGGCCCGGACTGGAAGTGGTTAAGGTAGAAATATGAGATGTCTGACTAAGACAATATATTTGGTTGCTTTTTCAGGAATAGCATGTGCACTCAGCATGTACGGTCCTTATTATCTGTGACTGGGTTAAGTAGCCTATTATTATTATTTTATTAGATTTCATTTACATTATTGGTCAGAACACTTCTCCTGTTTAAATGGAAAGATGTGCTGCCAGTAAGCTAGTACAAAAATCTGAAACTTTTTAAAAATTGTGGGGATGATTTATCACACTGGTGTGAAGTAGAACTGCCTTAGTTGTCCATAGCAGTCAAAGGAGCTATGAAAGTGAAAGGTGGAATCTGATTGGTTGCTATGGGCAACTAAGCCAGTTCTGCTTTACACCAGTTTGATAAATCTCCCCCTGTGTGCATATATTTATGTATGTGTACACACACACACACACACACACACACACACACGTACACATATCCACATATAATAAAGTTTGTATGTTTTTAAGTTTGAAAAATAATTTCTTTCT
The DNA here is from genome assembly GCA_900303285.1 of Rhinella marina. Lineage (NCBI taxonomy): Eukaryota > Metazoa > Chordata > Amphibia > Anura > Bufonidae > Rhinella > Rhinella marina. Next base: position 50,659 of record ONZH01026964.1, read on the forward strand.
TCCATTTTCAGGACAACACCTTCAAGAGTTGTTCTTCACCCATGTGCTGTCGAAACTGTCAATTACAATGTTCAGTTATTTGGTTCTACCCTACCAGTTAAGGTCATGGAGGCTTTGGCAAGTGCTCATGGTAATTCATTACATTTTTAAGCAGTACACCATCTGGGGCTTACTACTGCAGCTACTTGTTATCTCCTTAAAGGCCATCGATCAGCAGGATCAACTCTTTTAAACCAGCCATAATGCCTAGGGTGGATCCTGCTGAAAACGTACCTGCCTTGCCCCCAATCCGCTGCAGTGTTTAGAAGAAATAAGTGTTTGTAAAAATATGCAAATTAGGGCTTACAGGGGTTTTCAGACTGTCTTATATTGTTCAGTCCCATTTAAGTGAATGGGGCTGAGCTGTGATGGCAAGCAGAGTTACTATACAACGTACGGCGCTATGCTTGGTAATCTGTGCGGAGGCTGTGGGTATCGGACCACCACCCATTAGGTACTGATGAGTCCAGCGGAGAAGTTAAAGGAGTATTCCTATTTCACAAATGTAGTTTGTATAGTTAGATATAGCCATACCAATATTATTACTAATAGAATGTATTTATATAAAATGTACTGTTTAGAAGATTTACCTATTTGTATATCCATTGTCCCACACACATCAGTCAGGCCGTTGTCCCTAGTTACAGCCACCACAGCCATGTAGTAGTGGTGGCCGGCTTGCTCTTGTTCAAACCCGCTCTGAGGTAACTGCTGTGTTGTGAACGCACATTGCATGAGCATGCGGGGACACATCTTAGGGTTGTAGCATTTTTGTCTGCGCTTCCAAAACGCAGAGAAACGGATCCTGTTCCAAGATCAATTCATCTCTACGTTGCAGGATCCATTTATAAAGTCTGCGGTTTGGACGGATCCTGACCATTGTGTTCTGGACTGGTAGAACCCAAAATGCAGATGTGAAAGTATCCTAAGATATGTCTCCGCATACTCATGCAATGTGCGTTCACAATACAGCAGTTACCTCAGAGCGGGTTTGAAAAAGAGCAAGCCGGCCACCACTACTACATGGCTGTGGTGGTCGTAACAAGGGACAACGGACTGACTGATGTGTGTGGGACAATACCTATACAAATAGGCAAATCTTCTAAACGGTACATTTTATATAAATACATCCTATCAGTAATAATATTGGTATGGCTATATCTAACTATACAAACTACATTTGTGAGATGGGAATACCCCTTTAAGGTACACAGAGTGGTAGGGTAGAGTTTTGTTTTTTTTTTTTCAATTCAATCAACAGTTCCAGCCGTATGGGCCCCCATTAGTTATGGGGCTCCATATGCTATCTGAGTGTGTTTTGCCAAAGGGGGCTGCAACCAAGTCTGTTCTCTCAAGGTGGAGTCTTCTACATGACTCTGACACTGTCCAAACATGGCACACAGTGTCAGAGCGATGCAGCAGAATCTACCTTGAGAGAAGTGATGTGTTTGCTCAGAGTATAGAATTCCATAACTATCTGCAGCCATATCTCCAGAGAGAAAAAAAGTGGCTGAATACTCCGAGGGGCAGCAGGAATAAAGTCAGGTAATCTGTTTCCATTCTAGAAAAGTCACAGCATATCTTTGTGTTTTTGCTTTTTCACTTGTCTTCGACACTCCCTTATGAATATCCGACTTTGGTTTAGCCGAATATGTTTCGTTAGCTAAGTAGGAGAATGGAATAAAGGTGGATTTAAATGAAGCGTTCCTTCCCGAAAGTCGGCTGCTCATTAAGTGGAGGTGAAGCACTGCATTTACATGCAGTAATCACCTCCATAGTATGAGGATGAGCGGTCATTATTGCAAATGTCAGATCTTGGGGAGGTATTACAGGAGTTGTCTGACATTTTTTAATTACTCAAACCCCTTGATTTCTTTTGACAATGTTCTTCACCTTCCCACCATTACAACCATGTTGTATTGTTTTACCTCAACAATGACATACCTATATACCACATGTGACTACTGCAACCAATCACTGGTCTCGGCACGAGATTGACAAGGCCAGTAATTGGCTGCTGCGGTCACATGCGGTACACAGGCATGTCACCACTGCAGTCTGAATAATGTTGGCAGGGAGGACAGAGCACCGCCACAGGAATGAAGGGTGTTTGGAATGGTAAGCACGATGCTTTTGGTTTAGAGAAATAAAAATAGAAACTTCAGACAACCCCTTTAACATCTCTGTACATTTAAGTCAACTTAACCTGCCAATTTTGGCAATAATGTCATGGTAGCAGCCTGACAGCCCCCTTAGCATTAGAGAGGTTGTCCAATAAAAACAGATATAGGATAAGTGCCAGATCGGCGGGGGCAAACTGTTGAGGCCACTACCAATCGCTAGAATAAGCCCTAGAATCATCATGTCAGTAACTTATTCCAGTTGTAATTGGATAACCCCTTTAAGAAATTACTGCACATGTACACTGTCCTAGCACTTATTAAAGTCTGGATGCAGTGCCTTTGGTTTTGAATTGGCTGTTAGGTGCTCAAGATGAGCATTGAGCGAAAGGTTATCAGACTTTTACAGACCAACAAGTTTTTCAACAATAACTCATTTCCACAGATTATCTAAATCGGGGACCACCAAACAGTACAATCACGCTGCAGCTAGCACACGGTTTTCTTGCGCTGCCTTGGTGGAAGCACCATAGCCAGTCCTTTTTGTGCTCACCCTTAAAGCAGTTGTGGAAAAAATCTGATGTGAAATCCGCTACAAAAATTTAAGGCTGTCCCTCGTATTTCCACAGAGCAGGAACATAAACATCAATGCAAAATTTTGGAGCAGTGGAGATCTGTAAATGCAATTTGCTAAAATGCCCCTAAACTGCTGTGAGTTTTATACTGTGGACTCTATCGTACATGCTTAAATACTATGCCTAAGCATCAAATGTATAATATAGGTTCTATGTAATTTGCCAGAGTGACCAAATTACACATTATAATCATTGGCTTGTGGTATGTTTTCTTTTATTTGTGGGTTGTTTTTTTTTTTTTTTATTTACTGTTAATTTTTTCTCTTTATCATCAGTTAATGACTCTTTAATGGTGAAGATTCATGAACTTGGTTGGGCTTGGTTAGTGTGTGGTGATCGTATTATAATCTGGAAAATAAGCCAGTCTTCGTCTGCAAAGGTAAATCCTAGTTACAGTCCACCTCAGACAATGACCACATTTATGAGGATGCAGGCTTTTAAGTTTTTCCCTGACTTCCAAACAGCCTTAACATTTACATTTTTTCATTGATTTAGCTGTATTAGGACTTTTTTGCCGCATGAGTATTTTTCTTAAAGGGGTTTCCAAGATAATTAAGGTTTAACACCTTTTAAGACCCTTTGATATTTCATTTTTGCGCTTTCATTTTTTCCTCCTTGCCTTCCTGAAGCCATAACTTATGAATTTTTCCGTTCACACAGCTGTATTGGGTCTTGTTTTCTTGTGGACAAGTTGAACTTTATAATAGCATCATTTAATATTGCATACAAATGTTGTGGGAAGCTGGAAAAAAATTCTGAATACATTTCTATTTTAATAATATGAGCATTTTGGGATGCCGCGGTGCTAATGATGTTTATTCTTTAATTGTGTATTCTTAATATGGGGATTTTTCAAACTGTTTTTTTAAAGGGCATCTGTCTGTAAATTTGTACCTATGAAACTGGCCGATGTTCCATGTGCACTTTGCAATTGAAGACATCTGTGTTGGTCCCATGTTCATATGTGCCCCTATTGCTGAGAAAAATAATGTTTTAATATATGCAAATGAGCCTCCAGGAGCAACAGGGGCGTTTCAATTGCCCCTAGAGACTCTGCTCTTCCTGTAACTGCCGCGCCATCTTCACTTTTATTGGCAAGGCCAGGCAGGTGTGATCACTAGAGATAAATTAAATTTTGAAAACTTTGATTCAGCAATTTTGCGGAAGTTTGCCAAGAAAGTGTTTTTTTTTTTTTTGTTTTTGTTTTTTTTTTTTTTTTTTTGTTCCAAAGCGCTATAAATTAGGTATACCCAGGACATTCTACCTTAGGGTACAGCCACACGGAGCGGCCGTGCTGAGGGTTTCAGTCATGCTGCAGTGAAGAACTGTGCAGCCAATTAGCCCTCAGCTGCCTTTCATTTAATAATGAAGACTGCGCTATATAGTCCTTCTTCATTGTTAATGGCCGCGCAGCACCTATAAACAGGGGCTGTTGTTGTTGTTATGGGGTTTGGCTGGTTAGGTGGGGATACAATATGCAAATTATCCCACCAACAGGTGGGTGCCCTTCTTCTGCCATCTGCTTTTCCTCCTTTTCCACATCATCTAATATCAGAATATATCAGTAACATCCAGGTCCTCCTCTCTTTGCATCTTGATGGCTTTCCTAGGATGGAGACCAAGAAGGATGATTTGGAAGAAGTAAAGCCAGCAAAAACTGAGGATGGTCACCTTTAAGACCTGGCTCCCCTAAGAAGTGAAGACTGGATGGTATTGGTTTGCACGCTGGCTCTTGAATAATAAAGGCATCCATCTTATTGGTATTGATAATTACATATCTTAGTTTATGGCTGATGTAGGAATAAGTAAATAAAACTGCCGCAGAATAAGTCTCCTGCACTCTCCCGCGCCAATATTCTTTTATTAGTTGTTTTCAGCAACACTGTCCCTAGTGCATGAACGCTTGCCACCTCTTTTCTTGTGTTCAGCTCTCAGGACAACGGTGGAGACTGTGGGATGAGAGTTTTATAGGGCTGCGACATCACGGGGATGGCTATCTGCGGATTGGCTGGCTGCACGGCATTATGAGTGATCTTGTGTTCCTGGGCTTGTCTCATCTACACTTAGTTCATCTGCACTTTGTAACTCGTGCAGCCACCATTTTAGGATAACCTGATTCGTTACCACAAAGAGTAAAAAAAATTGGACTTGTTTAGAATCAAAGTTTTCCTAAAAATCATGTTTACACTGCTTGGCCCTTTCAATCAAAGTGGGGAGGGTTCAGCAGTTGCAGAGAAAGCTGAGCCTTTAGGTGTAGCCCCACGTTGTAGGTGGATCCAAATTGACAGAAGTCGGGACAACAGAAGTATGTGGGACCAGCAAAACAGTAGTGCAGTAGAAAATACCACCCCGTCAGAAACAATTACCACAGTGCAGCACAATATACTGCCTCAGCAGAACAAAATACCACAGTGCAGCACAATATACTGCCCAAGCCCAACCAGATACCACAGTGTTGCACTAAATACGCCTCAGTAGAACCAAATACCTAAGTGCAGAACAAAATTCTGCTCTTGCCACAGTATGAAACTGTATCATTGTCCTGAGGACGGGAATACAGTTGAATTCAGGAGGGCATCTGCGGCCACTGGCCAGGTGCATAAGTGCCTGATGCTCCTATTAATGCTGAGAGCATCAGATCTTTATGTTCCTGGCTGGCAGCCAAGAAGAGGGCTTGGGCAGCTCTCTGGCCATAGGCCCATCGGGAAATTCCCCTGTAAGGTCTATGGCCCGTCCGCCCATGCAGATGCCTTCAGCTGCCAAGCGCACATGCAGCAGCTCAGCCAGTTTCATAGGTACTAATCTTCTGATAGATGCCCTTTAAACTTTTTTTTTTTTTTACTTTTGCGACATCGGCGCTCGTTCAGGGAGCCTTTACACGGCCCGATGAATCGAGCGCCGGGCCGCACGAGTGATCGCTGTATCGCTTGTGCGGCCTGGAAGCTCCATGCTGTCAGGCGCACATCGCCTGTTTACACAGGGCGATGTGCGCCCGACAGATCGGATCTTTTGGTTTTTACAAAAGATCCAATCAGCCGACGAACGAGCGTTTTGCTCGTTCGTCGGCTGATTAGGGCCACTTTTACACGGGCCGATTATCGGCACTAGCGTTCCTAGGAACGAATTTTCGGCCGATAATCGGCCCGTGTAAAAGGACCTTTACTCTGGGAGCCTTTAACTTGCAAGATCTTTAGATCGCTTTTCTCGTAGAGTGCATTGAATTACCATTGCAGTCTATGGCAGTTTCCTTATTAGTGGGAAGGGTCTGGCAGAGGAAGTAGGAGCAAGAGTGCAGAGTGTAGCTTGTGCCTGCCCACAGTGCATTCAACTGCTCATTTACATATGGATTAAAAGTACTTTTTCTCTAGAATGAAGCAAGGAATTGTTAAGAGAAAAGCATCATTACATTCAGCTGAGATAGCCCTATAAGGAATTTTCCTAGTCACAGATCCCCTGTAATAATGTAAGAAATAATGACACGGGGGGGCATGTTAGAAGGTACTGGAACGCTGTTAAAGGAGTAAAATGGTACTTCAAGTCCTTGTGTAAAGTGGGACAGACTGTTAGAATGTGACAGAAAGTGGTTAGTAAACATACTCTTGCGTTGCAGGGCGTCCATGTACCTTAGGTTGTTCGATCCAAGGATACAGCCATGCGGTGTGAATTGACTGATATTAGCAGTGAATTCTATTCTATAGAGCATAGATTCTCATGGCACTGTCATAGGATGTTACCTTTCCCAGTAATTTTGTGATTTTGTAAGTGGGATTACAACAGCATAGCCAAAGTGGTAGGTCACAGAACGAACAAGAAAGTCCTAAGCATAAATGAAATGCGGTAGGACCAGTGTATATACATGAGTACATGCTTGCTATGCTTTTGTTTTTTATAGTATAGTTTTTACAATAAAAATGATTTATTAACAGTCTATGTCGTGTAAAGAACTGCAGCTCCCTCCAAGTGATTTTCCATGGTCTGCAGACCTGGTAGACATATGGACTGCTGATGATGCAGCAACTACACAAGTAAGTGATATTATATGTTTCTAAATGTTAAAGGGTTTGGGCACTTTATGGTTACTGTTGACCTATGTGTTTGTAACATGATTATATGGAACTTGGTAACCTACCCTCTGAAATTCTGCACCATTTTCTATATTTCATAACATATTCCCCCTTGTTTGCAAAGTCTTTTTTGCTGTCCACACAGAGGTCCTGTCCATAAAATGGCTGCTGATGGAGAGTTATGTGACCAGGTACAGTACAGACCAAAAGTTTGGACACACCTTCTCATTCAAAGAGTTTTCTGTATTTTCATGACTATGAAAATTGTAGATTCACACTAAAGGCTTCAAAACTATGAATTAACACATGTGGAATTATATACTTAACAAAAAAGTGTGAAACAACTGAAAATATGTCTTATGTTCTAGGTTCTGCAAAGTAGCCACCTTTTGCTTTGATTACTGCTTTTCACACTCTTGGCATTCTCTTGATGAGCTTTAAAGGGGTATTCTCATCTTGGACAATGGGGGCATATCGCTAGGATATGCCTCCATTGTCCTATAGGTTGCGGGTCCTGCCGCTGGGACCCGCACCTATATCGAGAACGGGGCCCCCGAAGTGAAGAAGTGCGCCCCGCGCAAGCTCGGCCCGCTCTCCATTCACTTCTATGGGGCCGCCGCAAATAGCCGAGCGCTGGCTCGGCTATCTCCGTCTGCTCCATAGAAATGAATGGGAGCGCACTGCGCATGCACGGCCACCGCCCTCATTCTATGGCCGGATAGCCGGCCACTCGGCTTTCCCCCCATAATGGAGGGCCGGCCCGTTCTCGTTATAGGTGCGGGTCCCAGCGGCGGGACCCACACCTATAGGACAATGGGGGCATATCCTAGACATATGCCCCCATTGTCCAAGATGAGAATACCCCTTTAAGAGGTAGTCACCTGAAATGGTTTTCACTTCACAGGTATGCCCTGTCAGGTTTAGTAAGTGGGATTTCTTATAAATGGGGTTGGGACCATGAGTTGTGTTGGGCAGAAGTCAGATGGATACACAGCTGATAGTCCTACTGAATAGACTGCTAGAATTTGTATTATGGCAAGAAAAAAGCAGCTAAGTAAAGAAAAACAAGTGGCCATCATATCTTTAAGAAATGAAGGTCAGTCAGTCCGAAAAATTGGGAAAACTTTGAGTGTCCCCAAGTTCTGTCGCAAAAACCATCAAGCGCTACAAAGAAACTGGCTGACATGAGGACCGCCCCAGGAAAGGAAGACCAAGAGTCACCTCTGCTGCGGAGGGATAAGTTTATCCGAGTCACCAGCCTCAGAAATCGCAGGTTAACAGCAGTTCAGATTAGAGACCAGGTCAATGTCACACAGAGTTCTAGCAGCAGACACATCTCTACAACAACTGTTAAGAGGAGACTGTGTGCAGCAGGCCTTCATGGTAAAATAGCTGCTAGGAAACCACTGCTAAGGACAGGCAACAAGCAGAAGAGACTTGTTTGGGCTAAAAAAACACAAGGAATGGACATTAGACCAGTGGAAATCTGTGCTTTGGTCTGATGAGTCCAAATTTCAGATCTTTGGTTCCAACCACCGTTCCTTTGGTGAACGGATGGACTCTACATGCCTGGTTCCCACTGTGAAGCATGAAGGAGGGTGTGATGGTGTGTGGGTGCTTTGCTGGTGACACTGTTGGGGATTTATTCAAAATTGAAGGCATACTGAACCAGCATGGCTACCACAGCATCTTGCAGCGGCATACTATTCCATCTGGTTTGCGTTTAGTTGGACCATCATTTATTTATCAACAGGACAATGACCTCAAACACACCTCCAGGCTGTGTAAGGGCTATTTGACCAAGAAGGAGAGTGATTGGGTGCTACGCCAGATGACCTGACCTCCACAGTTATCAGACCTAAACCCAATCAAGATGGTTTGGGGTGAGCTGGACCGCAGAGTGAAGGCAAAAGGGCCAACAAGTGCTAAGCATCTCTGGGAACTCCTTCAAGACTGTTGGAATACCATTTCAGGTGACTACCTCTTGAAGCTCATCAAGAGAATGCCAAGAGTGTGCAAAGCAGTAATCAAAGCAAAAGGTGGCTACTTTGAAGAACCTAGAATATAAGACCTATTTTCAGTTGTTTCACACTTTTTTGTTAAGTATATAATTCCACATGTGTTAATTCATAGTTTTGATGCCTTCAGTGGGACTCTACAATTTTCATAGTCATGAAAATACAGAAAACTCTTTGAATGAGAAGGTGTGTCCAAACTTTTGGTCTGTACTGTAAATCACCTCCATGTGATGGCTCCTCCATTGAAATACACTGCACCTGCCATCTGCTCTTGCACTGTTGGGAGTTTAGGCAGGTGGTGTGTTGGAATGGAAGAGGCGGAGTAATGTCTCTAGTCACATGACCCTCCATCAGCAGCCATCTTTATGGACAGGACCTCTATGAGGACAGCAGAGAAGATTTGCCCAGCAAGGTGACATAGCTTATGAAATATAGCAAACAGCAAAGAATGTCTACGAAGGCTATATTAATAAGTGCCATATAGTCATCTTAACTGCACATTGGTCACCAGCAACCAAAATGTAGCCAACGCCTTTAAATACAGTCATTGACAAAAAAAAAAGTGCACAGAGAAGTTGTTGAAATTGATTGAAACTCTGTATGTGTGAATATATGTAAGTGATTATAATATCGCAAAATGATAAGTATTGTTGTAGAAACCAGTACAATTAAAAAGAGAATGTAGTAGACTAGATACATGGTGTGATACAATTTGGCATGAAGGCATACAGGTGACACATTTTCCCACAGATGATGCAACTGGTCCTGTAGATTCTGCATGCTTGTACAGTGCTCCAGACGAAAAAAAAAAACTTAGGAGCCATTGGCTCCTGAACTGAAAAATTTAGGAGCCAAGTTCAATTTTTAGTCCCCAAATTTAAATACATATAATTTATAAATAAAAAAAGACTTGGAGAAGATGGAAATTTTTTGGGGGGACAAGGTGACTTGGCGAATTCTGTGTTTTTTTTTATTTATTTTTTTTCTGCTACGTGTTCATCGCATAGGAGATATTTTTTATATTTTAATAGTTTAGACTTTTCGGATGTGGAGATATGTAAAATGTTTATTTATTGTTAAAATATTTTATATGTAAAATTGGGAAAGGGAGTGATTTAAACTCAAAGAGGTTCTCTAAGTTATATTTATTAATGACCTATCCTCAGGATAGGTCATCAATATCAGAACGGTGAAGGTCCGACACCCGGCACCCCTGCCAATCAGCTGTTTGAAGAGGAGGCGTGCACCATACCGCGCTGCCTCCTCTTCATTGTTTACATGCTAGCCATAACACGGGTAGCGGTGAGTAGGTGTAATTACACCTAACTGCCCCATTCATTTCAATGGGAAGGATCGATCCTATACAAGTGTATGGGAACAAGCCTTCCCTTTGAAATGAATGGGGCGGTTAGGTGTAATTACACCTGCTCAACAGTGTGTATGAGGAATTTGGCCTGGCAACATGTTGGAGAGAGCATCCGGCTAGATGGATTCCTCCGGGGGCCCTACTCATGTAAGTCTCTCCTTGAGGGGGGGGGGGGGAAATTATGCGGAAAATATTTTCTGGCTAACCCTCTTGTTTAATGTATCTCTATCCTGGGTGTTTGCAGAGTGAGAAAGGTAGTACTCAGACAAAAATCTACCCCTACGATTAGGAGGTGTATGATGTGTTCTGCAAAATTACCTGAGACATATGATAAAAAAATATGTAAAAAATGCACTACAAAGATGGCAAAAGACTTAGTTCCATCTATAAAAGAAGAACTTAGAGAGGTTATTAGGGAAGAAATGTGTTCCGCCCTAGCTGAAAACCCAGTACCTGTATCTGCTCCAGCTACTTCAAAGCATAGGGAGCAGAAGAATGTTTTTTTCGGATTCTTCAAATTCGGATCAGGATTCTGACTCTGAGGCTCAGGAATCAGAAAATTCATCAGGTTTAGACACTGAGTTTAAGGCCCCATTCACACGACCGTATGTACATTTCCCCATCTTATCCTCATTTTTGCGGATAAGATGCGGAACCATACGGACCATTCATTTTTCCATAGGAGAAAAAAAAAAATGCGGAATGCACATCGTGTGCATTCTGCATACGTATATTACGGAAGTTCTCCCGCAAAAAAATGAAACCTGTCCTATACTTGGCCGCAAAATCATGTCCGTAGCCCTATTAAAGTCAATGGGTTCGCAAAAATGCGGAACACTACGGAAGATTTTCCGTATGTCTTCCGTTCCGTTTTTATACGGTTCACGGAATACATACGGTCGTGTGAATGGGGCCTAAGGGTTTTAAGTTTTCATCTGAAGGCACTAAGGAATTAATTAAGGCTGTCCGGGCTACCATGAACCCGTCAGACGACAAGGTTCAGAGGTCAGTCCAGGACTAAATGTTTAGTGGACTGGAGCAAAGGAAAAAGAGTGTTTCCAGTCCATAAAAACATGCATGATCTTATTAAAAGGGAATGGAAGGCCCCTGATAGAAAATTGTTTATTCCAAAAACAATGAGACGCCGACTTCCCTTTGATAATGAGGAAGAGGTTCTGCTAACATCTTGTCCTAAGGTGGATGTTTCACTTTCCAAGTTGGTAAAAGGATCAAATGCTTTGCCCTTTGAAGACATGGCATATCTGAAAGACCCCATGGATAAAAAGGTTGAGGCCAGCTTAAGGAAAACTTGGGAAGCTGCAGCAGCTATCTTTAAGCCTAATTTGGCCTCCACTTCTGTGGCTAGGTCCCTTAAAAGATGGCTTCTATAGCGAGAATCACTAATAAAAGGAGGGACCCCATATGACGTTCTAAAAGACTCCTTCCCACTATTATTGAAATCAGTGGATTTTTTTGTCAGATTCTACGGCTGAGTCCGTTAGAATGGCGGCAAGAACCACGGGCCTGGCAGTAGTAGCCAGAAGAGCCCTGTGACTTAAAGGGTAATCTCATCTTAGACAATGGGGGCATATCGCAGGCGCCCCCATTGTCTTATAGGTGCGGGTCCCACCGCTGGGACCCGCACCTATATCCAGAACGGAGCGGGGAGCGCTGCACCTGGAGGACCCCGGAGGTCTGGCCACCACCAGGCGCAGCTCCCCGCTGTGCTCATAGAAATGAATGAGAGCGCAGCGCGCAAGTGCGACCACCGCTCCCATTCATTTCTATGGAGCCGACGGAAGTAGCCGAGCCAGTGCTCGGCTATTTTCGGCGGCCCCATAGAAATGAATGGAGGGCGCATGCGCAGTGCGCCCTCATTCAGTTCGGGGGCTCCGTTCTGGATATAGGTGCGGTGGGACCCGCACCTATAAGACAATGGGGGCATATCCTAGCGATATGCCCCCATTGTCTAAAATGAGAATAACCCTTTAAGTCCTGGACTGGAGATACCGGTTCAAAAATGAAATTATGTGCTCTACCCTTCCATAGTAATTTAATGTTTGGACAGGACTTGGAAACTATCTTGGAAAAAGCAGCAGATACTAAAAAATCTTTTCCCCGCGAAACTAATAAAAGTAAATTTCCCTTTCGTGAAACCAAAAAAGGTATTTCCTTTCAATAAAAAAGATCTGATAGACAGGGATTCTGGTCAAAAGACAAAAATAAAAAAAGTGGTAGAGGAAGGGGGTTTCTGTTTAACCCCAAAAATACAGCATCATCAAAACAATGACGCCAGGCTTCAGGTAGGAGGAAGACTAAAATCCTTTTCAATTGCATGGGAGGAAATTACAGAAAACCCTTGGGTGTTAAATATCTTATCAAAAGGATTAGATATTTCCTTCCGTCTTCCTCCTCCAAAAAAATGCTTTCGGAATTATGCCGGTCCAAAAATCCCCTATTTGGCAGAAAAATCTAGAGGAAGGTATCCTCAATCTGTTGAAACAAAAAGTGATAGTTCCCGTTCCTCCTCTCCAACAAGGAAAGGGTTAATATTCCACTGTGTTTTTGGTAAAAAAACAAACAAACTGGAAATTTCGTCTAATAATAAACTGAACAGGTTTATCAAATACGAAAGATTCAAAATGGGGACCATAAAGTCTACAATAAACCTTCTGAAAGAGGGAGACTTTATGGCCTCCATAGATTTAAGAGATGCGTATTAAGATAGAAGGGGTAATGGACAAAATTGAACCCTTCAACAGTGGTTATTAAAAAATTGGAACAGAAAACAGGATTCCCTAGAGGTAATAATCCAAATATCATCCCAAGTAAAACAGTCTCTACAATGGTGGCTGATTCCAGACCACCTGCAGAGAGGTGTTCCCTGGAGTCCGGGTCCCCTAGAAGTTGTGACAACAGACGCAAGTCTGTGGTGGTGTGGAGCCTTTTGCTCTCATCTCTCGGTTCAGGGAAAATGGTCAGATCTCCAAACATCCCTCTCGTCAAGTATGAGAGAACTTCTAGCGGTTTGGGAGGCTTTAAAAGCCTTATCCCAAAATATACAGGGGAAAGATGTCCAGATAAGATCGGACGATACAACAGTTGTAGCCTACATAAACCATCAAGGGGGCACAAGAAGTGCGGACCTAAGTATGGTGGCAGAAAAAATATTCTTGTGGGCAGAAAAACAGCTAATTTCCCTGTCTGTGGTCCATCTAAAAGGTTCTCTAAGGCTTCATTCACACGTCCGTATGTGTTTTGCGGTCCGCAAAAAAAAGGATGACATTCCGTATGGAATCCGTGTTTGTTTTTTTTTTTTTTTGTGGATCCATTGTAACAATGCCTATCCTTGTCAGCATAACGGACAAGAATAGGACATGTTCTGTCTTTATTGCGGAACGGAAATACAGACATACGGAAACGGAATGCACACGGAGTAACATAGTTTGTAAGGCCGAAAAAAGACATCTGTCCATCCAGTTCAGCCTGTTTTCCTACAAGTTGATCCAGAGGAAGGCAAAAAACCCCTGTGAGGTAGAAGCCAATTTTCCTCACTTTAGGGGGAAAAATTCCTTCCCAACTCCAATCAGGCAATCAGAATAACTCCCTGGATCAACGACCCCCCTCTAGTAACTATAACCTGTAATACCCTCCAGAAATACATCCAGCCCCTTCTTGAACTCTTTTAGTGAACTTACCATCACCACCTCCTCAGGCAGAGAGTTCCATAGTCTCACTGCTCTTACCGTAAAGAATCCTCTTCTATGTTTATGTACAAACCTTCTTTCCTCCAGACGCAGAGGATGTCCCCTCGTCACAGTCCTCGGGATAAATAGATGATGGGAGAGATCTCTGTACTGACACCTGATATATTTATACATAGTTATTAGATCTCCCCTCAGTCGTCTTTTTTCTAAAGTGAATAACCCTAATTTTGATAATCTTTCTGGGTACTGTAGTCCACCCATTCCAGTTATTACTTTAGTTGCCCTCCTCTGAACCCTCTCCAGCTCTGCTATGTCTGCCTTGTTCACAGGAGCCCAGAACTGTACACAGTACTCCATGTGTGGTCTGACTAGTGATTTGTAAAGTGGCAGGACTATGTTCTCATCACGGGCATCTATGCCCCTTTTGATGCAACCCATTATCTTATTGGCCTTGACAGCAGCTGTCTGGCACTGGCTTCTACAGCTTAGTTTGCTGTTCACTAAAATTCCTAGGTCCTTTTCCATGTCAGTTACCCAGTGCTTTACCATTTAGTATGTACTGGTGACTTGCATTATTCCTTCCCATATGCATAACCTTACATTTGTCAGTGTTAAACCTCATCTGCCACTTTTCTGACCAAGCCTCCAGTCTATCCAGATCCTGCTGTAGCAGTCCACTGTCCTCCTCTGTGTTAATTACTTTACACAGTTTGACACAGACCCAATCTGAGTATGTACCGTTAATAACCACCCTCTGTTTTCTATCACTGAGCCAGTTACTTACCCACATAGAGACATTTTCTCCCAGGCCAAGCATTCTCATTTTGTATACTAACCTGTTATGTGGTACCGTGTCAAACGCTTTGGAGAAGTCCAAATATACGACATCCATTGAGTCGCTGCGGTCAAGTCTAGAACTTACCTCCTCATAGAAACTGATTAAATTGGTTTGACATGACCGATCCCTCATGAAGCCATGCTGATACGGAGTTATTTGCTTATTTTCATTGAGGTACTCCAAGATAACATCTCTCAGAAAACCTTCAAACAGTTTACCCACAACAGAAGTTAAACTTACCAGCCTATAGTTTCCGGGCTCTGTTTTTGGACCCTTTTTGAATATTGGCACCACATTTGCTATGCGCCAATCCTGTGGAATACTCCCCGTCAGTATAGAGTCCTTAAATATCAGAAATAAGGGTCTGTCGATGACATTACTTAATTGTCTTAGGATACGGGGTGTATGCCATCCGGTCCTGGTGATTTGTCTATTTTAATATTTTTAAGACGTTGCTGTACCTCTTCCTGGGTCAGAGAGGACACTTTCAAAGGGGAATTTACTTTTATACTCTGCGTTTCATCTGACAGTTTATTTTCCTCAGTGAATACAGTGGAGAAAAAGTTATTTAGTAGCTTCGCTTTCTCCTCATCGCTCTCTGCAACTCCCCCCTCATTACTCTGTAAGGGGCCGACACCTTCAGGTTTATACTTTTTAGTATTTATATAATTGAAGAACATTTTAGGGTTAGTTTTACTCTCTTTGGCGATTAATCTCTCGGTCTCTAGTTTGGCTGCTTTTATTTGTCTTTTACATATTCTATTTTTTTCCTTATAGTTTTTCAATGCTTCCTCGCTCTCCTCCTGTTTTAGTGATTTAAATGCTTTCTGTTTGTCATTTATTGCTTTCTTTACAGCTCTATTTATCCACATTGTTTTTTTTCTTGTTCCTTAACCTTTTATTCCCATAAGGTATGTACCTCTCACAATTAGATATTAGGATGCTTTTAAAAATCTCCCATTTTGTGGCTGTATTTTTATTTTTGAGGACTTTTTTTTTTTTTTTTTTTTGTCCCAGTTAGTTAGGCCTATGTCCTCTCTTAGTTGGCTAAATTTAGCTTTTTTGAAGTTTGGTATTTTTGTTCCTCCCTGAAGAAACACTCTTTGGAATGACAGTTGGAAGGTTATTATGTTATGGTCACTGTTTCCCAGGTGTCCCCCGACCTGCACATCTGTTATTCTGTCAGGTCTATTGGTTAATACGAAGTCCAGTATGGCCGTCCCTCTAGTCGGGTCCTGAACCAGTTGGGAAAGGTAATTGTCTTTGGTTATTGCCAAGAACCTGTTTCCTTTATGAGATGTACAGGTGTCAGTTTCCCAGTCTATATCTGGGTAGTTGAAGTCCCCCATAATAACAACCTCATTATGATTTGCCGCCTCATCTATTTCGTTTAGAAGTATATTTTCTGTGGTCTCTGATATATTGGGTGGTTTATAATAAACTCCTATTAGTATTTTATTATTGTTTTTGGCTCCATGTATTTCTACCCACAGTGACTCCACATCTTCATGTCCCTCACTTATATCTTCCCGCAGTGTGGGTTTTAGACAGGACTTTACATAAAGGCAGACCCCTCCCCCTCTCTGGTTTTGAAGATCCTTTCTAAAAAGATTGTAACCATTTACGTTAGCTGCCCAGTCATCGGTATCATCCAGCCATGTCTCAGTTATTCCTACTATGTCATAGTCCTCCTCACACATCACTAATTCCAGTTACCAGTTTTATTAGTTAGGCTTCTGGCATTAGTGTACATACAGTTAAGTTTTATATATATTTTTTACCCTACACCTTTCCTTCTGATCTGTTCTAGTTCCTCCTTCCATTCCTCCCCCAGTTCTATTACCTTGCCCCAGGTCTCTATCTTCACTATCTTCCCCATCTATAATGTAGTTACCATCCCCCCAGTCCCTAGTACCTTCCTTTTTTTTTTTTTTTTTGCGGACCCATTGAAATGAATGGTTCCGCATACGGTCCGCAAAAAAAAAAAAACAGAACGGACACGGAAACAGAATACGGTCGTGTGAATGAAGCCTAAATGTAAGAGCCGACTTCTTAAAGGGAACCTGTCAGCTCCGAACCCCCGAGCCGAACCCCTGAACTAGAGTTAGTGATGTATAGTGTAAGTGGTGCGGAATCCGATTATGTAAGTTTTATCTTCATACGCACTTCCATTCCGACGCTGTGCTCCCACAAACAGGCAGTAAAATGCATTGAGAGGACTCGTCTTTGAGTCCTCTCTATTATGTGAGTGAGCACTGGAGTCCACTGAGTGCATTTTACTGCCGGTTTGTCAGAGCACAGAGTCAGAATGCAAGCGAGTTTGAAGATAAAAATTACATAACCGGATTCAATGTCACTTACACTGTAAACCACTTACTGTAGTTTGGAGGGTGTTTCAGAGCTGACAGGTTCCCTTTAAGTAGAGTCAAGCTAAGAACCACCGAATGGAGTCTAAAAGACCAGGGGGGGAATTTATCATTAGGAAAATATTTGAAGTCAGTTTTGCTTCAGTCTGTGTTGGAGTACTTTCTGTCACATTTATCAAACGTCACAGGTTGTTTGATAAATGTGGCTTGTCCTTAAACCTAACACTTCTGTCTAGAGAAGCTACTCCACTTTTCCTACTCCACCCTCCTCCTGGAGTGAGATTGCGACTATTTTGCGACTTTTTAAAAAAAGCCGCAATGATAAATCTGGAGTGAAACTCATTAACATGGCTAACCACACCCACTTTTCCACCCATATTACAAACTGGAGTGAGTTGTGTACACATGCAAAAAGTCGCAAAAAAGTCGCAAAAGCCCTATCGTGCGACTTTTTGAAGACCGAATTCTGGAGTGAAGGTGTGATAAATCAGGGCCCAGGTGTTTCACCAAATCGTACAGATGTGTGGGCTACCGCAGGTAGATCTCTTAGCTTCTGCAAAAAAACTTGAAGCTCAAAAAAATATTTTCTCTAAATCCGCACAACGGCAATATGGGGGTCCTGTCCATAGTGTGGAAGTTTCATCTGGCATATGCTTTTCCTCCAATCCCGCTAATTGCCAGGGTATTGAAAAAAATCAGGCAGGACAAGGCCCATGTAATTTTAATAGTGCCTCTTTGGCCAAAAAAATCATGGTTCCCATTGCTGAAGCGGATGTCAATCCAGACTCCATGGATTCTTCCCTGGAGACCAGATCTCTTGTCTCGGGGTCCAGTTTTTCACCCAAGAATAGAGAAATTACACCTGGCAGCCTGGAACCTGAGAGGATGACTTTAAAATCAAAGGGTCTGTCAGATGCAATAATAAATACAATGGCTGCTGGTAGGAAGGAGATTACGTCTAAAATTTGCTCTAGAGTCTGGAAAACTTTCCGTGCTTGGTGTATTAAATCCAAGAAATTGTCCCAAGTGTTCTCCATTCAGTCAGTATTGGGGTTTCTACAGTCGGGTTTGAAGAAAGGCTTACATCCCAATACCCTAAGAGTACATGTTTCGGCCTTGAGTTCGGTATTTGATAAAAAAAATAGCGAACCATCCTTGGATTATTCGCTTCCTTAAAGGAGCAGATCGTTTAAGGCCTTGATTAGATCCAGGGCTCCTCCTTGGGACCTTAATGTGGTCATTTCAGGATTGACCTCAACACTGTTTGAACCTCTGTCAGAGATTTCTCTTAGGTTTCTTACTCTAAAAACCTTGTTTCTTGTGGCAATTATTTATCACTTTAAGGGGTTGTCCGGGTTCAGAGCTGAACTCGGACATACCTTTAAATTCACCCAGGCAGCCCGCCTGACCTGGGCATCGGAGCATCCTTTGCTCCGATGCCCTCCTTTGCCCTGCGCTAATTAGCGCACCGGTGCTGATGGGCGGGCTTTAGCGCTGCCCTAGCCAGTAAAACGGCTAGGGCAGCACTAAAGCCGGCCTATTACAGCCGGTGACGTCACCAAACTCGCTGCCGGGCGGAAGCGTCCGCCCGGCAGTGTGTTATGTAAACAAAAGAGCCCTTGCAATGCGCGATCCAGCGCAGGGCAAGGGAGGGCATCGGAGCATGAGATGCTCCGATGCCCTGTTCAGGCGGGCTGCCTGGGTGAGTCTAAGGGTATGTCCGGGTTCAGAGCTGAACCCGGACAACCCCTTTAAGTATTGATTGTTGGTGTGCATGAAAAAAATAAAATAAAAAATGTATATATGCATAGACTCTCTAGGCTGTCGGTCCAGTAAGACACTGAGGGCAAGCCGGAGGAGGGTCAAATTTATGCTTCCTGTCCCTACCTGGTTGGAGGCGGATCATCTCTCTCATGGTATGCTGTCATGGAGGGTTCATGAAAAGGAAATTACCGGTAAGTAATATGGACAGGGTGAATAGGACTTCACACTCACCCTGCTGCCCTGTGCTTAGTGCACACGGCAGTAGGGAGCTTACCATGGCAGCCAGGACTTCAGTAGCGTCCTGGTTGCCATGGTAACCGATCGGGGCTCCGATCGGAACTGCCACTGAACTACCAATGAGGAGGGGGAAGGGACCCTGTGGCCACTTCCACCAATGATTATTATACAGTTGGGGGTGGGGTAGGGTTGAGCAATATACCGGTGTCTACGGTATACCGCGGTATTAAGAAATGGCGATATAGCGATATCACCATTTCCTAATAACCGCGGTGTTTAATGACGTAATAGGAGCGGTCGCATGTGTGCCGACCGCTTCTAAAATATCCACATCCTGTCCACTGCTTAGTGCTTACATGTCAAGAAGGGCCCGTGATAGACGCCGCACAGCACCGCACAGGATTGAGGGGCGGAGAGTATGGCATCATTGCCAGTGTTCCCTGTAAGCTGCGCTGGCGCGCGGCCGCGCAGCTTACTTCATGCCTCCGCTGACGGCCTGTCCTGGCTCGCTCACTGCCGCAGCCTGGATTTTATTGTGTATGCCTGTTCCGATAGGGAAGCCCTGCTGTGGTGGGCTCGGAACAGGCATACACCATACTTCCCTCAACGTCCTGACGTTACCTCGTCAGGACGTTCCTGTGCGGCGCTCCCAGCAGGCCCCGCCTTCTCCCTAATGCCGCGATTCTGGACATGGAGAACCAGTGCAGCGCGGCAACAGGAAAAAGAAGAGAGAACAAGGCCGCAGCCCCCTCCAAAGTGTGGAAGTGGCGTCTGAGATCCCCAAGGGCCAAGTAACTGTAAGTATTCATGTGTGTTTGTGTGTGAGTATACTCTATGCAACACAATACATATACAGTATACCTCTACACTGTGTATATACTGTATATTGTACAGCATGGCACAGGGGATATATTGTCCAGCATGGTGTAACCGCCATGCATTTGCTGTATAGTATACATTATAATCCCTGTACCATGCTATACAATGTACAGTATAATCCGTACACCATGCTGTATAATATACAGTATAATCCGTACACCATGCTGTATAATATACAGTATAATCCGTATACCATGCTGTATAATATACAGTATATTCCCTACACCATACTGTATAATATACAGTATATTCCCTACACCATGCTGTATAATATACAGTATAATCCGTACACCATGCTGTATAATATACAGTATAATCCGTACACCATGCTGTATAGTATACAGTATATTCCCTACACCATGCTGTATAATATACAGTATATTCCGTACACCATACTGTATAATATACAGTATAATCCGTACACCATGCTGTATAATATACAGTATAATCCCTACACTATGCTGTATAATATACAGTATAATACGTACACTGTGCTGTATAATATACAGTATATTCCGTACACCATACTGTATAATACACAGTATAATCCGTACACCATGCTGTATAATATACAGTATAATCCGTACACCATGCTGTATAATATACAGTATAATCCGTACACCATGCTGTATAATATACAGTATATTCCGTACACCATGCTGTATAATACACAGTATAATCCGTACACCATGCTGTATAATACACAGTATAATCCGTACACCATGCTGTATAATATACAGTATAATCCGTACACCATGCTGTATAATATACAGTATAATCCGTACACCATGCTGTATAATATACAGTATAATCCGTACACCATGCTGTATAATACACAGTATAATCCGTACACCATGCTGTATAATATACAGTATAATCCGTACACCATGCTGTATAATATACATTATAATCCGTACACCATGCTGTATAATATACAGTATAATCCGTACACCATGCTGTATAGTATACAGTATAATCCGTACACCGTGCTATATAATATATAGTATAATCTGTACACCGTGCTGTATAATATACAGTATAATCCGTACACCGTGCTGTATAATATACAGTATATTCCGTACACCATACTGTATAATACACAGTATAATCCGTACACCATGCTGTTATAATATACAGTATAATCCGTACACCATGCTGTATAATATACAGTATAATCCGTACACCATGCTGTATAATATACAGTATAATCCGTACACCATGCTGTATAATATACAGTGTAATCCGTACACCATGCTGTATAGTATACAGTATATTCTCTACACCATGCTGTATAATATACAGTGTAATCCGTACACCATGCTGTATAATACACAGTGTAATCCCTACACCATGCTGTATAATACACAGTGTAATCCCTACACCATGCTGTATAATATACAGTGTAATCCCTACACCATGCTGTATAATATACAGTGTAATCCCTACACCATGCTGTATAATATACAGTGTAATCCCTACACCATGCTGTATAATATACAGTGTAATCCCTACACCATGCTGTATAATATACAGTGTAATCCCTACACCATGCTGTATAATATACAGTGTAATCCCTACACCGGGGCTGAGGTGGCATTTTGTCCTCCAAGGAAAAATGATGTATGGGCCCTTATCAGCCTGTAATGTCTCCCCCTGTGTAGTGCTCCAGCCTGTAACATCTCCCCCTGTGTAGTGCCCCCGCCTGTAACATCTCCCCCTGTGTAGTGCCCCCGCTGTAACGTCTCCCCCTGTGTAGTGCTCCCGCCTGTAAAGTCTCCCCCTGTGTAGTGCCCCCGCCTGTAACGTCTCCCCCTGTGTAGTGCTCCCGCCTGTAAAGTCTCCCCCTGTGTAGTGCTCCAGCCTGTAACGTCTCCCCCTGTGTAGTGCTCCCGCCTGTAACGTCTCCCCCTGTGTAGTGCTCCCGCCTGTAACGTCTCCCCCCTGTGTAGTGCTCCAGCCTGTAACGTCTCCCCCTGTGTAGTGCTCCAGCCTGTAACGTCTCCCCCTGTGTAGTGCTCCCGCCTGTAACGTCTCCCCCCTGTGTAGTGCTCCCGCCCGTAACGTCTCCCCCTGTGTAGTGCTCCCGCCTGTAATGTCTCCCCCCTGCGTAGTGCTCCCGCCTGTAATGTCTCCCCCTGTAGTGCTCCAGCCTGTAACATCTCCCCATGTGTAGTATAACGTCCCCTTGTAGCTGCCCCCATACAGTATAATGTCTCCTTGTGGCCCCAACAGTTTTTTTTTTTAAATGGGCATTTATCGCGATATATATCGTTATCGCGATAAATTTCTTAATATCGTTATCGTGGGAATATTTTTGATATCGCCCAACCCTAGGGTGGGGGCGCACTGCGCCACCAATGACCAATACTGGGGTGGGGGGGGGCGCGCTGCGCCACCATTGTTTTTATTAGTTGGGAGGGCGCACTGCGCCACCAATGCATAACTATGTATAATACAAGTACAGGAGGCGGGTGCCAGCGCAGAATCACATAGCCGGCACCCGACCTGTATGACACGGAATTGCGATCAGCGGTAGTTAACCCCTCAGGTGCCGCACCTGAGGCGTTAACTGCGGCGTATCGCAGCTCCCTATCATACAGGTCGGCACCCGCCTCCTGTACCTGTATCATACATATTAAACA
This sequence comes from Rhinella marina, assembly GCA_900303285.1. Lineage (NCBI taxonomy): Eukaryota > Metazoa > Chordata > Amphibia > Anura > Bufonidae > Rhinella > Rhinella marina. The sequence continues at coordinate 73,334 of ONZH01026964.1, forward strand.
TAGTTATGTTCATTGGTGGCGCAGTGCGCCCTCCCCCTCCTCCTCTCTTGTCATTGGTGGTGCAGTGGTCACAGCCCCTCCCCTCCTCCGCCCCCTTCCTCCCTCATTGGTGGCAGCAGCACAGAGGGGAGGGAGAGACAGCTTCCTTCTACCCTTTGCTGCTGAGGGAACATGGAGCGTGCTGAGAGCAGTGCGCACCATGTTCTCCGATACTAAGCTGTGTAGTAGCGCAGCTTAGTATCGACTGCGGGTCTAGACGCAAATGGCGACAAAACTAATAAGTCTTGTCGCCATGTGTAAAATCTAAGTTGCATTGGTGACCATTTTTGTTGCCATCTGGAGCACTGCTGTATGTGGTCGATGCTTGTGTCCCAGCTGGTCCCATAAATGATGTATCCTTCATATCACTAGTAAGGATGACCGACTGTCATATGTGATGGCTCCGTGGATCATCACAATAGCAACTGGGGCAGTGTGGCTCTCCACAGCAAAGGCACTCACCACAAGGACTCCATACTTGAACCTGACCATCATGTAATCCCACACACAACCTAGATTTGTTGCTAGAAACCATGCTGTCCAAGTCCATAGCATTCCAGGTTTCTCATTTTTGAACCACTGCAAATGATGGTGACAGTGGCTGGTTGTCAATAACAGAGCATGTGGTTGCTGTGACACCAAGTTTCCTTTTTCTAAGAGCCTGAAAATGATCCGGGCAGAGACAGGGATGTGTAATGAAGGTACCATTTGTGCCTGGATGGTGGACAGTGAAACTGTGGGAGCCTCTCGTGCTTGTTGACAGATCAGTCGATCTTCTCTATTGGTGGTCTGGCTGGACCATCTGGAGCCTGTTCTCCATGTATGCATGCACTCAAGTAACCACTGCTCCCAACACCTACTCGAGAAAAGATCAAAAGAGGAGTTTTAATAGGAGGGGTAGGAAGAGGGAAGGGGAGAGGAAAAGGAGGATGGAGGAAGGGGATATGGGGCACCAATTGGACACAACTAATGGGTATATTGTAAACAGGAAAACGGAATAGGTAGCTGCTCACTAGAGCAAAAAGGTCTGGTAAAACCCACCACATCGTGCGGGACCGCGTGTAATAGTACCAGAATCAAAAAGGAAAAATTGTGGGGCGTCAGAAAACTCCTCAGAGCATTCAATGTATTTTGATCAAACGTGTTGATTTGTGTATATTGATATCCCGGGTAAATTTAGGGATGGAAGGTAGGAAACAAGCGGTATTGAAGTGGTATACGATGAAAGAACAGACAAATACCTACAGTATTGAGAAGGACGGATCGTATATAAACAGTAATGTCCGTAATTAGATCCTCCTATGCCAGGGTACAATTAAAATAAGCGGTAATGTTTTTGTCAAACATTGATGGTTACTCGTTTCACCAGGGAGGAGGTGCAGGATATGCTCAAGACACTTGCAACCCTACCCTTCCTCGCCGAGATAGTCAGCACCCCGTCCTTATGAAAAGATGAACCGAAGGACTTCCAAGATCAAGGAGGATGCTTTAATGATGAAGAGCTTGACGCATTTCGGGCTATTAAGATAACACACCCCTTCATGCTATCTTAACCCAAAACGCGTCAAGCTCTTCATCATGCTCTTTATCATGCTCTTTTTAATTGCATAGAAGAAATGTAGAGAAATAAGGCTACTTTCACACAGCGGCAGGGGTGTCCAGCAGGCTGTTCCAGAGGGTGAACAGCCTGCCGGATCCATGCTGCCGCTAGTGCCCGTCTGCGGCCGGAACTACGGCCGCAGAATGGCAAACATGCTGAGAGGCAGCTGGACTAAAATTGCGACATGTTATAATTTTAATCTGCCCGCCTCTCAGCATGTTTGCCCCCATTGTAGTGAATGGGGATGGAGCGTAGTTCCGGCCGCAGATGTGCACTGATCCGGCAGACTGTTCGTCTGCCGAAACAGCCTGCGGGACACCCCTGCCGCTAGTGTGAAAGTAGCCCAAGACAATAAATATTACGCACATTGTATTTATAATCCTAGATACAAAGTATCAGTGTATAGGTTAGCAGGTTAATCAGAAAAAAGTTGAAATAAAACAACCATTGCACATATGTTATTGTATTTGCAATCCTAAATTTAGGAGAGTCTGTGCGATAAAGGGGTTTCCCAAGTGTGTTTTACTGATTATCTATCCTCTGGATAAGTTATTGGTATCTGATCGTTGGGGGTCTGACACACAGGACCCCCACCAATCCACTGTTCAAGTAGGCATCGGCGCTTGCAGCAGCCTTCTTTCTGCTTATCAAGCACAACGCCTTACATTGTATAGCGGCTGTACTTGGTATAGCAGTCCAGCCCCATGGACTCCATTGGGACTGAGCTGCACATAGGCCATGTGACTGATGCACGTGACCCATAAAGCTCCGTACACATGAATACCAAAAAGTTATAGGGGTCAAAATATGACAAAAAAAAAATAAGCAATTTCCAACTTTATAATTATTTTATCACTATCCAAAACGCAAGAAAAACTATACATATTAGATATCGCTGCATTCGTACTGACCAGTAGAATGAAAGTAACTGGTCAGTTTTAAAAAGGACCTTTCACCACTCCTGACATGCCTATTTTAATAGCTTCATGCATTCCCCCTGTAATAACAATTCTGGAACATCTATTCTTATGTCTGTATGTTGTCCCATTCCTTTATTATTAGCACTAGAAGTTATGAATGAATTGTTAGCAGTCTGCAGTAAGGGTACAGAGGGGAGGTAACCAGTTGGGGGGGGTGTACCTGCACAGACTCACTCTATCCAATCAGTGCTGCCATTTTCACACTGGGCAGGGACACACCCCCAACTGGTTACCTCCCCTCTGTTCCCTTACTGAAGACAAATAGCAATTCATTCATAACTTCTAGTGCAAATAATAAAGGAATGGCACAACATAGAGCCATAAGAATAGATGCTCCAGACTTGTTGTAACATGGGGAATGCATGAAGTTATTAAAACAGGCACGTCAGGAGTGGTGAAAGGTCCTCTTTAATGAACATCGAACGCCATAAATAAAATAAAAAAAAAAAATGTAAAACTGTGGCAGAATTTTTTCCCCACTTGCCACTACATCATATGCAATATTAAATGCTGGCGTTGGAAAGTACAACTTGTCCCGCAAAAAACAAGCATACAGCTATGTGAACAGAAAAATAAAGTTATGGCTGCGTGAAGGCAGGGAGCGCAAAACAAAAACATCAAAAAATAAACCTCCGGGGGAGAAAGGGTTAAGCTGAGAGAAGGCTGCAGCACTACTGCGAGCACAGATGCCTTCTCGAGCAACTGATCAGCAGGGGTCCCTGGTGTTGCACACACACTGATCAGATACTGATGACGTATCCAGAGGATAGGTCATCATTAAAAAAACACTTGGAAAACCACTTATACATATAACCTTTTAGGTTTGTGAGGGAAGCCCTTTTTACACCCTCTTGTGGCGAGACCCAGTGTCTTATCAGACCACACCTGAAATCATTTACATATTGTTTCCTGAGGCAATGTAGGGTATTTCAACAACAAACTTTATTCAGACACAAGCAATATAACAAAGGTTATAAACTGTCATATCTATATAGCCTACAGGTGGCAGTAAACATGTTAACATGTATAACTCCTAACACATATCTGCCTGAGACTTATCTGCATGCTGAGTTGTGCAGCAATCCAACATTTCCATCTGGGTGCACTTATTTTTTTATTATTTTTTTCTTTGTCGGTGACTGTATATTGTATTAACTTAGGGTGAGCTCACACTTCAGTTATTTGGTCAGTTATTTCCAACAGTTATTGTGAGCCGAAAATAGGTTTGGGTCAAAAACACAGAAAAGGTGCAGATCTTTCCATTATGCCTGATCTCTGAGTAGGCTTCACTATTGGCTTTGGCTCACAATAACTGACTAAGTAACTGATCAAAAAAAGTGTGTGAACTCAGCCTTACTGGTGTGCGTTTGTATGTATGCATTAGTTTTTTTGCTATAGTCTCATCCTGCTAATACAATTTGCAGACTTTTTTTTTGCATGTGAATTATTGTAGTGAAGCTGGTTTCTCTAGTCACTGCATTGCATTTATTGAGCAGTAAGTAGCGAGTAAAGGAGTGGGCAGGAGGAGTAGTAGTAGTGGAAAACTTCTTCAGTCTTCTTCTCAGGGTCTCTGGCTGTCAGTGACAGCCAGAGAGCATGGCTTTTATTCCCACACCGTACATGTGCAGTAGAATGAAAGCCCAGCACCAGAAGCCATTACATGCATGGTGCTGGTTCACTGAGGAGCTGCACTGTGGCTGTGGAGCTAGTTTCAAATGCAACAAAATTTTAAATTCCTGTTGCCATATGCAAATTCTTAGTCACATTGGCTACTTCTGGACCTCTTTCTTGTGCGTGCCACTCCTGCAAATGCCCCAAAGGTAAACCTTCATGTTGAAGTGCTCTCAGCAGTGATGGCTTTACTAGGCTGGTTAGACATGCAGAGGTGGTTGGGGCTGTGAAGCAACTTACTGAAGAGAGCTTCAGTGCTGAGGACTGCCTTTGAGGCACTTGCAGGAGTGGGGTACACCACAGTAAAAGTTCTCTTTTCAAGGTGCTCTTGCAAAAAAAACAAAAAAAAAAACTTCCCTGAAGTTATATTTAACCAGCTGTCCATGACCAGCAGCTTTACGTCAGTGTTAATTGATCTTGCCCATTATCCCCATTACCTGTTTATTACACATTTTCCAGTACATAGAATCTCTTTGTGACCATATTAATGTTATTGCACCATAAGGGGCTTTCTGGTGTGTGAAAACTATGTGCATCTCATTTAAACTCATATAGTATGATTTATCACTTACTACTTTGTAAGCCATTCTCAAATACAGTCATATGACCGTGCTCCTGGTCTTTGTTCTGCTGGTTTAATCTCCTGTACACTGAACATGTGGTATTCTCCCCTTTTCTCAACCCAAAAGTATAGGAGATCACACATCCTGTCCTCTTTCCTATGCACCCTGGCACTTGCTACCTAGCAGAACTTGCAGTGTTTCAGTAGCAGAGCCTTTGTTGTCTCTGAAGAGAAGTATGATTTTCTCAGTATTTTTTTTCCATTGAAATGTCACTTTTTATTATAGATTTTGAATTAATGTGTGTTCACAGCCATCTGAAAGGTGAGGGCTTTAAAGGGGTTGTGTCACTTTAGCAAGTGGCATCCATCATGTAGAGAAAGTTAATACAAAGCACTTACTGATGTATTGTGATTATCCATGCTGGATTCATTTTTCCATCACATTATACACTGTTTATTTCCATGGTTATGACTACCCTGCAATCCATCAGCGATGGCCGTGCTTGCACACTATAGGAAAAACTACCAACCTCTGGCTCATGGGAACTCACATAGGTTGGTGTTTTTTTTTTTTTTTTCTACAGTGTTCAATCACAGCCATTGCAGATGGATTGCGTGGTGGTCGTAACCATGGAAACAAGCAGTTTATAATGTGATAGAAAAATGAATCTAGCCAGCAAGGGAAGCAATGTGTTCAATCATAATACATTACTAAGTGGCTTGTATTAATTTCCTGTACATGATAAATGCCACTTGCTGAAGCGACACAACCCTTTTAAGTCTTCATATCTTGGACTCGGAAGCAGCTAGAGAAATGGACCTAAACTTTGAAAGCTGACAATTAACAAGACCAGACTTACACCATTATCTCCACTACATTCGGAGATCGCTTATAGGGACGTTGATTCATTTTTAGCTACTTTCATTCCCAACCTGATTTAAAACAGCTGTATTTCCCAAAGTAGAGGAGATAATGCTCTGACTCTAGTCTTGTTTTAATGCTTAGACTGTCCGCTTTGAAAGACCAGGCCCGAACCAGAGGTATGCGGTGTTATAATCACTCTGCTGGCTGAGCTTTGCCTGAGCTGAACTCACACAGAGCTTGGGCAAAACTGTTAAGGCAGGGGTGCACAACCTGCAGCCCAGGGCCACATGCGGCCCTTGATACCATTCTGTGTGGCCCCAACCATCTGGTAACAGACATGTATGTCTATGTCTTGTGGCTGCTCACATGTATATTCCCCCCATTAGATGGGTGTCCTGGAAGTGTGACTAGACATTTATGATATATGCTGTATGTTCAAAATGCCATAAATACAGTATTTCAGTTCCTAATACCCCTTATAATTTTATTTCCGGCCCTCATCATTGGTTCAGTCTGGCAATGTGGCCCCCAACCAGAAAACGTTGTGCACCCCTGTGTTAAGGGATTAATACCTTTTAAAATTTTTCAGTGTATTTCAACTTCACATTGTCAAAATGTATTTTGTTACATAGTCAGTTGGAGTTATGGCAGCTACAGGTGAAGGATCAATCCGTTATTGGCCATGTCTCACACATGAAGAGTTTTACACAGAAGCTTATGCTGATGTTGGAGATTCAATTTGTTTGTTTATAACGGCTGTAAAGGTAAGATTTAGTGGTCACAATTTTGTTACACGGGGTGGATGAGTCTGCTTATATGTTCTATAATGTAATCACTTTGTAACTTCCAGTTTGTGAGGAACCACTTTAAGGCCGTAATTACCAATGTCTTTAGAGAGCATCAAAACATTATTTTCTCTATATTTGCCTGCTGTCAGTCAATGTAAAGGGGCCTTTATCCTTTTCATTGCAGTGCTCTTCTGTGGGCATCTTTTTCTAGGCCGCTCAGGAGAACAGAGCTGTCATACTGCTTTCCCACTATACACTGCTATATGCTATACACTTGCTATTATCATGAGGATTCCCCTTACAATAGCTGTATACTGACAATGGATTAGCCATATAGAAGGTTTCACCGTTTGTTTTGACTGTTCAGAACAATTTCCTGCATTTAAGAAGGTCCCTTTAGGTACATGATGTCAGTTGTAGTGAAGATAATCTTTTTACCGATTGCTAGATTTGTACTTTTTTCCCTCCCTTCTGGTCTGCAGAAGTGTCATGTGACCAACACAATGACTCTCGAACTGACAGCCAGGCAGATTTACTAATAGTGTTGTACTTTGCACTGTCAAAGAATACAAATCAAATGGGTCATTTATCAAACTGGTGTAAAGTAGAGCTGGCTTAGTTGCCCATAGCAACCAATCAGATTCCACTGATTCATTTCAGATTCATTTTTGACAGCTCCTTTGGAAAATGAAAGGTGGAATCTGGTTGCTATGGGCAACTAAGCCAGTTCTACTTTACACCACTTTGATAAATGACCCCAAAAGTCTTAATACGAGACACATTTACTATTCTGGTGCATGAAACTTTGTAAATTTGGAGTATCTTAAATCCATTGCCAGATTTATGCTAGATTTCAGTTCACATGCCAAAAATGTTTCTGTGAGCCAAAAATTGTCTATGTGCCAAAACAAATTGTATAGTCTAATTTTATGCCACCTATAAGTTGGTATAGTTTCACTCCAACATTTGGGCACACGAAGGTGCATTAAAACCCCACCTCCTTTCCCCTCAAAGCCACACGGCATGTAAAATTCTGTTCCTATGGGAGGCTGGAGTCAGTCTCGTGGGAATGAATAGGGAAACTGACTTCCTGTCCATCTACAAGATACTGTATCAGACACAGCTGAGAAAGGGAGGATAACTCCTAAATACAGTTGCTGGTAAGAACTTTGCTACACCTTCCCATAGTCCTACCTTTTTCTTTTTTTCAGTTCACATGGCCTTATGAGGGCTTATTTTTTGCGGGACAAGTTGTACTTTCTAATGGCGACATTTACATACCATGTAGTGGGAAGCGGGAAAAAAATTCCAAATGGGGTAGAATTAGGAAAAAACACAATTTTGACAAAGGTTTTTTTGTTTGTTTTTTTTACGCCGTACAGTGGTGATAATGTTGAAAAATTGACCTGTTATCTTCATTCTCCAGGTCAGTACGGGTACAACATTACCACACTTGTATATTTTTTCTTGCATTTTAATACTGAAAAAAATGAAAACCTTTGAGAAAAAAAAATATCACCATATTCTGACACCCTTTTCTAACTTTTTGTAGTTATGTGTACAGGACTGTGTGAGGGCTCATTTTTTGCGCGATACCAATTTGACTTTTCAGGGATACCAATTTGAAGTGTGTGCAACTTTTTGATCACTTTATAAATCATTGGGAAGTTGAAGTGACAAATGGCGAATTGGGTGTTTTTATTTTTTTCTCGTTACGCCATTTGTCATATGCCATTAATATTGTTGGCGACGATGCCCATGATTGTTTATTTTTATTTATTTTTTTTTTAAGTATTTTTATTTATATTTTAAGGAAAGGGGGTGATTTGAACTTTTATATTTTTTTTATATTTATAAAAGCTTTTTTTTTTTTTTTTTTTTTTTTTTTTTAAAGTCACCTTGGGTGACAATAACTGGCAATCATTGGATTGCCCATAGTGTTCTTTGATGGCTATATTGCTGCCACCTAGTGGCCTTTTTTTTGGTATTTACCTGAAATAGGCTCCAAAGCCAGCTTGAGGCTTCGGACAGCACGGCTTCCGGTTCCAGGCTGCTCAAATGCTGTGGTCACATTTGACCATGGCATCAGAAGGGGAAAATGTATGCAATCAGCCTTATGGCTGATCGCATACATGTGCTGCGGGTCTCTGCTATTTAAAATGGCAAAAAACCTGGCGGCTATGGCACAAGCGGGTGCCATGTTTAGGGACCGCCATGTATGACGGAGGTCCTTAAGGGGTTCATTTTCAGCAGCATAGTACTGCTGTAATTAAATATATAAACAGACAAAATGTCTAAAAATGTTAGATTTCTATGAATAATAGGCCTTATTTACTATGATGTGTGCCACTTTCTTGGCGCTGTCTGTGCCAAATTTTACACTTTTTTTTTTTTTTTTTTTTTTTTTAAGAACCTAGGGGGTTACTATCTCTCCTAGGGGAGAGAGCGCCTTAATCGGCTTGAGGAGACTTATAGGCCCTTCATGCTCCTCTGGAATTCTGGGAAGAAAAGGGATGAAAATGAGCTCTTAACAAGCTCTGCCTCTAGTGCCACCTGATGTAAGGCAGCTATCCTGTAAGTCAATGTTTGGCTCTTTAAATAGGCCTTGAGACATGACTCGGATATTAAATAAGCCAGCACCTCATCTGCAGACAGCTGTTTCAGGGTGACTCTCCCTCATCAGTGCAGAGCAGAAAGCTGCTGCCTTACATCTGGTGGTATTAGAGATGCCCCAAAATAAGGATCTGGGGGGAAAGGAAATATATATTTATAAACATTTTAGAAGGATCTGATCCCCACAGTCTCGGACTTTCAGCCGCATTAGGATTGTGTGATTGGCTAGTCGAGGCTTAGTGTACATGCAAATATACTACAGTACACTATACAGTGTACTGCAGTGTATTGTAGAAGCCTCAGACCCACTGGATCTTCAAGAACCAAGTGGGTCTGGGCCAAAAAAAGTGTAAAAAAATAAAAAAAAAATTGGAAAAAGTAAAAAAAAAAATGAAAAAAAATCTATATCTGCACATTTATAACTGATTAAAATTTTTTTTTTTAAATTAAATACAGTACACATGTTTGGTAACGCCGTGTCCCTAACGACCTGATCTATAAACGGATCATGTTACTTTCCCAGCATGGTGATCGCCATAAAAAAGAGAAAAACTATGATGGAATTGAAATTTTGCCCACCTTGCGTCCCAAAAAAAGGTATTTAAAGCGATCAAAAAAGTTGTATGTACCCCAAAATAATACCAATCAACCCGTCACTTCATTCCACAAAAAATGAGCCCCTACATGAGACAATCACCCAAAAAATAAAAAAATATATGGCTTTCAGAAGATTTTTTTTTTGGGGTCTAAAATGCTTTTGGTAGCAACCAGCTCTATAAAAATATCACCTGACCTAACCCCTCAGATGAACACTGTAAAAATAAAAAGTTTACCAAAAAAGTCATTTTTTGTCACCTTACATCACTAAAAGTGTAATACCAAACAATCAAAAAGTCATATGTAACCCAAAATAGTACCAATCAAACCGTTACCTCATCCCACAAAAAATAAGACCCTACCTAAGACAATAGCCCAAAGAATAAAAAAATATGGCTTTCAAAAAATTGAGACACAAAAACATGTTGTTCTTTTCTAAAATGCTTTTTATTGTGTAAAACTAACCCCTAATGTGAATGTAAAAAAATCTAATCTGCGCCAGAACAACCAATTTTATTGGTCTATTTGCCCACTAAAGTGTATTGAATGATCCAAAAATATTATGTACCCAAAATTGGGACCAATGAAAATGTCTACTCGTCTCGCACAAAATGAGCCGCTACACAAGACGATCGACAGAAAAATAGAAAAAATGTCTTTCAGAAAATGGAGACACAAAAAACATGATTTTTTTTTTTTAAAAATGCTTTATGTAAAACTCAAACAAAGTAGACATATTTGATATCGTCGCATCTGTAGCAACCTGCTCTATAAAAATAGCACATGATCTAACCTGTCAGATGAACACTGTAAAAAACAAAAAAGAAAAACTGTGCCAGAACAGCCATTTTTTGGTTACCTTGCTTAACAAAAAGTGCAATATAAAGTGATCAAAAAATCATATAACATAGTAACATAGTTTATAAGGCCGAAAAAAGACATCTGTCCATCCAGTTCGGCCTGTCCTACTTTTCTCCCGAATTGCGGTCCGTAGCACAATGAAAGTCTATGGATCCGCAAAAAATGCGGAAGACATGCGGAAAGGCATCCACATGTCATCCGTATTTGCGGATTCCGTTCCAGGAGGGGTGAAAAAAAAAGAAAAGGTACAGATGTTATTCATCCTTCCGTTTTTTGCGGATCCGCAAAAAACAGATGACATATGGATACATCCTTTCCGTTTTTTTACCGGAAAAACGGAACGGATGTCCTGGAAAAACTGAGTTTCCCCCCCCCGCCCTATGACAGCACCCCTGGAGAGACGCCTCCCACTCCTCAGGACAGGAAACAGCCAAAAACTTTTGCATAAAAGGTAGCTCCACCTCATAGCCCCCAGTTCTGTTTCCTGTCCTGCGGAGCAGGAGAGCCAGGGGTGCTGAGGCATCCTAATTTTCTGAACAAACGTTGCATAAGAGGTGAGCCGAGGGCGCCCCCAATAGAAATCTACCATGGGGGGGTTACCCTATAGAGGTGTAAGTCTCCCACGGGGGAGCAACCTCTGAGACAATCTCCCTAGTCCCCCACCTGTCTCCGGACATGCGGGCTTTCCCTCTTTTTTCCTCCTCTGGGGCTCCCCGTCGGGTCTGCTGGCTTTTCGGCGGGCAAGTTCCTCCGCGGTCGGATCCATTGTGGCGATGTGGTCTACGCATGCGCGCGCGACGGACTGTGCGGCGCATGGAGGATTTTTTCTCCGGCGCTGCGTATGACGTCAGGCGGGATGCAGGTTACTTCCGGGTAGGCTCCGGTGACCTATTCTTGGACCGGGTAGCGGCGGTGAGTGGGGGCTCATAGAGGAGGAAAGGGTGAACCCTGCACCTTGCTGCAGGGTTCCCATTGGACCACCAATTTAGAGGGAGGGTCTCGCAGGTGGTTTTAAAAAAAGGCGCGCTGGGAGGGGGAGATTGCCGGCTTCAGATGACTTGGAACACCACTCCTTGTCTGTGGTGTTTGTGACTCCAGCAAAGATGGAAAAGCGCGCTGAGGCGGTGGAGCCTGCTGAAACTCCTGCACCGGTATTCCTGGTGGGGTAAGAGGGGAAGTTCCCCATTCAAGTAGCTTTTCAGGAACTGATATATATATATATATATATATATATGTATTGTTATAGGGAGGCCCGCAAGAAAGACAGGCCCAGGCTTTGTGCTCTGTGCAAAAGAAAATTATATGGGTCAGAAAAGAATGTCTGTGTCCAATGCATTGGAAAGGTCGTTAAGGACGCTTCTCCGGTCCTGGTGGCGGATATGAGAAATATGTTGAGAGAGGAATTCAGGTCCTTGAGAGAACATCCAACGTTGGAAGTCCCTGGAACTTCCACTGAGGCTCCGGTGTTGATACCCCGTCCGGGTCCCTCTCTATCTCAGGATTCTAGGGATGAGGATAGAGGTTCTCAGGAGGAGGGGGAGGTGGAAGACGATTCAGGAACTGAGGACTTATCTTCTAACCAATTATTTAGCACCGAAAATATTGATTCTCTTGTTTCTGCGGTAAGATCTACTATGAATGTGGGGGATTCCCCAGTAACTGAATCCGTGCAGGACAAGATGTACGAGACATTGATTGTTAAGAAAAGAAAGGGATTTCCATTGCATAGCAGCATAAGAGGGTTGGTGCAAAAGGAATGGAATAACCCTGATCGCAGATTTTTTGTGCCCAGGCATTTAAAGCGAAAGTACCCCTTTGACGAGTCTGACTCTCTACACTGGGATAGGGCTCCAAAACTGGATCCTGCTATTTCTAAGATCACCAGGAAGGCGGCACTATCCTTTGAGGATCTAGGTGTTCTTAAGGACCCCCTTGATAAAAAAGCAGATGGGTTCCTTAAGAAGGCTTGGGAGGCATCCACCGCTTCCATGAGACCTAATATTGCAGCGACCTCAGTTGCTAGATCCTTGAAATCTTGGCTTCAGCAACTTGAGGCTCACTTAAAAGCAGGTACTCCAAGAGAGGACATTGTCGCGTCTTTGCCCACCTTGTTTGGGGCAACAGACTTTTTATTTGACGCATCGGCTGATGCTCTACGCCTTTCTGCCCGTACCGCAGCCCTCTCTAACTCGGCACGTAGATCCCTGTGGATCAAGGAGTGGAAGGGAGATCTGGCTTCCAGAGCTAAGTGCTGTGCATTGCCCTGTGAGGGGGAGTTTTTGTTCGGGCCTGCCCTGGACTCGGTCCTGGAAAATACATCTGATAGAAAGAAGGGGTTTCCCTCCCTTACTCCTATGATTAGGAGGCCCTTTCGTGGCAGGGGTAGGAGGGATTCCCAGCCTGAGTCAAAAAGGGGCAGATGGAGGGGACAAAATAAGGGGAAAGGTATTCTCTTCAACCCTCCTGATTCCTCCAAAAAAGCTGCACAATGACGTCAATCACCCTGTGGGAGGTCGTCTGTCACTGTATTGGGATGCTTGGGAGAAGGTATCCGCAAGCGGTTGGGTGTTAGACACAATAAAGCACGGTTTGAAAATAAGTTTCTTGTGTCCTCCAGTTCAAAGGTTTATAGTGACGGACTTAAGATCGGATCCCCGCAGGCAGAAAGCATTAGAGTCAGAGGTCCTCTCCCTGATTCAAAAGAAAGTACTAATTCCGGTCCCCAATCAGGAAAGGGGGAGGGGTTTTTACTCGACCCTCTTTTTAGTGAAAAAAACGGATTCTACATTTCGGACCATAATAAACCTGAAACTTCTCAACAAATCCTTGGTGTACGAGAAGTTCAGGATGGAATCCATAAAATCTGCCATCCTGAACCTTCAGAAGGACTGTTATATGGTTACGCTAGATCTAAAAGATGCGTATTACCATGTACCAATCTTTCCGGACCATCAACGGTTCTTGAGGGTGGCGGTGGTTATCCAGGGTCAGATAGAACACTACCAGTATCAGGCACTCCCCTTTGGCCTATCTCAGGCTCCCAGGGCCTTCACAAAGATAATAGCGGAGGTCATGGCCCATGTCAGAGAAAAGAAGATTGTGATAGTGCCGTACCTGGACGACTTCCTCCTTGTAGCCAATTCCAGGGAAAGACTCCTCTACCACCTGGACAGGTTTCGGGAGATCCTGCACAACCTTGGCCTGGAGGTGAATCTGAAGAAATCTTCCCTGATTCCAAGTCAGACTTGCACCTTTTTAGGAGTTCAGATAGACTCAAGGAAGCAGATTTGCCATCTTCCCGATCCCAAGATATCTCTGATCCAAAACAAAATCCAGGATCTACTGCTAAAGAGTGTTACCACCCTAAAGGAAGCTATGTCTCTCCTGGGACTTTTGACCTCGTGTATTACTGCCGTAAAATGGGCCCAGTACCATTCAAGAGTTCTTCAGCAGCAGATCCTTGCAGAATGGGACAGAAAAAATTATCTTTGGACGTCCCCCTCTGTCTCTCTCCACTGACCATAAGGTCCCTAGGTTGGTGGATGGATCCTCGCAACTTAAAAAAAGGGGTTCCCTGGGCTCCGAGGAACGTATTCATTTTGACGACAGATGCCAGTCCTATAGGGTGGGGGGAGCGGAGGGCCTACTGCTACAGGGCTCTTGGTCCCCGGAGGAAAGTCGGAGGTCACAGAATTTGAGAGAACTGACGGCAGTGTTCTATGCTCTCTCCCAAGCACTTCCTCAGATTGGGGGGAGGGATGTCATGATAAGGTCAGACAATGCCACTGTGGTAGCATATATAAATCACCAAGGAGGTACGAGATCAGATGCACTAATGAGGATGTCTCTATTCCTCCTCCACCTGGCGGAACTGAATCTGGGTTCTCTGTCAGCCCTACATCTAAGGGGGATAGAGAACGTAGAGGCAGACTTCCTCAGCCGTCACCACCTATCCCAGGGGGAGTGGGTATTAAATCAGGATGTTTTTGCCAAGATTAGGGGGGGGGAACTAATGTATGCCTTTCCCCCAATAAGACTGATTCCCAGAGTCCTAAGGAAGATAAGGGAGGACAGGGCAGAGGTTGTACTGGTGGCTCCCTTCTGGCCCAGGAGGGTTTGGTTTTCTTGGCTCCAGATTCTTTCCGTTCAGGATCCTTGGGTGCTTCCGGTAGAGAATCTCCTGTCCCAGGGCCCAGTTGTTCATCCGGCGGTACAGGGTCTTCACCTCACGGCGTGGAGATTGAGAGGCAGCTTCTAACTCAAAGGGGTCTATCTGCTGAAGTAGTTGAGACATTGCTGGCCAGTCGCAAACCAGTAACATGTCAGATATACCACAGAACCTGGAAGGCTTTCTGCAGATTCGTAGGTTCGCCAGTAAATACTCTAGCTCCTCCAGATATCTCTCTGATATTAGATTTCTTGCAGGCAGGGTTGAAGAAAGGCCTTAGGCCTAGTACTATAAAGGTACAGATTTCTGCCCTAAGTGCTTTGTATGATGTTAGACTTTCTGACCATCCCTGGATTAGTAGATTTGTGAGAGCTGCTGGTAGATTATATCCCTCGCTATCCAAGAAATCTCCTCCGTGGGATCTTAATCTCGTCTTGTCAGCTCTAACTTCCCCTCCTTTCGAGCCGCTATCAAAATTACAGATTAAGATCCTCTCTTGGAAGCTGGCTTTTTTGATCGCCATTACTTCAGCAAGAAGGGTTGGGGAAATTACAGCTTTCTCTGTTAATAGTCCCTATATGTCCATCAGAGAAGACAGAGTGGTTTTATCCCCTGATCCTGCGTTTCTACCTAAGGTGGTTTCTGATTTCCACCGGTCCCAGGAAGTTATACTCCCATCCTTTTGTGAAAATGCAAGAAATGAGAAGGAGTTAAAATTCCATTGTTTAGACGTCAGAAGATGTCTTCTCAGGTATCTAAAGATTACAGAAGAGTTTAGGAATAGCCAGCAGTTATTTCTTCATTTCCAAGGGAAAAATAGGGGCAAAGCAGCTTCTTCAAAGACTGTTGCAGGTTGGATTAGACAATCCATCATCTTAGCCTATTCTTCGTCAGGTAGAGATACTCCGGGTCCCTTTGGTGCTCACTCAACAAGAGCTGTTTCTACCTCCTGGGCAGAGCGAGCTTCTGCGTCCATAGACCAAATTTGTAGGGCAGCTACATGGAGTAATCCTCACACGGTTTTTTAGGCATTATAGGCTACAGCTAGCCCCTGAAGGAGACCTTTCCTTTGGGAGGAAGGTCTTGCAGGTGGTTGTCCCCCCCCCTAATGCTTCTATCCTAGTCTACTCTCCAGGGGTGCTGTCATAGGGCGAGGGGGGAAAACTTAAATTACTTACCGGTAATTTCTTTTCCTTGAGCCTATGACAGCACCCGCAGCATCCCACCCTGGCTGATTAGACTATATCTATATCTGTTTCTTTATATGACTATTCAGTATGTGTATATATATATATATATATATATATATATATATACCTACTTGTTATGTATATGACTGGTTTCTTAGGAAGATAGTGAGGGAACTTCTTCCATCTTTGCTCATAAGAGGTCATTATGTGTAACGTAGAATTTATATTGGACTTGTTAACATATTTTGGGCTCCTTAGAATACTTGCGAAAGACTGGGGGCTATGAGGTGGAGCTACCTTTTATGCAAAAGTTTTTGGCTGTTTCCTGTCCTGAGGAGTGGGAGGCGTCTCTCCAGGGGTGCTGTCATAGGCTCAAGGAAAAGAAATTACCGGTAAGTAATTTAAGTTTTTTTGCGGAACAACGGATCCGCAAAAAACTGACCGTTTTCCAGGATGTGCACAAATACGGATGTGTGAATGAGGCCTAATAGTGTTTGAGCTTTGTCTGGCTATTAACCCTTGATTTGTTACAGGAAAAAATGGATTAAAATGGAAAATCGGACAAAAAAAGTTAAATTTAGAACTGTCATCTCCTTTTTCCTTTAATTCTTGTGGAATATATAAAGGGTTAACAAAGTTTGTAAAATCAGTTTTAAATCCTTGAGGGGTGTAGTTTCTAAAATGGTCATTTATGGTGGTTTCTATTATATAAATCTCAGCATGTTCTATTCACTCTTGAAGTGAATTGGTCTGCGTGATTCACTGATGGTTGCTAAGAGATGTTGTTTGTAAACATTCAGTTTTTTATCATGCACGTGTGAAATGCATCCATACGCGCATCGCACCCGCGTGGAAAAACTGAACAAACGTACGCAATCGCAGTCAAAACTGACTGTGATTGCGTGCGGATTGGTGCAAATTTTCCGGAACGCACCCTGAACGCATCCGGACTGAATCCATATCATTCGTGTGAAAGGGGCCTTATATTGACTCAAATTTACCACTGTCATGAAGTACAATATGTCACAAGAAAACTGTCTCAGAATGGCCTGGATAAGTAAAAGTGTTCCAAAGCTATTACCACATAAAGTGACACATGACAGATTTCCAAAATTTGGCCTGGTCCTTAAGGTGAAAAATGTCATGAAGGGGTTAATATCCGAGTCATGTCTCAAGGCTTATTTAAAAATCTGAACATTAACTTACAGGATAGCTGCCTTACATCTGGTGGCATTAGAGGCAGAGCTTGTTAAGAGCTCATTTGCATCCCTTGTCAAACTAGAGCCTAGGCATGGCTCTTTTTATCTACCATCTAAATACAGTGCCTTGCGAAAGTATTCGGCCCCCTGGAACTTTTCAACCTTTTGCCACATTTCAGGCTTCAAACAAAAACATTTAACATTTTAAATTTTTGGTGAAGAATCAACAAGTGGGTCACAATTGTGAAGCGGAACGAAATTTATTGGATCATTTAAACTTTTTTTGTAATAATAAAACTGAAAAGTGGGGCGTGCAAAATTATTCGGCCCATTTACTTTCAGTTCAGAAAACTCACTCCAGAAGTTCATTGAGGATCTCTGAATGATCCAATGTTGTCCTAAATGACTGATGAAGATAAATAGAATCCACCTGTGTGTAATCAAGTCTCCGTATAAATGCACCTGCTCCATGATAGTCTAAGGGTTCTGTTTAACCCCTTCAAGCAACAGCCAATTTGAGTCGATATATTTCTCCTTTATTTTTTTAAAAAATCCCAAATTTACCAAAAATTTGGAAAAAATCACAATTTTCTAAATTTGAATTTCTCTTCTTTTCAGACAGATAGTAATCCCTTATAAAATAGTTATCAGTCATCATTCCCCATATGTCTACGTTATGTTGGCATCATTTTGTAAATGTCGTTTTACTTTTTTAGGACGTTAGAAGGCTTACAAGTTTTGAAGCCATTTTTTAAATTTTCAACAAAATTTCCAAAACCATTTTTTTAAGCACCAATTCACATATAAAGTGATTTCGAGGGACTTACATAATGAAAACCACCCATAACTGACCATTTTAGAAACTATACCCCTCAAATTATTCAAAACGGATGTTACAAACTTTAACCCTTTAGGTTTTCCACGAGAATTAAAGGAAAATGGAGACGAAATTTAAACATTTTATTTTTTAAGCAGATTTTTCATGTTAAGCAATTTTTTGTTGCAACACAGCAAGGGTTAACAGCAAACTAAACCTCAATATACATTACTCTGATTCTGCAGTTTACAGAAATACCCCATATGTGGTGGTAAACATCTCTATGGGTTTGTGACAGTTGTCAGAAGGAAAGGAGCGCCATACGGATTTTGGAGGCAGATTTTGCTAGAATGGTTTTTAGGAACCATTTTGTAATTGAGAGACCCTGACGTACCCCTACAGTGGAAACCCTCAAAAAGTGACCCCGTTTTGGAAACTACACCCTTCAAAGAATATATTAAGGGGTGTACTGTGCACTTTGACCCTCTAAGCGTTTTACGGAATTTGGAAACACTTGGCTGTGAAAATGAAAAATATAATTTCATCCAATAAAATGTTGCTTTACCCCAAATTTTTCATTTTCACAAGGACTAACAGAAGAAAAGCACCTGATAATTTGTTCCCCATTTTCTCCTGAATACGGCAACACCCCAAATGTGGTGGTAAACTGCTGTGGGGACACATGGCAGGACTCAGAACAGAAGGAGCGCCATATGGATTTTGCAGCACAGATTTCGATGGATTGGTTTGCGGGAGCCATTGATTTTTATTATTTTGAGTTATTGTCTTATGTGGGGGCTTATTTTTTGCGGGATGAGGTGACTTTTTCATTGGTACCATTTGTGGGTACATAAGACTTTTTGATCGCGTGGTATTACACTTTTTGTGAGTCAAGGTGAAAAAAATAGCTGTTTTGGCATAGTTTTTTTTAATAGTTTTTTTTTTACAACATTCACCAGAGGGGGCAAATCATGTGATATTTTTATAGAGAAGGTTGTTACGGATGCGGCGATACCTAATATGTCTACCATTTTTATTTTTGTTAAGTTTCACACATTAGCTGCATTTTTGAACAGAATTAAATCTTGTTTTTGTGCTGCCATTTTCAGTCAGCCATATTTTTTTTATTTTTTGGGGAATGCCTTAGGTAGGGTATCAATTTTTGCGTGATGAGATGAAGTTTTGATTGGTACCATTTTGGGGTACATACGCTTATTTGATTGCGTGATATTACACTTTTTGTGAGGCAAGAGGAAAAAAATGGCTGTTTTGGCATAGTTTTTTAAATACATTTATGTCTACCATTTTTATTTTTGTTAAGTTTTACACACTATATTTATTTTTGAACACAATAAAATCTTTTTTTTGTGTTGCCATTTTCTGAGAGCCATATTTTTTTTATTATTTGGGCGATTGTCTTAGGTAGGGTCTCATTTTTTGAGGGACGAGATGACGGTTTGATTGGTACCATTTGGGGTAGATATGCCTTTTGGTAGATATGCCTTTTTGATCGCCTGCTATTACACTTTTTGTGAGGCAAGGTGACAAAAAAATGGTTGTTTTGGCATAGCTTTTTCAAAAGAAAAATTTCTGCGTTCACCTGGCGGGGTGGATCATGTGATACCTAATAAACAGCTGAAATCGGTGCCAGCACCTATTTCAGCTGTAGCAGCAGAGAGTGAGCTGTAATCCATGTGTAATCAGAGTGTGAGCTGTAATCCGTTCCTGAGCCGCTCTCTTCATTCGTTCCTGAGCCGCTGCCATCAGAAGGGAGGAAAAAATGGGGGCATAAAAGGGGCATTTAGAGGGCAGCAACAGATTGTCATACCTGATTTCAAGCTGCGATCTCCAGAGTGGAGATGGCAGCCTGAAACCAGCATTTTAGCACTGAAGCGCTCCAAATGGTTAGTCTGTAAAGACTAACCAATCGGAGCGCTTACCGGCAAGGGACCACTCTGATTGGTCCCTTGCCGGCTTCCCCAGTGTCTCTGCTCTCCGGGAGAGCGGAGACTCCGGGGCTGTGACACTTTATAGTGTCACAGCCCCGGTGAGCAGTTTGGACGTCACTGTAAGTCCAAATGAAGTAAATTACTTGCAATTTGGACGTACAGTAACGTCCAAATGCGGGAAGGGGTTAAAGCACAGAGAGCATCATGGAGACCAAGTTACACACCAGGCAGTTCCGTGATACTGTTGTAGAGAAGTTTAATGCTGGATTTGGGTACCAAAAGATTTCCCAAGCTTTAAACATCCCAAGGAGCACTGTGCAGGCGATCATATTGAAATGGAAGGAGTATCAGACCACTGCAAATCTACCAAGACCCGGCCGTCCCTCTAAACTTTCATCTCAAACAAGGAGAAGACTGATCAGAGATGCAGCCAAGAGGCCCATGATCACTCTGGATGAACTGCAGAGATCTACAGCTGAGGTGGGAGAGTCTGTCCATAGGACAACAATCAGTTGAACACTTCACAAATTTGGCCTTTATGGAAGAGTGGCAAGAAGAAAGCCATTTCTCAAAGATATCCATAAAAAGTCTTGTTTACAGTTTTCCATAAGCCACCTGGGAGACACACCAAACATGTGGAAGAAGGTGCTCTGGTCAGATGAAACCAAAAATCCAACTTTTTGGAAACAATGCAAAACGATATGTTTGGTGTAAAAGCAACACAGCTCATCACCCTGAACACACCATCCCCACTGCCAAACATGGCAGCATCATGGTTTGGGCCTGCTTTTCATCAGCAGGGACAGGGAAGATGGTTAAAATTGATGGGAAGATGGATGGAGCCAAATACAGGACCATTCTGGATGAAAACCTGTTGGAGTCTGCAAAAGACCTGAGACTAGGACAGAGATTTATCTTCTAACAAGACAATGATCCCAAACATCAAGCAAAATCTACAATGGAATGGTTCAAAAATGAACTTATCCAGGTCTTAGAATGGCCAAGTCAAAGTCCAGATTTGAATCCAATTGAGAATATGTGGAAAGAGCTGAAAACTGCTGTTCACAAACGCTCTCCATCCAATCTCAAAGAGCTCGAGCTGTTTTGCAAGGAAGAATGGGCAAGAATTTCAGTCTCTAGATGTGCAAAACTGATAGAGACATACCCCAAGCGACTTGTAGCTGTAATCGCAGCAAAAGGTGGCGCAACAAAGTATTTTAGTGCAAGGGGGCCAAATAATTTTGCACGCCCCACTTTTCAGTTTTCTTATTACAAAAAAAGTTTAAATGATCCAATAAATTTTGTTCCACTTCACAATTGTGACCCACTTGTTGTTTCTTCACCAAAAATGTAAAAGGTTATATCTTTTTGTTTGAAGCCTGAAATGTGGCAAAAGGTTGAAAAGTTCCAGGGGGCTGAATACTTTCGCAAGGCACTGTACATTAATGAAGCTAAAATCCATGATTCTGGCACTTTAAATCTTTAAATTGGCGTAGATTAGTCCAAATTTATGTGTCTAGATTTGGCACGTTTTTAGACATTTGCTCCATCAACAAATTTTACAGGATTAGTAAATAGGTTTTTTTTTTTTTTTTTTTTTTAAATGAATAATCCATTTCTGATGGAAGTGTGTCTTTACTTGTTGCATTGCATCTGGGACTGTGCAGTAATGAGATGCAGAAAAAATTCCTACACTTCAGTGCTCCTCATCTTAGCTGCTAGTGTACAGCCATACAAGGTTGAGTCTCGCCGTGTGTTAAAGCAGTGTTCCCCAACTTCAGTCGTCAGGACCCACCTGCCGGTCATGTTTTCAGGATTTCCTTAGTATTCAGCAGGTGATACAATTAGTGTCAGTGCACCAGGACTTACCACAGGTATTCACTCTGTGGGTTATTCTGATATCCTGACCGGTATGTGGGCCCTGAGGACTGGAGTTGGGGACCACTGTGTTAAAGGGGTTTTCCAGGGTTTACTAAAATCCTTCAGCTTGTGAAAGCGAGATAGTTTGAGCAGTACTTACCTCCTTATCATAATGCTGATTTCCCTATCCCCACAGTGGCCACAGCCAGTCCAGTGACCGCCTGGACTGGCTGTGGCGGTTCTGCTGAAGTCCTCACTGGATGTGCTTCTGAGTCTTTCTGTTCAGCTGCCTTAACAATTTGTAGCTGAGTATTAAATCTAAGGAGAGCACATCTAGTCGGTACCTCAGCGAAAGAGCCCTCAGCTAGTCCAGGCGGTCATGTGAGCGTAGTGGAATTTGGTTGTGCAACGGAGGAATAAGTACTGCTGAAATGATCTTGCTTCTACAGGTTAGAAGCCAGAGGGATTTTAGTAAAAGTCTGGAGAACCCCTTTAAGTTATGTGCAGAAAATCCCATACACTTTGCTGCCATTGAAAGTGTTGTAGATTTTCTGCACGCAATTCTGCTGTGAAAAATCCTCAGCGTAATTGCAATCTGTGGCTGTACCTTTAGTGTTTCTGTACAGTGAAATTGAATTCCATATTTTTCAGATTCTGGGCAAATTGGGACCACCAAGGTAAACTATACAACTGTTGGATTTAGATAATTTTATCCCATTCTCTTACATAAGGGAACAAAAGAATTGACACTACAATCAATAATTACCCATAAGTTTTAAAAAAAATGTGGTTTTTATTTTTAGGCCATTGCTGAATCCTGTGTCCATTGCTGAATACTGATTGGTGCAAGCTTAGTCACCACTTATAACCAGGTTTGATAATAAACTGAATAAAACCTAAAACGGTATAAAACTGTCATATCATTTATATTTTCAGGCTGGCACTTTTATATTGTCTTCTTCAAAGAACCAACATGTTCGTTTAATACCTGATGCTTCTGGAAAGGTCTGCCAGCGATTCTTGCAACAAGGGCAAGGCATGCTCTCAGGAATTGGCCGTAGAGTTTCAACTCTCTTTGGTATTTTATCTCCCTCAGTAGAATCATCGGTAAGTTTTGAAAGTATGTTAAGTTTTGTTAGACTGGCACTTACACCCCAGCAAGAAAAAAATAGCAATATAATTATATTTCAATAGTATTTTATTCAACAAAACTAACCCCCTTTTTGAGGTGAATATATACAGTACGTGGGGCCCTCATGGTGTTGGACAATTGAAGTCAGTAATAATGTCACTAATAATGTAGCCTGTGACTGTTATGTTAGATGTTTCTAATCAGCGACTGCCAATATAGACATAAACAATTTTAGCACTGTATTAACATGCAGATAATTTTGTGAATTTCGGGTCTGCACAGTATATATGGTGATGTTTCAATTGCGTTGTATATGGAAGTATATTCACAAGTCACAGACTTGTGTCAATTGATCCACTGGTGACCGTCAGTTGGCCTTACAGTCCTTGAGTTTACTTATTCACTTATTTAAAACTGCGCTCGGCACTGCAGACGCAGCTTCCGTTGTGAAGATCCGTCCTGTGGTGGACCAGAGGCCTCTAATGTGGAGTGGCAGAAAGGGGCAGGAGCGCCGCTATGACGCTCTTCCTCCAACGCCCAGTGAATGCGTTGTTATGATGGCGCGTGTCAGCGGAGCGACATCAGTTCCGACGTCACAGAACCCGGAAAAGGAGAGCAAATTTTGAATTCAAATGTCTCACAGACAGCATTCCAGTGCATCGAAGGCTTACTTCAGGACACTATCGTTTTGAACGGGCCAGGGAATACATTAGTGACCCTACCACCCTCTGGTGCAGCTCTGGAGCAGAGTCAGCCGCAACACAGGGCGCAGTGAGCAGCCTGACTTTAGGTGTATTAACCCCTTCAAGCGACAGCCAGTTTGGACCAAATGCCAGAGCCCCATTTTTCAAATCTGACGTGTCACTTTATGTGGTAATAACCTTGGAACGCTTTTACTTATCCAGGCCATTCTGAGATTGTTTTCTCGTCACATATTGTACTTTATGACAGTGGTAAATTTGAGTCAAAATATTTCATCCTTATTTATAAAAAAAATACCAAATTTACCAAAAATTTAGAAAAATTTGCACATTTCCAAATGTCAATTTCTCTACTTTTAAAATACATAGTAATACCTCCAAAAATAGTTATTACTTTACATTCCCTATGTGTCTACTTCAGGTTTGGATCATTTTGAAAATTACATTTTCTTTTTTTGGGATGTTAGAAGGCTTAGAAATTTAGAAGCAAATCTTGAAATTTTTCACAAAATTTCCAAAACCCACTTTTTAAGGACCGGTTCAGGTCTGAAGTCACTTTATGAGGCTTCCATCATAGAAACCACCCCAAAATTACCCCATTTTAGAAACTACACCCCTCAAGGTATTTAAAACTGGTTTTACAAATGTTATTAAGCCTTTAGGTGTTCCACTAGAATTAAAGGAAAATGTAGCCAAAATCTCTGAATTTCACTTTTTTGGCAGATTTTCCATATAAATCATTTTATTCCGAGAATAAAGCAAGGGTTAACGGCCAAACAAAACTCAATAATTATTACCCTGATTCTGTAGTTTACAGAAATGCCCCATTTGTGATCATAAACTGCTGTACAGGCACACGGCAGGGCGCAGAAGGAAAGGAACGCCAGGGCAGATTTCACTGGAAAAAGTTTAAGTTGCCATGTCACATTTGATGCACCCCTAGAGTAGGAAACTTCAAAAAACTGACCCTATTTTGGAAACTACGGGATAAGTTGGCAGTTTTGTTATATGAATTTTGGTAGCTTTATATTACACTTTTTGTGAGGCAAGGTAACAAAAACTAGCAGTTTTGGCATTGTTTTTATTTGTTGTTATTTATAACATTCATCTGACAGGTTAGATTGTGTGATATTTTTATAGAGCAGGTCATTACGGACGTGGCAATATCTAACATGTATACTTTTTTTTATTTATTTAAGTTTTACACAATTTTTTTGAAGCACAAAAAAAAGTCATGTTTTAGTGTCTCCATAGTCAGAGAGCTGTAGTTTTTTTTATTTTTTGGGCGATTGTCTCAGGTAGGGGCTCATTTTATGCGGGACGAGATGACGGTTAGATTGGTACTATTTTTGGGGGCATACGCTTTTTTGATCACTTGGTATTAAATTTTTTGTGATGAAATGTGACAAAAAATGGCTTTTTTTACAGTTTTTATTTTTTACAGTGTTTACCTGACGGGAGAGATCATGCGATATTTTTGTAGAGCAGGTTGTTACAGAAGTGGCAATACCTAACATGTATACTTATTTTTATTTATTTAAGTTTTACACAATATCATTTTTCAAACAAAAAAAAAAATCATGTTTTAGTGTCTCCATAGTCAGAGAGCTGTATTTTTTTTATTTTTTGGGCGATTGTCTCAGGTAGGGGCTCATTTTTTGCGGGACGAGATGACTGTTTGATACCATTTTGGGGTAAATACGCCTTTTTGATCGCCTGCTATTACACTTTTTGTGTGGCAAGGTGACAAAAAATGGCTGTTTTGGTATAGCTTTTTTTTAAAAAAATTTTTGCGTACACCAAAATGTGATGCTTTTATAGAGCTGGTCGATACGGACGCGGCGATACCTAATATGTGTACTTTTTTCTTTTTTTCTTTTTTACTTTTTTTTTTTTTTGCTTCATTTGGGGAAAAAGGGCGCTTTTTTTACTTTTTTAAAAAACTTTTTTTTTTTTACTTTTTAAATTTATCAAGACCCATTTGGATCTTGAAGATCCAGTGGGCTTGATGATGGCTTTACAGTACATTGCAATAGTCATCTATTGCAATGCACTGTATCAGTGCTACACTAAGGCTGATCAGACCCTGAGGCGGCCCGATGGAAGAGAGAGGGAGCTCCCTCCCTCTTAACCCCATGGATGCTGCGAAATCGTTAAACAGCTGAAATCGGTGCCAGCATTAATTACAGCTCACACTCTCTGCTGATGGCAGCGGCTCCGATCCTGAGCCACTGCCATCACATAACACAGCGCAGGAGGGGGCACTACAAAGGGGGGGGGGGCACTACAAAGGGGGGGGGCACTACAAGGGGAGGGGAGCGTAGGGGCACAGGAGACATCTTACCTGGTTTCAGGCTGCGATCTCCAGAGTGGAGATTGCAGCCTGAAACCGGCATTTTAACAATGAAGCGCTGGATTGGTTCGTCTGCAGAGACTAACCAATCGGAGCGCTTGCCGGCAAGGGACCACTCTGATTGTTCCCTTGCTGGCTTCCTTGAGGTCTCTGCTCTTCCGGTAAGCAGTTTGGACGTAACTGCACGTCCAAATGCCGCAACTTACTTGCACTTTGGACGTACAGTTGCGTCCAATTGCGCCAAGGGGTTAATGGCCGTCTAGGTGTATTTCTGCTCATCCTTCTCTCCCTTACTGTTTCAGGGAGACAAAGATTCTGTCTCTTCAGCTAAACTGAAATTTAGAAAATGTAGCTTTCTACTTCTCTCTAAGGCACTCTGCAAAGAGTATACTGTAATGGTTGTTAAAGGAGAATTATCCTCTTTTCTGGAAGATATCAAAACCATGGCCAGAGAGGAAGTACTATCTGCCCTCTCTGCCTGTGATTTACCAGTCTTTTCCATAGCTCCATCTGTGCCTTCAAAAAGTTATCAGATCTTAGATAGTGACACTGACTCGGACAACATTGTCCTTTCTGATAATGATCCTGAAGAAAAATGTTATATCTCGTAGGATGAGGATAATGAATATAAAAATTTTCTATTTAATCCTGAAGATATTAATGAATTGATAGCAGCTATAAGCCACTATATAAATGGAGTTTCAAAAGAAGCCACGTTCAGTACAGGAAGAGATTTTTGGACGGTTAGGAGAGAGGAGGAAAAAATTCTCCGTACCAGAAAACAAAAATTGATTAGAATGGACAAAACCAGGAAAAAAGTGCTTTAATTCCCAGAGGAATACCATATCAAAGGTTGACACTCTTGTGGCTAAAAGAAAAGTGCTTCCATTTGAGGAGGCAGCACAATTAAAAGACCCAATGTACAGAAAGTCTGCTGAAAAAAAAACTTGGGAAGCAGCTTTGGCTTTACTGAAACCGGGGGTGGTAGCAACCTGTGCACTGAATGTGTGGCTAGAATAACTCGAAATCCATTAATAAAACCCCTATGGAGGAAGTTTTAGTAAGTCTTCCCGTTTTTTTAAAAGTGGTCAAAAGGTTCTTAACGGATGCCTCAGCAGAGTCGGTAAGACTTTCCGCTCTCTAACTCGCGGGGTACTATGGTTGAAAGCATGGTCGGAATATAGCTTCAAAACTAAGCTAATCTCTTTACTGTTAATATATGTTTGGCTCCTATCTGGCCAAAATATTGGAAAATGTCTCTGACTGCAAGAAAGGTTTTCCGGATGACAGACCTTAGAAAAGAAAAACATTTTTTTGGGAAAAACCCTAAAACAGGGAGTCAAAAGAAAAAGGGAAATCGGGAAGGTGGAGCAATGCGTAAGGGGGGAAGAGAACAAATCTCTTCAATCCCAATAGAGGATAGCCCTCCTCTTCATCTAAACCATGGATGCCCTACCTGCGGCCCTCCAGCTGTTGCAAAGCTACAACTCCCAGCATGCCTGGCCAGCCTACAGCTATCAGCCTAAAAGCGGGGCATGGTGAGAGTTGTAGTTATACAATAGCTGGAGGGCCGCAGGTTGGGCATCCCTGATCTAAACAATGACGCCTTTCCAGTGGGGGGCAGGTTCAGTTCCTTTTACAACAACTGGGAACTTCTAGTGTCAGACGCAAGGATAACATCGTAAAGGAAGGCTATCGGTTAGAACTTTTGTCTGTGCCCTTGGAAAAATTTCTTAACAAAATTCCTGTTAAATCATCAAAATCTGCTTCTAAAGGAATTAAGAGTTAATAAAATTAGGAGCGGTGGAACCTATGTTGGTAATACACTCACCGGCCACTTTATTAGGTACACCATGCTAGTAACGGGTTGGACCCCCTTTTGCCTTCAGAACTGCCTCAATTCTTCGTGGCATAGATTCAACAAGGTGCTGGAAGCATTCCTCAGAGATTTTGGTCCATATTGACATGATGGCATCACACAGTTGCCGCAGATTTGTCGGCTGCACATCCATGATGCGAATCTCCTGTTCCACCACATCCCAAAGATGCTCTATTGGATTGAGATCTGGTGACTGTGGAGGCCATTTGAGTACAGTGAACTCATTGTCATGTTCAAGAAACCAGTCTGAGATGATTCCAGCTTTATGACATGGCGCATTATCCTGCTGAAAGTAGCCATCAGATGTTGGGTACATTGTGGTCATAAAGGGATGGACATGGTCAGCAACAATACTCAGGTAGGCTGTGGCGTTGCAACGATGCTCAATTGGTACCAAGGGGCCCAAAGAGTGCCAAGAAAATATTCCCCACACCATGACACCACCACCACCAGCTTGAACCGTTGATACAAGGCAGGATGGATCCATGCTTTCATGTTGTTGACGCCAAATTCTGACCCTACCATCCGAATGTCGCAGCAGAAATCGAGACTCATCAGACCAGGCAACGTTTTTCCAATCTTCTACAGTCCAATTTCGATGAGCTTGTGCAAATTGTAGCCTCAGTTTCCTGTTCTTAGCTGAAAGGAGTGGCACCCGGTGTGGTCTTCTGCTGCTGTAGCCCATCTGCCTCAAAGTTCGACGTACTGTGCGTTCAGAGATGCTCTTCTGCCTACCTTGGTTGTAACGGGTGGCAATTTGAGTCACTGTTGCCTTTCTATCAGCTCGAACCAGTCTGCCATTCTCCTCTGACCTCTGGCATCAACAAGGCATTTCCGCCCACAGAACTGCCGCTCACTGGATGTTTTTTCTTTTTCGGACCATTCTCTGTAAACCCTAGAGATGGTTGTGCGTGAAAATCCCAGTAGATCAGCAGTTTCTGAAATACTCAGACCAGCCCTTCTGGCACCAACAACCATGCCACGTTCAAAGGCACTCAAATCACCTTTCTTCCCCATACTGATGCTCGGTTTGAACTGCAGGAGATTGTCTTGACCATGTCTACATGCCTAAATGCACTGAGTTGCCGCCATGTGATTGGCTGATTAGAAATTAAGTGTTAACGAGCAGTTGGACAGGTGTACCTAATAAAGTGGCCGGTGAGTGTAGATGGAGGAAGAGATCATTACTCTCGACTATTCAAAAAAATAAAAAAAAAACGGGAACTGCAGGATTATAATAAACCTAAAACTGTTAAACAGATTTGTCACTTACCGCAAGTTCAATATAGAGACAATAAAAACAGTCAAACTAATACAGAAGAAAGCGGTAATGTCATCCATCGACCTAAACTGACTGTTACCAAGTTCCAATTCATCCACAGTCTAGACAGTTTCTTCGATTTGCGGTGGAGCGGTGCAAAGATCATGACCAAGGTAACAATATTCAGAAAGGAATTTATGATAATTGTACTCTAGATAGATAACATTTTAGTGGTGGCAGAGACAGCATTTCAGCTTCTATCCGAGCTTCTATAATCCAGTTCATATTCCAACATCTCCAGGCCTTGGGCTGGATCATCAATTGGGAAAAGTCCCAGAGAATAGCAAAACGTTCTTGGGCATTCCACTGGACTCGACAAAACCGATGTCTTTTCAGTTGTTGTTTAAAGGGTTTCTGTCACCAAGTTTGACCATATTAAACCAGATGATATTTGCAGCTGGCCCTGTCAGGCGCAGTGAGGAAGCTGGGAGCCCAGCAGCCAGCTGCACTCACTGCGTCTGCACCGAATGACGGACCCACGGCGCAGGCGCGGGGTTTGCAGCGGTGACAGGACCAGCAGCAGATAGAGCGAGCTGCCTGGCCCTGTCAATCTACGCTGATGACGTAATATATAAGGTGGGGAAAACGGCACTACTAGGTGCAGGGTTGCCGCCCCTTGCACCTAGTGAAGGTAATTTGCATATTACAAAAGTATTTTTTTTAAGAAACCGGGGACACATATCTTAAAAAGACCATATTAGACATCAGGTGACATTTGCTCATTGCAAATGTCATCTGGTTTAATATGGTCAAACTTGGTGACAGAAACCGTTTAATTATCCCCTTACCATTGATACCACACATGTGGCACTCTGCTCTCTCTGTTTTGTATTTTGCAAAGAGAATATCATGGCACATGGAGGTAATGCTGTAATAACAGCAAGGCCAACGTTGCAGTCCTACCAGGACCTTGATCGCGGCCTATATGTCCCAAGGAGAAAGGAATGCCAACATCCAGCTAGCCTATCATCCTGTATCCCAGCAGTAGCTTGGGCACAATTTCCCATGAGGACTCTCCAGAAGTTTATTCTATCCAGGTGGAACAGATCTCCAGCAACCCTGAATCAAAGAATATATATTTCCAGAGAAGTGAAACAGTCTCTGAACTGGGTGAGAGCGAAAAGGAATTTGGAGACGGGAGTTTACTGGCAACAAGATCAGATTTTCTCACTAACAACCGACGCGAGTTCCTGGGGTTGGAAAGCCAAATTGCATCAAGGCCAATTCTAAGGTCAGTGGTCGATAGAGGAGAGATACCAGTTATCAAACTTCAGAGAACCTCTGGCCATCTGGAAAGGTCTAAAGTTATGGAAAAGATTTTCCAAAAATCGCCATGTGTTGGTACACTCGGACAACATTACAGCAGTAGCCTTTGTACAAGACACAACCACCTTCAGTCAATATCACAAAAAATATTATCTTGGACATAAACGTCAGTAACCTCACTATCAGACTCCATCTAAAAGGATCCCCAAATTGTACATCAGATTATCGTTTCGCTTCTAGGAAAAATCGGAAGGTGAAACCGTTCATCTCCCTCCCCCAGGGACTACCCACAGGCGATAGATGTGTTCAGTCAGAAATGGTGTTACAACCTAGTATATGCTTTTCCACCAATTCCTTTAATTTCCAGGGTCCTCAAAAAATTCAGATCAGGGAGTTGCAATCTAATCCTGATAGTTCTTTATTGGCCTGAGCAGAGAACAGTCAGTTGTCCTACCCCAAAACCCAGACTTACTATCCCATGGTCCAATCTGTCAGCCATACCTAAAAATGTTGAAACTCTTGACTTGGTTATTGAAAAGGACTCCCTGCTAAACAGAGGGCTTTCTGAGACAGTAGTTTAGACAATACTATTGAGCTGGAAATCTAATACATCAAAAATCTATTTGAAAATCTGGAGAAAATTTGCATCTTGGTGTGGTTTAGTGAGGTCAACCCCAACATCTCCCAACATTTTCTGCAGGATTGTCTGGATTTAGGGCTTGCTCTCAATACACCTGGAGTACAAGTGTCGGCACTAGGAGCTCTTTATAACACAAGCCCCAAAGAAATATCCTGGATTTCAAGATTCCTCAAAGCTGCAAATAGACTTAGACCCAGAATTACCAATTTAGGACCATGTTAAGGTTCCAAGGTGGTACTATCAGGCCTAACTGAACCACCCTTTGAGCCCCTGCAGTGTATTTCAGTTGGATTATTCACGTTAAAAACTTTGGGGTCATTTATCAAACTGGTGTAAAGTAGAACTAGCTTAGTTGCCCATAGCAACCAATCGGATTCCACCTTTCATTTTGCAGAGTAGCTGTCAAAAATGAAAGGTGGAATCTGATTTGTTGCTATGGGCAACTAAGCCAGTTCCACTTTACACTAGTTTGATAAATGACCCCATATATTCCTATTAGCAATAACATCAGCTGGACGAGTGCGTGAATGAATTGCAGGCCCTTTCCATTCAGGAACCCTACTTAAGAACACTGGATGAAAAGCTAATATTCAAATTGGCCCCAAACTTCTTGCCAAAAATTGTTTCTTCCTTTGACAGATCCCAAGATATAGTAATTCCATCTTTCTGTGCCAGTCCAACAAATACTCTGGAATCCTTCTTCCATACACTAGAAGGGCACTTCTCCACTATATAGAAACAACAAGGCGAGAATTGAAAAAAACCTTTTCCTACAGTTCTGCAGTCCTAACAAGGGGAAGAAGGCCTCAAAAAGTTCCATCTCTAGATGGATTAGAATAGCCATATTGGAAGCCTACAGAGCCAAAGGGAAACCCGATTCATTATCCCTAAAAGCCCATTCCACTGGGTCAGTATCGGCATCTTGTGGAAGCGCTTATACACTTTTACGAAGCACTACGGAATTGATGTTTCAGATAATCAGGACATGGCCTTTGGACTCAAGGTCCTCTGTGCAGTTGTAATAGTCATACCACTGGTTCCACGGCCAAATCATTGTAAGGCTGAGCTGTCAATGTACCTGGAATGAAGACTAGAGGAATCTGACTACTGTACATTATGTCCCCCCACGACATTTTCCTGGGAATAGTAATAGTAACATAGTTTATAAGGCCGAAAAAAGACATCTGTCCATCCAGTTCGGCCTGTTTTCCTACAAGTTGATCCAGAGGAAGGCAAAAAAACCCTGTGAGGTAGAAGCCAGTTTTCCCCACTTTAGGGAAAAAAATTCCTTCCCGACTCCAATCAGGCAATCAGAATTACTCCCTGGATCAACAACCCCTCTCTAGTAACTATAACCTGTAATATTATTACCCTCCAAAAATACATCCAGGCCCCTCTTGAACTCTTTTAGTGAACTTACCATCACCACCTCCTGAGGCAGAGAGTTCCATAGTCTCACTGCTCTTACCGTAAAGAATCCTCTTCTATGTTTGTGTACAAACCTTCTTTCCTCCAGACGCAGAGGATGTCCCCTCGTCACAGTCACAGTCCTAGTCCTGGGGATAAATAGATCGTGGGAGAGATCTCTGTACTGACCTCTGATATATTTATACATAGTTATTAGATCTCCCCTCAGTCTTTTTTCTAAAGTGAATAAGCCTAATTTTGATCTTTCTGGGTACTGTAGTCCACCCATTCCAGTTATTACTTTAGTTGCCCTCCTCTGAACCCTCTCCAGCTCTGCTATGTCTGCCTTGTTCACAGGAGCCCAGAACTGTACACAGTACTCCATGTGTGGTCTGACTAGTGATTTTTAAAGTGGCAGGACTATGTTCTCATCACGGGCATCTATGCCTCTTTTGATGCAGCCCATTATCTTATTGGCCTTGGCAGCAGCTGTCTGACACTGGTTTCTGCAGCTTAGATTTCTGTTCACTAAAATTCCTAGGTCCTTTTCTATGTCAGAGTTACCCAATATTTTACCATTTAGTATGTACTGGTGACTTGCATTATTCCTTCCCATATGCATAACTTTACATTTGTCAGTGTTAAACCTCATCTGCCACTTCTCTGCCCAAGCCTCCAGTCTATCCAGATCCATCTGTAGCAGTGTACTGTCCTCTTCTGTGTTAATTACTTTACACAGTTTAGTGTCATCTGCAAAAATTGATATTTTACTGTGCAAGCCTTCTACAAGATCATTAATAAATATATTGAAGAGAATAGGGCCCAATACTGACCCCTGTGGTACACCACTAGTGACAGTGACCCAATCTGAGTATGTACCGTTAATAACCACCCTCTGTTTTCTATCACTGAGCCAGTTACTTACCCACATACAGACATTTTCTCCCAGGCCAAGCATTCTCATCTTATACACTAACCTTTTATGTGGTACAGTGTCAAATGCTTTAGAGAAGTCCAGATATACGACATCCATTGATTCGCTGCGGTCTAGTCTAGAACTTACCTCCTCATAGAAACTGATTAAATTGGTTTGACATGACCGATCCCTCATGAAGCCATGCTGATATGGAGTATTTTTCATTGAGGTACTCCAAGATAGCATCTCTTAGAAAACCCTCAAACAGTTTACCCACGACAGATGTTAAACTTACCGGCCTATAGTTCCCGGGCTCTGTTTTTGGACCCTTTTTGAATATTGGCACCACATTTGCTATGCGCCAATCCTGTGGAACACTCCCTGTCAGTATAGAGTCCTTAAATATCAGAAATAAGGGTCTGGCGATGACATTACTTAATTCTCTTAGGATACGGGGGTGTATGCCATCCGGTCCTGGCGATTTGTCTATTTTAATCTTTTTAAGACGCAGCTCTACTTCTTCCTGGGTCAGACAGGGCACTTTTAATAGGGAATTTACTTTTATATTCTGCATTTCATCTGACAGTTTATTTTCCTCAGTGAATACAGTGGAGAAAAAGATATTTAGTAGCTTTGCTTTCTCCTCATCGCTCTCTGCAACTCCCCCCTCATTACTCTGTAAGGGGCCGACACCTTCAGGTTTATAATTTTTACCATTTATATAATTAAAGAACATTTTAGGGTTAGTTTTACTTTCTTTGGCGATTAATCTCTCGGTCTCTAGTTTTGGCTGTTTTTATTAATAGGACCTGTATGATGATCCCTTGTGAAGGCCTCTTCATTCCCTTGTGGTCTCTAGACCAATCTCCGGCTATCATTGTGTGCGAGACAAAAATGGAACTTATGGCTGAAGAGGATAGACCTCCATTCTGGCCTCCATTGCTGTCTTGCTGAGCACCATTATGGCCTTAGAGAGCGTTTGTGTGAGGTCATTGGAACACCTGTAGCTGGACGTTTGGCTCATAGCCAGGTGTCATTGCAAATGCCTTCTGATGGTTTGCGAAGACACTGTTTTCCCACTCTAGGCTTCAGATGTGAGTATCCAATTTCACTTGAGGTACAGAATGGATCACTGTGCCATTCTTCTAAACAATCTATCTCTGCAGAGGTTTGCCTCCGTGCACCTCTTGCTGTCATTCTAGTTTATCATTGTTCTAGGAGTGCTCTCTCCATACAGTATTCTAACGTA
This sequence comes from Rhinella marina, assembly GCA_900303285.1. NCBI lineage: Eukaryota > Metazoa > Chordata > Amphibia > Anura > Bufonidae > Rhinella > Rhinella marina. Next base: position 107,957 of record ONZH01026964.1, read on the forward strand.
GCTTAATGTTAATCGACTTCGAATGTTTCATCTGAAGTCAATTCACTCATTCCTAATTTTTATTCTTTGACCTGTTAGAAAGGTTCATGATATAAACTATAGTGAAGGTAATCTTTTTACCAGTGTCTGAATTTGTGAATTATCCCCTCCCTTCTGATCCTCAGCTGTGTCATTTGACCATCAATCATACTTTAGAAATACCACAGCATCTTAGGCTGGTTTCACATCACTGTTTCTTTTTCCGTTCTTCTGATCCATCCAAAGAACAAAAAAAAAACAAAAGAAAAAGTCCTGCATGAAGTACCTTTTTCAGTCTTTAAAAAACTAATATTAGACTGAAATAGCTAAAATAGATGCAAAATGTGTATAACTGATGCAACAGGATCCATTTAAAAAAAAAAAAAACCTGTATTTTTCGCTTTATAAGACGCACCTGAAGATAAGACGCACCCCAGATTTTAGAGTAGGAAAATGAGAAAATATTTTTCATCAGACCTCATATCAGACCCCCCATAAATGTCAGGACATCACATCAGACCCCCATGAGACCTCAGATCAGCCCACTGTGCCCCCATCAGACCTCAGATCAGCCCAGTGTGCCCCCATCAGACCTCAGATCAGCCCACCCAGCCCCATAAAAATAAAATAAAAACCTCTTACCTGTCCTGCGCCGGGGCTCCGCTCCGGGTCCGGCGCTCCTCTGGCTTCTAAGGCCGGCGCTGCACTGTCACCTGACTGCGTGCAGCGTCAGGTCATAGTGCACGCACTATGTCCTGACGCTGTACACAGTCAGGACAGTGCAGCGCCGGCCTGGCAAGCCAGAGGAGCGCCGGACCCGGAGCGGAGCCGCGGCGCAGGACAGGTAAGAGAGGTTTTTATTTTATTGTTATGGGGCTGGGTGGGCTGATCTGAGGTCTGATGGGGGTGCCGCAACTAAAACATACAAGTGAGCGCTTCCATAATGGAAGCGCTCACTTGTGTTTGCCTTTATAAGACGCATGGCAATTTTTCCCCTACTTTTGGGGGGAAAAAAGTGCGTCTTATAAAGCGAAAAATACGGTATATTCTTCTGGAAGATCAGAAGAAAAGAAAAATGAAACGGTGATGTAAAACCAGCCTTATGTGTAGTCAGGAAGCCAGTTTCTCTATGTATTCCTATGACAGCCTTAATGTCAGTATCATAGGAATGAACAGAGAAGTAACTTACTTCCTGTCCTGTGTCAGTTGGAGATCAGAGAGTTGGTCACATGCCACAGCTAAGGATCAGAAGGGAGGGGATAATTAAAAAATAGTCACTGGTGAGAAGATTACATTCACTACAGATGACATCATGCACCTTTCTAATAGGTTAGTAAATAAATTTTGTGGAAGTGCTACTTTATGGGACTGCTTAGATGATGATTTGTTAAAGTGTAACTGACATGTACCCAACCGAGCTAAACAGACTCCACTAACTATTTTTTTGACGGAATCTGTGACATACCCCAAACAGAGCCTCCTACACTGATGTGAACAAGTGCATGCCAACGTATTATATGTTTGAATTACTGCAATGTTTGTACTCCTCTTCTGCTAAAAATACTTCTCCAAAACGGTAAGAGGAGTGTTTACTGTTCCGGAAAAAATGTAGTGCAACCTCTGATAGGGACAGTTCTAGGATATTATTATATATACCGTATATGCCGGCGTATAAGACGACCCCCAACTTCTGCCCTAAAAATATAGAATTTGGTATATACTCACTGTATAAGACTACCCCTCTCCCAAATGAAAAAAAGTCTGCTTTGATTTCAACATGTTAATTTTAATTCAAATGCATATGACATGCAGGTACTGTATATAGCAGCAAAACTGTCACTTATAAACATAAGGTTGTTTCAAACATGTACGGTAAAGCTAAAACTTTGCAAAACAAACAAGAGAGCAAGTGCCTGGTGATCATAACTGTAAGCTGCGATATTGTAACAGGTCTTGCTGGCATGACAGTTTCCCTTTAAAAGCCTTCAAAATCCTCCTGTTCGTCATCTGATATCATAAGTACATCAATGACATCTTGTGATACATTTGTAAGGCAATCATCGTATGGATCAAATTCCGTATCAGATGGTACGCTCTCAGCTCCAGCTTCTTCTACTTCCTCTTCATCTTGCCACAAGTAGTCGTCCTCCATGCCATCTAATGAATTTGATATGCCACACTTCTTGAAAGACTTGATGACGGTTTCTTCATCAATATCATTCCAGGCTTTTATGACAAACTGGCACAAAACATCCAGCTGTGGAGCACGCATGTTTCCTCCTTTTGTGAATGACTTTTCGCCGCTAACCATCCACTCATTCCATTGTTCTCGAATGCGATCTTTAAATGGCTTGTTTAGGCACACATCCAGCGGCTGTACCAGCGATGTTAATCCTCCAGGAATAACTGCGGCATGGGTGTTTAATCTTGCAAGCCTCTGCTTGGTGCTTGGAGTTAAATGAGCCCTGAACATATCCCACACCAGTAGACTAGATTTTTTAAGAAGTCCACCTGGTCGCCTGCTCCACACATTCTTAAGCTATAGCTTTACCCCTTCTTCATCCATCCAGCCTTTTTCATTCACATGCACAAAACAACCAGGAGGGAACTTGAGCTTTGGCATTGTTTTTCTTTTGAAAATGATCATTGGTCTCAGTTTGGCGCCATCAGCTGTGCATGCTAATACGACTGTGAAACTGGACTTCTCATGCCCTGTTGTTTTAATTAAAACAGTTTTTTCACCTTTCTGATGAACGGTTTTATTTCCAACCATGTCAAAATTCATTGGAGTTTCATCCATGTTTCCAATGCTACTTAACGGATAGCCGTGTTTAGTGCGCTGTTTTATTATGTAGCGATGAAAATTATTCACTTTGGCATCAAGATCAGCAGGCAACTTTTGGGCAATTTTTGTCTTTTGCCTCAGTACCATATTATGTCTTGCCATGAATCTAGTACACCAGGATGCAGTGGCCTTAAATCTGTTGCTGTGATCTGGGTTAGATTTGGCCCACTGAAGTGCAAACAGGCGTATTTGATTGCGTGTCACTACATAACTGCTTTGGCGATGCTTATCCACCATATCGGCTACAATTTTTTTCAAGTTCTGGCCAGTGTGCGGTGCCTCTTCTTAATGCACACTTACCTCTTGGCATACTCTTTAAAGCTTTTTCATTTGCTTTCCAGTCCCGAACCATCTTTTCTGTAACTCCATACTGTCTTGCAGCAGCACAGTTATTATGCTCCCTGGCAAAATGTATAACTTTAAGTTTGAAACTGGCTTCATATTTCTTTCTTCTTGCTTGTGGAGCCATGATGGGGTTTTGACTGTTGGACATTTTTATACTGTACTGTGTGTACCGTACTGTTGCTACTGTGTGAACAGGTACAGATAATACTGCCACTGTAATATTACTGTATGCGGTACCCAGTGTTATTACAGTAATTACAGTTTAAGAAAGATGGCTGGGCAAGCAGGGAGAGCTGAGCAATCCAAGCAGGATTTGTACAACAAGCAGCCAATCACTGCAAGCTATGGTATGTACAGTGCTATACCAGTGATTGGCTGCTTGTTGTATAAATCCTGCTTGGATTGGTCAGCTCTCCCTGCTTGCCCAGCCATCTTTCTTAAACTGTAATTACTTAAAGGGATACTGACATGGCCAAATTGCTATATGGAGGGTTAAAAACAGCTTACTAAACGATAGTAATCTGTTGTTAACCCTCCATATAGCTTAGTAAAGTGATTTTTTCAACTTTTATGTATGTGTATATGTATTTTTACATATTCTTACATATTCTTTACATATTTTACATATTTTTACATATTCAGTATGCTACTTCAGTATGCTAAGAGCAGGGGGCCGCACTGTGTGAGGTATAACCAATAGGATTAGTGCAGGGGCGGGGAGTCACCGGGAGGAGAAGGGGGGCGGGGTCGGCACTTATTGTAGCAATATGCACACTTACACCAGCATGTAAGCTCTTCATTAATATCACAGCATGGATGCGAGGGGAATCTGGCGTTACTGCACCGCCAGCTTTCCCCTCGCATCCATGCTGTGATATTAATGAAGATCCGACATGCTTCTGTAAGTGCCGCCTGTGACCCCCAGCTCTGTGACGCCGACCGCTGTGACGGGGCGGCTGCATTAGCATACAGCGCGCCGCCCCGTCAGCGCGTACTAAGCCTCTTCTAATGACTGTGAGAGGCAGACTGCCGCGCATGCGCGGCGGTCCCAGGAAGCGGCTCTCTACGCGCTGACGGGGAAAAAAAAAACACCTCACACAGTGCGGCCCCCGTATATCCGGCGTATAAGACGACCCCCCACTGTAGCCATTATTTTAAGGGGTTAAAAAGTCGTCTTATACGCCAGTATATACGGTACATAATAAATATATATATATATATATTAGTTACTCGGCGAGCCAGCGATACAGCAGAACCACTCACTGACAGTGCTGGCTACGTTGATGATTGATAAATAGCAAGGACATGAATATATATTTAGGGTGCAGATATTAATCTATTCTCCACTATGTGAGGGCAGCAGCTCCCAGCACAGCCGTCTTCCCAGTCACTACTGAACTGTACTGTATTAGAAAGACAGATATGCCTTATTTCAGGGCTCTTTTTCTACTATAAATGTACAACTTCACTAAATAACATATATTGGTAAAATGTTCCCTGCACATTTAGAACAAAAAGACAGCCATAACAACTACACATTAATAACCTCTTCCCGACCAGTGCTGTAATAGTACGGTACTGGCTGCGTCTTTAAAGATGGCACCCGCTCTGGAGCACCTACTGTTTCATTCAGCAAGCACCCAAGGCTCATGTCCATGACTGGCGATAATGCTGGTCGTGGACATATCACATTTCTATTCCTTATATTTTTAACTTTTTTCAATTTTTTTTGCAGCTCCTCAGTGTGCTGTGGGACAAAGGAGATTGCTTTTATACTCTTACCAATAACAACATAAATAAGTGGGATATGGATGTTGATTCTGAATATCACGTTCTAAATTGGGACATAAGCCGTGTGCTGAAAGAAGATATTTCTGATGCCATATGGGTAAGCATATATTTTACATTTCTATGGTCTATTGGCAATGATATTTACAAACCAAACTGCTAATCATATCAAGTCAAGAATAAAGTGTACCACCAGTGAGAGGCATATCTGTTCTTATCTGTGGGATCCAGACTGCGCTTTCGACTTTTCACAACTTGTGAACATCTTTGCACATCTTTGGCCTTTGTGCACCATTACCCCATTTTGGAAATTAAATCTTTCAACAACTTCATCCAGGTATATAGTGATTGACTTGACCTGCAAGGGTGTTTTAATCAATATTTTAAAATTGGGACATGAAATTAAAAATTACATTTTATTTCAATTATGTGTAGTTTTATAAATGTTTCAAGTGGTAATAGGAGAAAATCACATCAAATCTTGTTAGGGGGTACCGTTGTACCAGGGAGATATCTATGTGGTCATATACTTCTGTTTGGACACACTTCAGGGTTCAGAAGAGAGAGAGCACCATGTGCATTTGAGGCCTAGTCTGGTGATTTCTACAGCACTGGCCAACTGCAGAGGCTCTGAGGTAAAAAAAAAATCCCACAGGAAGGGATCCCATTTTAGAAACCTCAACCCTCACAGAATTTACAAAGTGGTGTAGTGAACATTTTGTCCCCACAAGTGTTTTGCAAAAATAAATGTAAACCAGATGGTGCAAAATTGCATTTTTTACACAGGTATGCTACTTCAATGCCCAATAATATGTGGTGTCCAATGTATGCCAGTGTGAAAAGTAAGCCCTCTTATTATGCTATGCCGTGTGCTTTTAGAAATGACCCTACATATGGCCCTAATGAACATACAACTGGACTCAGGATTAAATAACAAATGGAACCACTGTGAAGTGACCCCATTTTGGAAACTCTGCCCTTCAAGGTATTGAGGGGTGGAATGAGTATTTTAATATACAAGTATTTTGCAAAAATTAATGTGCAACGTGCGGTGTAAAGTGAATATTGCAATTTATCCACAGATATGGCATTTGAGTGCCCAATAAGCTGGTGCTATCTGAGACTCACATCACACTTCTTATATTGATACCTGGGTTTTTGGATACAGAAAATCCGTAAATGTGGACTTAACCCTTTCCTAACATGGCGATTTGTGAATCGGACTCCCAAAAGTTGAAGTCCCACAGTGGGACAAAAATAAAAAGTTTTTAAAAAGTGTTTAACATTAAAAAATAAAAATTCCAAGTAAAAAATAAAGCAATCTTTTCCCATAACCAAGTCAAATAAAATTGTAAAAAATAGGAAAAAAAAGAAAAATGGACATATTAGGCATCGTACGATCCACCCCATCAGGTGAACGCCGTAAAAAAACTAAATCAAAATGGGGGAAAAACAGCTATTTTTTCCTCTTGCCTCCTCAATGGCATTACCTGGAGGTTACTCCACCTCCTTAGGGACAGGAAACAACGTGGTCAGTGCAATAAAACACCTCCTCCAATATCCTGCTCCAGTTGTTTACTGTCCCTCAGGAGTGCAGGAGAGTTGGTGATGTACTGCGCACAGCCGGTTTGTTTTCCCAGTCCTGGTACCGGAAGGCTGATGCAGAGGTTAGAGGTGTGGGGCTTACCTTCTTGGTAATTTCTACCCCTAAATGTAAGTCCGGCGGATGCTGGCAGCTCCGAACTGTGTTCCCTGCTCCAGGAGCCATTGTGCAGGTGAGATGGTGTGGGGGAGGAGTATTGTGGCCATTTGCGTTCCACTGGACGCATGCACGCTTCAGACGTGGGGTCACATGGTCTTCTCGCCGGAAGTGACGTCAGGTGCGTGATGACGTTGTTCTGCTGGCGTCCTTCACTGCTGGTGTCCTTCACCGCTTTTAAGGTAGCAAAGCGCTGGACATGGCGCTCAGCCTCTTGGATCGCTTGGCAGTATGAGTGGCTGCTGTTTCTGCCATTTCCTGCATGGTATATGATGTCCCTGGTCAGAAGCGGATGCTGGCCACAAAACTTCAGGTACTCCCAGGCCCTCCAGTCCGGTAAGTCTCCTCCAGGAGGGTCTATATTGTTGGTTTTTACATATCCGGTGGGTGTTTATCTACAGGTTCTATCTGCTCTTAGGTGATGGCTCCTTTTCTTATATGCTTTTAGTGGATGGCTAAGAGTCTCGTTTGCATAATAGGGCAAGGAGGCTTCAAAAGCCAGTGGAGAGCCATCACAGAAGAAGAGATGCGCCATTTGTAAAAAGAACCTTCCTGCTTCCGTTAAGAAATGGCTATGTCAAAAATGTACAGATAAAGTAGTCTCGGAGGAGTCCTCGTCCTTTAATTGAGAGTATGAGAGCAATGAAGAGGTAGGGGCAGTGGTGGATTCTAAACTCACCACAGCTTTACCAGGTCCATCCACCTCAAAATCTGAAGTTGATGAAGGTGAAATCTCCTCTGATGCGGGTTCAAGTGATGTGGAGGACACTGCGGGTCGCCCGCTTTGCTCAATCGAAGAGACTGAGTCCCTTCTTAAGAACAAAGCCCCAAAGGTTGACGCTTCCATTGGAAAAATCTCTAAAAAATCTTCTCTTCCCTTTGAGGACATTGGATTGCTCAAAGACCCGATGGACAAAATGTGTGAGGCCCTGCTCAAAAAAGCATGGGAATCTTCTGCAGCTTCCTTTAGACCTGGTATGGCAGCCACATATACGGCCCGTACCCTTGCCTTGTGGTTATCTCAGCTAGAAGAGCACATTGAATCGGGTACTCCTAGGGAGGACATCGCCTCGTCTATTCCTGTGCTGAAACAAGCAGCAAATTTTTTGCTGATGCATCTGTGGATGTTGTTAAATTGTCATCTAGATCCGCGTCCCTAGTGAACGCTTGTAGCTAAACCGTATGGCTAAAACCCTGGTTGGGGGACATAGTAACATAGTAACATAGTTTGTAAGGCCGAAAAAAGACATCTGTCCATCCAGTTCAGCCTGTTTTCCTACAAGTTGATCCAGGGGAAGGCAAAAAACCCTGTAAGGTAGAAGCCAATTTTCCTCACTTTAGGGGGAAAAATTCCTTCCCGATTCCAGTCAGGCAATCAGAATAACTCCCTGGATCAACGACCCCTCTCTAGTAACTATAACCTGTAATATTATTACCCTCCAGAAATACATCCAGGCCCTTCTTGAACTCTCTTAGTGAACTTACCATCACCACCTCCTCAGGCAGAGCGTTCCATAGTCTCACTGCTCTTACCGTAAAGAATCCTCTGCTATGTTTATGTACAAACCTTCTTTCCTCCAGACGCAGAGGATGTCCCCTCGTCATGGTCACTGTCCTCGGGATAAATAGATGATGGGAGAGATCTCTGTACTGACCTCTGATATATTTATACATAGTTATTAGATCTCCCCTCAGTCGTCTTTTTTCTAAAGTGAATAACCCTAATTTTGATAATCTTTCTGGGTACTGTAGTCCACCCATTCCAGTTATTACTTTAGTTGCCCTCCTCTGACGGACGTGGCCTCAAAAAATAATTTGTGCTCCATGTGACTTTTTGGGTCATCGTTAAATGATATTTTAGAAAAAGCTTTGGCTAAAAAAAGAGATTTTCCGACTGAATCGAAACTTTTCCATCTGAGGAAGTTTTTTCCGTTCCCAGAGACATAATAAGTTTGATCAAAGAAGGAAAGGATCCAATACAAACTGGCAATAGTCTAAAAATAAAGGGAAAGGTTTCTTCTTCAACTCAGAAAGAACCACTCGTCAGTCTTCCAAATGACGCCAGAGCCCAGGTGGGGGGAAAATTAAGGGACTTCGCCCCGGCCTGGGAAAAAATTTCCCAGCCCCCCCCCCCCCCCCCCCCCCCCGACAGGTTTCTCTTAAACAAGAGATTAATGGGAAAGGATCAGAGGGCATTAGAGGATCAGGTCTCCCTACTGCTAGAAAAGGCGGCTATAATTCCAGTTCCTTCAGGCCACAGGGGACTGGGATTTTATTACCCAATTTCTTTTAATAAAAAAAAAAAAACAAGAGGAGCCTTCAGGACTATCATAAACTTGAAAGATCTCAACAAACTTATTCGCTACAAAAAGTTCAAGATGGAGACTATAAAATCCACTATCAATCTGTTACAAAAAGAATGCTTCATGGTAACCCTAGATCTGACGGACACGTACTACCATGTCCAGATACATCCAGACTGTCAAAAATTTCTAAGACTAGCTGTCTGGCTAGAAGGAGAGGTACGCCATTTTCAATTCCGAGTTCTTCCGTTTGGCCTCTGTTCAGTCCCCAGAATTTTTACAAAGATAATGACAGAAGTGGCAAGTTTCCTTCATCGCTCAAAAATACTTCTAATACCTTACCTCGATGATCTTCTGATTGAAGCCCCATCAGTGGAGACTTTGAATCTAAATCTTCAGTTCACGATAGACACACTGTCTAAACTGAGCTGGTTAATAAATTCTCAGAAGTCAAATCTCCTTCCAAATCAAACGTGTGTTTTCCTAAGTATGCTCCTAGATTCAGGCCAAATTACCTCTTTTTTTTCTCGTTAGTGAAACAGAGGAGTTTAATACTCAAAATATCGGAATTTCAGCAGAAGCACAAAGTGTCAATAAGAGACATTATGACTTTATTAGGCCTCATGACCTCAGCAATCCCATCGGTAAAATGGGCTCAGGCTCATTCAAAACTGCTTTAGGCTTTCCTACTAAGCGTCTGGGACAAAAAACAGACATCTTTGAACAAAAGACTAATACTACTGTCAAGAGTCAATTTATCTTTAAACTGGTGGCTGAGTCAGAAAAACCTCTCCAAAGGGGTAGAGTGGCGTCAACCAGACCAACTAGTTATGACAACAGATGTGAGCAAGCAAGAATGGGGGGCTCACCTAGAAAATCGAATGGAGCAGGGTTTATTGGAGTCCCTATCTGGCCCACTCATCCTCAAACCTGAGAGCTCTCAGCAGTTTGGAAAGCTCTAAAAGCATTTTCTTCAAGGTTAAGCTTAAGACACGTGAAGGTGTTATCAGACAACACGACTGCGGTAGCCTATCTGAACAAACAGGGGAGGGGGGGGGGGGCAAGAAGTCGTTCCCGATCCATGATTTCTACAAAAATCCTCAGGTGGGCAGAAAAGAATCTACTGTCTCTTACTTTGGTACACATAAAAGGAAATCGGAACTACCTAGCAGATTTCCTGAGCAGGATAACTTTAAAAGAGGGATAGTGAAGCCTAAATCAGAAAGTCTTCGAGGACATATGTCCCAGATGGGGTCTCCTGGAAATCGATCTTTTCGCTTCAAGTTGATCTTACCCCATCAAGATCAACCAGTTCAGGTGGATGCTCTGGTGGGTCGGTGGCCGCAGGGCCTTCTATATGCCTTGCCTCCATTGACCTTGATACCCAGAGTGCTAATGAAAGTGAGGGAGGACAGAGCGCAGTTGATTCTCATTGCTCCATTTTGGCCAAAGAGGGGCTGGTTTCTGGTTCTAAATTCCCTAGAAAAACAAGACTTTGTATATCTCCGAGCCTGGAAATCCTTTTTGCTGTCAGTGTTGGGAGTCTGAAATCCTTCCATGGCCCCTTATGTCGGTGTGATATTGAATTCTCTCCAAGCAGGCCTGGAGAAAGGCATCAGAGTAAGTACTCTGAAAGTACAAGTGCCGGCCCTAAGTGCCTTCATGGCTTTCAGATTGGCAGATAATGAGTTAATTAAGAGGTTAATTAGAGATTAATCAGATCTAAAATTCCCCCATGGGATTTAAACCTGATCCTGTCGGTTCTCATGGCTCCCCCCTTTGAACCTCTTGATAGCATTTCAGAAAAATTTCTGTCCTTGAAAACAGCTTTTCTATTGGCAATTACCACCACCAAAAGGGTGGGAGAAATTCAAGTCTTCTCGATATCTCTCCCCTATCTTACTGTACTTGAGGATATAATAATTCTACGTCACTCTCCTAATTTTCTTCCCAAGGTGGTTTCTAAATTCCCTTGCCAGAGAAAAATATATCTTCCATCCTTTTGTCCTTAGGCTACTTCGGAAAAGGAAAAGAGTTTTCACAACTTAGACGTTAGAAGGTGTGTTTTGCAGTACCTTCAGAGGACTTTAGGACGTTAGATCAATTGTTTGTCCAATACCTGGGGCAGAACAAGGGGAAAGCTGCAAGCAAAATCACCATAGCACATTGGATCAAGCAATGCTTTATCCTTTGCTATAAGGAAAAGGACGTGTCTCCCCCGCTCAACTTTAAAGCTAATTCTACCAGGGCGGTTTGTACATCATGGGCAGAAGGCGCCTATGCGTCTTTAGAAGAAATCTGCCAAGCTGCTACTTGGTCTAGCCCTTCCACCTTCTTCAAGCATTACAAACTTGATGTAATTTCTAATAGGGACTTAAAGGGGTATTCTCATCTTGGACAATGGGGGCATATTGCTAGGATATGCCCCCATTGTCCTATAGGTGCGGGTCCCGCCGCTTGGACCCGTACCTATATCGAGAACGGGGCCGAAGAAGTGCGCACCGCGCAAGCGCGGCCCGCTCTCCATTCACTTCTATGGGGCCGCCGCAAATAGCCGAGCGCTGGCTCGGCTATCTCCGTCGGCTCCATAGAAATGAATGGGAGCGCACTGCGCATGCACGGCCACTGCTCCCATTCATTTCTATGGAGCCGACGGAGATAGCCGAGCCAGCGCTCGGCTATTTCCGGCGGCCCCATAGAAGTGAATGGAGAGCGGGCCGCGCTTGCGCGGTGCGCACTTCTTCACTTGGGGGCCCCGTTCTCGTTATAGGTGCGGGTCCCAGCGGCGGGACCCGCACCTATAGGACAAGGGGGGCATATCCTAGCGATATGCCCCCATTGTCCAAGATGAGAATACCCGTTTAAGGTTTTGTCAGCTGTCATCCCTTCATAGTTTGGTCCTCTGTTAATCCTCCAGGTAATGCTATTGTGGAGGCAAGAGGAAAAAACATAAATTACTCTTACTGGTAATTGGATTTTCCTTTTAGCCTCCACAACAGCATGGAGAATTTCCACAAACTCATTTATGTTTTCTTATGTTATGTTATATTTTGGAAAGATATCCTTATTTTTTTTCTTTGTTTGAAGAGATTGTTTAATAAAATCTTTTGCATTCACCCTTGAGCTACTAGGTTATTAACTGGAGCAGGATATTGGAGGAGGCATTTTATTGCACTGACCCAGTTGTTTCTTGCCCCTAAGGAGGCGGAGTAACCTCCAGGTAATGCCGTTGTGGGGGCTAAAAGGAAAATCCAATTATCGGTAAGAGTAATTTGTTTTTTGGTCAGCTTGAATCACAAAAAGTGTAATACCAATCGATCAAAAAATCGTATGTACCCGAAAATGGTAGCAATCAAACCATCATCTCATCCTGCAAAAAAATGAGCCCCTACTTAAGACAATTGCCAAAAAAATTAACAAATATGGCTTTCAGAAAATGGCTACTCAAAAACAAGATTTTCTTTCTTTCAAAAATGCTTTTGAAGCAGAGCGTTGCAGTACTACGGCGCTGGTTGGGAAGTCACTGCCCGCAGCGCCATAGTACGGTGCTGGTCGGTCGGCTTAATATTATAGCTGAGCAGAGTATCCTTATGTTTGGAGGAGGAGACATTATTTATGCCATGTACTGTAGAGTACACATCGCAAACCTTTTAACCCCTTCAGGACACAGCCAGTTTTCACCTTAACGCCTTTAGCCACTGTGACGTAACAGTATGTCACAGTGGCTGACATAATGTATGGAGTGGGCTGCTGGAGTGAGCCTGCTCCATACGTGGCGGGTGTCGACAGTATAATACAGCAGGCACCCGGTGGCAATGACAGGAAATGGCGATAGCTCTGAACCCCATTGTTTAATCCCTCAGATGCTACGATCTACACTATTGTCTTACAATTAAAGCCCTCGTAGTGTAATTGCGGAGTCCGATTGGTTACCATGGCAGCCTCGACGCTTCTGAGGCTTCCCAGGCCGTCATGGCAAGCTGCCTGCTAAGCTTATGGCGTTCAGTTTTCGGTATACATAACATAACATCTGTATTCTCTGTGTCAGTATGATTGCAGCAATACCAAATCCATATAGTTTTTTTTTTATTTTTGATTAAGTTTTACGGTGGCGATTAAATTAGCAATTCTGCCATTTTTTTGGTTTTGGATAATTTCCATGATACTTGTGTAATGCGGGTTATTTCTGACACGGCGATACCAAACGTGTGGGAGGTTTTTTTTTTTTATTGGAATTTTTTTCTTCTAATTTTTATTTTTTTTTTTGAACCACATAATAGTCCCAAAAGGGGGCTATAATAGGCAATCTTCTGATTACTTTTAAAACATAATGCACTCCCCCTATAGTTCATTGCATTTTAAAGAGTTATTCCCATCTTGGACAGTGGGGGCATATTGCTAGGTTATGCCCCCATTGTCTTATAGGTGCAGGTCCCACCTCTGGGACCTGCACCTATATCGAGAATGGAGCCCCCAAAGTGAAGGAGGGAGCACTGCACATGCGCAGCTGCCCTCCATTCATTTCTATGGGGCCGCCGAAAATAGCTGAGTGCTGGCTTGGCTATTTCAGTCGGCTACATGGAAATGAATGGGTGCGGTGGCCGCGCATGAGCGGTGCGTTCCCATTCATCTCTATGGCAGCAGCGGAGAGCTGCGCCTGGTGGTGGCTGGACCCCGGGAAACCCCCCAGACACAGCGCAGCCCTCTCCATTCGCTATATAGTTGTGGGTCCCAGTGGTGGGACCCCCACCTATCTGACAATGGGGGCATATCGTAGCGATATGCCCCCATTGTCTAAGATGGGAATACCCCTTTAATGTCAGTTCTATACTGACATTGACCAGCAGCCTGCGCCAGAGAGGCGCTGCCTGCTGGAAATCACTTAAGACCTATGCCAGGCCCCAGGCAGCCTTTACACACAAATGCAATGACAAGTTATGCTGCCATCGTTTTCTGGGCAAATGAGAAATAGCGCAAGATAGGGTAGTACGTTCAGTACAATAACGAATTTGTCTTAAAAAATGGAGGCTCACCTTTTAGGGTTGTGCATATGATAGGCACAACCCTATTGTAGGCTTATTGTAATTGCGTATTCCAATGACCGGTTATACTGCCATAGGAGAGAAATCCTTGGTATGGAGGATTCCCAATCCAGCAAGGCGAAGAACTTGGAGAAATAGTAGATCCTATTCCAGGCGTAAAAGACCGGACCAAATGGAATCTTGAATTAATCCAATTTATTTCGAACAATAAGATACAATGCGTTTCAAGGGTCTCAGGCCTTCTTCATCAGGTATAAAATAACGGACAAACAATTGACCTTTAAATACACAAACGCCAGGAAAACGCATGGGGGGGGAATGTCCCAAAGGGGAGGGAGACACCCCCATATGTCCCCAGACAGAATAGAAAGCATAAAACAAACTCAAACATATATATTAAAGAGTGGCATATTCCTGCCTAAAAGAACGCCGCAGAGGCGCATAGAAATTCATAAAAATGAACGGGAACGCTGTAAATGAAGAAATCGCTATTTTGAGGTGTCCTTGTCATGTGATTGCGGCTCCGTGATCACGTGACTGTTGCCAGGGAGATCGGGACGCCACATTAGCAGTGTAGCCGTTCCGATGTCTTCTGGTCACGTGAGCGCGACCACGTGACCGCTGTAAGGAGACTGTGCCGCTTGTAGATAAGTCCCTGGTCTCTGAGCTCGGCTCTGGTCACGTGACCGGCGTCAAGAAGACAGGGACGCTACAGGGCACTGATGCCTCAGCTAACTAGAAGTATATGGGGATAACTGAGGTTACTGCTGGCTGTTAGTATATAGGGATTATGCTAGAAATAATATTGCAGACAATTTCGCTAAAGGAAGGCAATCATGGCTAAACAGGTAGCCCTATAAAATACATTAAATAGAGATAAATATAATTATAATTATGAGAGAGACATGAGAGAAATAAATATATAAAAGGAAATTGATATGGGGCGATTACAATCATAAATATGTATATAAATGAATAAATATAAAATATAAATATATAATTATATATACACGTGGACACAACAATATATATATATATATATATATATATATATATATATATATATATAATCTTCATATAAAAATGCATCAAATTGCCGGTATTGATATATATTTGAATACAATTATAAAAAAAATGCATTTTTCTAAATAAATATATAAATAAACAAAAATGCATTTAGAGACCCGATTATTCACTAGTGCAATGGACAATTATATCAATAGTATGAGACCTCCACCCTTTTATAAACTAATCTCAAACGCTTCATTAAGTCCATATAGTTTAAAGGGAGTCTGTCACCTCCATATGCCCCTATAAAGCACTGACATAGCCTCATTAGGAGAAGAGAAATGTATTGGATTTTTTAATTAAATACCCTTAAAGGGAACCTGTCATCTCCGAAACACCCCCTGAACTAGAGTTAGCAGTGTATAGTGTAAGTGACGTTGAATCTGATTATGTAATTTTTATCTTCATACTCACTTCCATTCTGACGCTGTGCTCCCACAAACCTGCAGTAAAATGCACTCAGTGGACTCAAGTGCTCACTCACATAATGGAGAGGACTCAAAGAAGAGTCCAGTGAGTGCATTTTACTGCTGGTTTGTGGGAGCACAGCGTCGGAATGGAAGTGAGTATGAAGATAAAACTTACATATTTGGATTCAGCATCACTTACACTATACACCACTTACTCTAGTTCAGGGGGTATTTCGGAGATGACAGGTTCCCTTTAAAGGGAGTCTGTCACCTCCATATGCCCCTATAAAGCACATAGCCCCACAGCACACCTAATCACAAATCTAATTGTACCTGAGACGCTTTCTTGTGACTTGTAGAAGCTGCAAAAACGTAGTTTAAACCATATGTAAATTAGCCGTTGGAAGTGCCCGGAGGCGACGTCCACTGCCGTGGAGCCCGGGCTCCTGTGCTTTTTCTTTTCATGCTTTCCCCGCCCCAGCCATTGCCTCTGCCCGCCCTCCTCTTCTCTTGCGTCCTCCGTCTGTTCCAGTCATTCGCTGGGCTGACGCATGTGCACTGGCTACGGCGATGCCGTGCCCACAATGGGCAATGCAGTGCGCATGCCCCGGCCCGGCGAGAGACTGCACAGGGGCGGGATCTCACTGGAACAGACGGAGGACGCAAGTGAAGAGGAGGGCGGGCAGAGGCAATGGCTGGGGCGGGGAAAGCATGAAAAAAAGCACAGGAGCCCGGGCTCCACGGCAGTGGACGCCGCCTCCGGGCACTTCCAACGGCTAATTTACATATGGTTTAAACTATGTTTTTGCAGCTTCTACAAGTCACAAGAAAGCGCCACAGGTACGATTAGATTTGTGATTAGGTGTGCTGTGGGGCTATGTGCTTTATAGGGGCATATGGAGGTGACAGACTCCCTTTAAGGGTATTTAATTAAAAAATCCAATACATTTCTCTTCTCCTAATGAAACTGGGATTGTTACCTCATATTGCGGTACTTGCTCTATTGGTGTTACTCGGAGACCTACAAAAGAGCCATCATGAATTTCAGCAGCATGCCTAGACACGCTATGGTTGTGGAATTTTTTCTTAATATTGGATGTATGTTTATTTAATCTGTTCCTGAGCGTCTGGATTGTGCGACCAACGTTTTGCAGAATACACGGGCACTCAAGGATATAAATGATGTGTGGAATTACAATTCAGGGATCCATTAATAAAGAACGTTCCATTCCCTTGGGTAGTAAAAGAGACTTTTTGACAGATGGTCTTACAGCATAAGCATTTGGGTTGTCCACAATGTTTGCTCCCTGTGTGTTTTATTTCCGTTTTTCCCTCTTTTGTCAGTTTCTTCTAGATATTTAAGTTTACTTGGGGCTAGGGTATTTTTCAACGTATTGGCCTGTCTGTATGTGAGAAGAGGTCTCTCAGGAATCATATTTGTTAGAACAGGATCTTTCTTTAAGATATACCAATGTTTTGTCAGAATGGACTTGATGTTGTAGTTCTGATTATACGTGGTGATGAAATGACGTTCATAGGTGTTAGATTTACCAATGGGCTCTTTTTGGCGAGAAGATAGACAATCGGATTGTCTTAGTGTGGACACCTCTTCAGGGCCCCTGATACTAACTCTTTTGGATAGCCTTTATCCAGGAATCTGGCTGAGAGAGTTGCACTTTGTTCCTGAAAGTCTTCCTAGCTAGTGTAGTTCCTACGAATCCTTTTAAATTGACTATACGGAATATTTTGCTGACATTTTCTGTAATGCGTGCTCTGGTAATCTAAATAACTATTGCTGTCAACTGTTTTTAGGCAGGAATATGCCACTCTTTAATATATATGTTTGAGTTTGTTTTATGGTTTCTATTCTGCCTGGGGACATATGGGGGTGTCTCCCTCCCCTTTGGGACCTCCCCCCATGCGTTTTTCTGGTGTTTTTTTGTGTATTTAAAGGTCAATTGTTTGTCTGTTATTTTATACCTGATGAAGGCATGAGACCCTTGAAACGCGTTGTATCTTATTGTCCGAAATAAATTGGATTAATTCAAGATTCCATTTGGTCCTGTCTTTTTCGCGTGGAATAGGATCTACTATTTCTCCAAGTGTGAAAAGCAAGTCATGATTTTAGAAACACTGTGGCTCTAATCTTTGGCCTGGACATGCAACATGACTCAGGAGTAAATGAACACCATGCGCATAATGTTCTTTACACTGCTTGTGCTGACAAGTGTAGGGGGTGAAACAATGAATGGAATCCTTGAGAAGTCATTAGGAGAAACAAAATGGCCGCTGTCCTATTAATACAAAACCTGTCCTAATCATACAGGAGGACATGTTGCTTCCGAGCACTGAGGTAAAGAGCTGCCTCATCCTCCTCTCCTACTTGTCAGGGATTCAAGGATGATCCTGAATACAAATTATAAGAACTTTAACTGACTCTCTGCGGGAATAGAGTTCATGAGGAGACATGAAGTACAGAGAGGACGAACAGGACAAACTGTGGTAATGGAGACTGCATACAAGTGCTGCTGCTCATCAGCCACATTCCCACCTCCTCTCTGTACTTCATGTCTCCTCATGAACTCCATTTCTACAGAGATTTAACTAAAGATCATATTAAACTGTATTCAGGATCATAGAAGAAGATGAGGCAGCTCTTTAGCTCACTGCTGTGAAGTTACTTGTCCTGCTGTGTGATTATGGTTTTGTGCGCACTAATAGAATGGCGGCCATTTTATTTTTCCTAATGATTGCTCCCTAGGCAAAACGAGCCATTATAACTAATGAAAGGTATTTAGGAATATATTTATAATATAGTAATATTTAAAGGGGTTTTCCGGAAATTAAGAAAATGAAAATACCCAAATATTACTTTATTATAAATATATTCCCAAATACCTTTCATTAGCTATATTGGTTCATTTTGTCTAGGGAGCAATCATTAGGAGAAATAAAATGGCCGCTGTCCTATTAGTACACACAAAACCTGTCCTAATCACACAGCAGGACAAGTTACTTCAACACTATGGTAAAGACCTGCCTCATCCTCCTCTCTTGTCTGCTTGTCAGGTATTATGATTATGATAAGATCTTCAGTTGAATCTTTAAAAGAAAGGAGCTCATTAGGAGACATAACGTACGGAGAGAATGGAAAGGACAGGCTGTGGTAATGGAGACTGCATACAAATGCAGCTGCTCTTTACTCACATCTCCACTGTCCTCTCTGTACTTCATTTCTCCTCATGAACTCCTTTCCCTCAGGTTCAGCTGAAACTTATATTAAACTGTATTCAGGATCATAATCCTTGACAAGCAGAGCAGAGAGGAGAAGGCAGCTCTTTACCACAGTGTTGAAGTAACTTGTCCTGCTGAGTGATTAGGACTGGTTTTGTGTGTACTAATAGGACAGCGGCCATTTTGTTTCTCCTTATGATTGCTTCCTAGACGAAACGAGCCATTATAACTAATGAAAGGTTTTTGGGAATATATTTATAATGAAGTACTATTTAAGTATTTTCATTTTCCTGATTCCCAGAGAACCCCTTTAAGGTGTTTAAGGTATTGAGTGAGCGTTTTGACCCTACTGATTGCATAAATGAATGCATACTGGACCCTGGAAGTGAAAATAAGTTTTCCATAGATACGGTATTTAAGTGCCCAATATGTTGTGCCCCGATTGTGCCATCAAAGACAGATCACGCCTTTTAAATTGTTAGGCAGGTTTTACTGTGTACTGAAATACCTTGAACTACTGTTTTAGTTCACTGCAGAATTCAGGAAACAAAAACCTTTGGCTTTTGCAGCGCATATTTTAATGGATTGGTTTACAGGAGCCAAGACACTTTGGAACAGCTTCTGAGTGCCAGTACAGCTATTTTCTGACAACCATACATTTATTTTCTCTCAGTAGAGCTGTGTGAGGGCTTATTTATTTTTTGTTTTGCAGAATGAGGTGCCATTATCAATGGTTCTATTTTGGGATATATATGACGTTTGTTTGTTTGTTTGTTTGTTTGTTTTTTTTTTTTTTTTTAAGCTCATCATTTATTTTGCTTGTTGGGAAGCAGGATAGAGAAAAGACAGCAACTGCCGTTGCATTTTGGGTTTTCTTATCGCAGTGTACACCGCGCGGGGAAAAATGATGTCCTTATTCTGCTGGTCAGTACCACTACAGACATACCAATTTTATTTTATATTTTTTTACGTTTTTACCACGTTTACACAAAGCCGTATTATTTTTATCTTTCTAGCGATCGGACAGTCGCCTATGTGATCCAGCTGGGGGACTTTGCCTCATAGGCTTCCGTAGCTAGCAAAGGCTTTTGGGGGCCATGGCAGCTGTCACCTCTGCCCCTTTCCCCCAAAAAATATCACAGCTTGGGATGCTAATGGGTTCAGATGCAGCAGTCAGCATTGACCATGGCATCCGAGCGTTTATTCTGCTGATATTGGTGCTTTCAGCTGTGCCGGCAGATATAGGGGCCCAGCTGTCAGTAGCAGAGCTGTGTTTGCATGCCGCTTTGCTCGAATGCTGTGTCTACTGCCAGAACATGTACGGCTCTTGTCCTCTACAGGTTAACAAATATTGACTGTTGAAACTCTCAACCTGATATGGTCAGTAAAATTAATTTAAAAAGCCACAATATCTCAAGCAGAATGCTGTCATGCAGACAGAGAGCTGTAATACTTTCTTTAAATTATCAGCAACAGCAGTACATAACAAGTAACTAAAGTTTACATTTGCAGTAAGAAAGCCTTCAGAGTTGTAACCTCTCATTCATAATATACAGTGGGTAAAAAGTATTTAGTCAGCCACAATTGTGCAAGTTCTCCCACTTAAAAAGATGAGAGAGGCTTGTAATTGACATCATAGGTAGACCTCAACTATGAGAGACAAAAACAAATCCAGAAAATCACATTGTCTGATTTTTAAAGAATTTATTTGCAAATTATGGTGGAAAATAAGTATTTGGTCAGTAACAAAAGTTCATCTCAATACTTTGTTATATATCATTTGTTGGCAATAACAGAGGTCAAACGTTTTCTGTAAGTCTTCACAAGGTTGGCACACACTGTTGCTAGTATGTTGGCCCATTCTTCCATGCAGATCTCCTCTAGAGCAGTGATATTTTGGGGCTGTCACTGGGCAACGCAGACTTTCAACTTCCTCCAAAGGTTTTCTATGGGGTTGAGATCTGGAGACTGAGTTCAACAGTATTGAAGGCTCACCACTCTCCAACATCCACTAGATTGGTGCTCTCTTCCGATTCAATGGTTCACCCAACCATCATTGAACAAAATATATGAAATTCTATAATAGGGACGGAAGGGCACTCAAATATTTGGATCTTATGTTTAAAATAACACTTCTCTTTATTAGAGCTATATACACGTTATAATAAAATACAATAAAATAAATTAACTTAAAAATAGCAAGACATAAATTTAAACTCAAATAATTCCAATTCTATGCCACCATATTCTATTATAATTCACCATATATGTGCTCTGGATGTAATCATTAAGTAGTCATATATCCACTGGTGAAGACTTAGGGCAATGTCCACATGTATAGACTCAGAGCACAGTTATGGATTACCTGAATATTGGTGATTGTTTCATATAACATTCAGTAATGACATTAATGGCATCCAACAAAGAGCATTCTATATAATAACTTCAGTACTGGCACTATATGATGTCTCTGTTGCCCCTGTTGTTAGTCTCTATTCTATGGTACTATTTAGTATCTATTGTTGGTAATAGCAACCACCTCTATCTCCGCCAAACATCGGTATCACCTGTTAATATTGCTCAAAAAAGAAGTTCGTTCTATATTACTCCGATGGTTAATAATGTTCGATAATATGTATACACAGCGCTATTCAACTGAGTACTTTACCGCCTTCCTGTAGCGTTTTCAAGTTGCACGCTTGCATAGGAGAGTCCAATTCCTCTTCTGTAGCGCTCCGTGGCGTCCCACGTGACTCCGCTCAGAGACCGCCTCCTATATCACGTGGTTGGAGTCATGTGATTCCACATCAGCAGGTCCTGTTTGGTAAGATCTTTTTCCCAGGTCCTGGCAGTATATAAAATGAAGCGTCACAAAAAAAACTACAGTTTCAACTGTAGCTCCCCCACGGGGGGAGATCTTGCGTGGATCCACTGATCGAGTGAGATTATCAGTGGTCTTCTATGTCTTCCTTTTTCTAATTATTGCTCCCACAGTTGATTTCTTCACACCAAGCTGCTTGCCTATTGCAGATTCAGTCTTCCCAGCCTGGTGCAGGTCTACAATTTTGTTTCTGGTGTCCTTCGACAGCTCTTTGGTCTTCACCATAGTGGAGTTTGGAGTGTGACTGTTTGAGGTTGTGGACAGGTGTCTTTTATACTGATAACAAGTTCAAACAGGTGCCATTACTACAGGTAATGAGTGGAGGACAGAGGGGCCTCTTAAAGAAGAAGTTACAGGTCTGTGAGAGCAAGAAATCTTGCTTGTTTGTAGGTGACCAAATACTTATTTTCCACCATAATGTGCAAATAAATTATTTAAAAATCAGACAATGTGATTTTCTGTATTTGTTTTCTCATTTTGTCTCTCATAGTTGAGGTCTACCTATGATGTAAATTACAGGCCTCTCTCATCTTTTTAAGTGGGAGAACTTGCACAATTGGATGGCTGACTAAATACTTTTTTCCCCACTGTAGAGCAAGCATATAGCATATTTATGTCAGAGTGGGAAGGCACAGGTCCATCAAGTACTTAGCCCCTTCCCGACTGGTACCGTACATAGATTCATTTTTCCATCACATTATACACTGTTAATTTCCATGGGTGTGACCAATCTGTAATCCAGCAACAGTGGCCATGCTTGCACAGTATAGAACAAAGCACCAGCCTACTTGTGCTCCCACGGTCCTGGCCATCAGAGAGACCGGGACTTTTTCCTATAGGATGCAAGCACGGCAACTGCTGCTGGATTACAGGGTGGTCATAACCATGGAAACGAGCAGTGTGTAATGCGATGGAAAAATTATCAAGCCAGGAAAGAATACGGACAATCACATTACATTAGTAAGTGGTAACTGTATTACACATGCATTGTAGAGGGGATCAGACCCCTAAATGTTGAAGTCCGAGAGTGGGACAAAAATAAAGTAAAAGCAAAAAAAAAAAAAGTTTTATAAAATAGTGAGGTGAACGTCGTAAAAAAAAGAAAAAACAAAAAACAAATTAAAAACTGTGCCAAAACAGCCATTTTTTGGTCACTTTGCCTCACAAAAAGTATAATACCAAGCTATCAAAAACTTGTATGCTGTTAACACTTGCTGTGTTGCAAGAAAAATTGATTAACATAAAAAATCTGCAAAAATGAAATTTCACCTTAATTTTTCTTTCATTCTTGTGGAAAACCTCAAGGGTTAACAAAGTTTGTAACATCGGTTTTGAATAATGTGAGGGGTGTAGTTTCTAAAATGGGGTCAGTTATGCTTAGTTTCTATTATATAAGCCCTCAACTCACAAATCACTTTATAACGGAATTGGTGCTTTTAAAAATGGTTTTAGAAATTTTCTTGAAAATTTTAAAAAATTGCTTCTAAAATCCTAAGCCTAATTCCTAAAAAATCCTAAATAAAATGACATTTACAAAATGATGCCAACATAACACTTATGGGGAATATTGACTGAAAACTATTTTGTGAGGTGTTACTATTGGTCTAAAAAGTAGAGAAATTAAAATTTAGGTAAATTTTTTTTCTATAAATAAAGGAAAAATATATCAAGTCAAATTTACCACTGTCATGAAGTAACATAGTTTATAAGACCGAAAAAAGACATCTGTCCATCCATTTTGGTCTGTTATTTTACAAGTTGATCCAGAGGAAGGCAAAAAAAAAACCTGTGAAGTAGAAGCCAATTTTCCCCACTTTAGGGAAAAACAATTCCTTCCTGACTACAATCAGGCAGTCAGAATAACTCCCTGGATCAACGACCCCTCTCTAGTAACTATAACCTGTAATATTATTACACTCCAGAAATACATCCAGGCTCCTCTTGAACTCTTTTAGTGAACTTACCATCACCACCTCCTCAGGCAGAGAGTTCCATAGTTTCACTGCTCTTACAGTAAAGAATCCTCTTCTATGTTTGTGTACAAACCTTCTTTCCTCCAGACGCAGAGGATGTCCCCTCGTCACAGTCCTCGGGATAAATAGATGATGGGCGAGATCTCTGTACTGACCTCTGATATATTTATACATAGTTATTAGATCTCCCATCAGTCGTCTTTTTTTTCTAAAGTGAATAACCCTAATTTTGATAATCTTTCTGGGTACTGTAGTCCACCCATTCCAGTTATTACTTTAGTTGCCCTCTTCTGAACCCTCTCCAGCTCTGCTATGTCTGCCTTGTTCACAGGAGCCCAGAACTGTACACAGTACTCCATCTCTGACTAGTGATTTGTAAAGTCGGAGAACTATGTACTCATCACGGGCATCTATGCCTCTTTTGATGCAACCCATTATCTTGTTGGCCTTGGCAGCAGCTATCTGACACTGGTTTCTGCAGCTTAGTTTGCTGTTTACTAAAATTCCTAGGTCCTTTTCCATGTCAGTGTTACCCAGTGTTTTACCATTTAGTATGTACTGGTGACTTGCAGTATTCCTTCATATGCATAACCTTACATTTGTCAGCGTTAAACCTCATCTGCCACTTCTCTGCCCAAGCCTCCAATCTATCCAGATCCATCTGTAACAGTGTACTGTCCTCTTCTGTGTTAATTACTTTACACAGTTTAGTGTCATCTGCAAAAATTGATATTTTACTGTGCAAGCCTTCTACAATATCATTAATAAATATATTGAAGAGAATAGGGCCCAATACTGACCCCTGTGGTACCCCACTAGTGACAGTGACCCAATCTGAGTGTGTGCTGTTAATAATCACCCTCTGTTTTCTATCACTGAGACAGTTACTTACCCACATACAGACATTTTCTCCCAAGCATTCTCATTTTACATACTAACCTTTTATGCGGTACAATGTGTCACGATAAAACTATCTCAGAATGGCTTGTATAAGTAAAAGCATTCCAGAGTTATTACCACATAAAGTGACACATGTCAGAGTTGCAAAAAATGTCCTAAGCAGGACTGTGAAAACTGGCCTGGGGTAGAAGGGGTTAAAGAGGTTGTCACAGCTGGGCAAACCTTTCTGGAGATCTTTGTCATGGAGAAATCTGTGTTCTGCTAATTTAGTCTTCAGCTGAAATATATTAATGTATTTGAATTGTAGACAATATAATACCTGGCTGTGACTGGTACACTAGATGTTTTTGGTATATATAGGTAGGACTCTTTAAAAAACAAACTATTTGCCACCATATTTCTACCTGTAAATGGAAAAGAATAAAAAGTTTACAACATTTTTTTTCTTTACAGGGTTCTGAAAGTAACTATGAAGAAATTAAAGAAAAAATCAACATTACTTATTTGGATTTCAATCAAAACAGGTAAGGGCATGTTCTCAGAAACTATTTAAGATGGCTTCAAAAATGTTCCATATTCTCTGTGCACTTTCATTTTTTAGGACATTGGCCACCATTTAGTAATGTGTCCCAAAATCTGTCTTGAAGGGTGTGGAGCTTCATGGAAAACATCCACCGTTTTTGCAAAAATTGCTCCACAATTCTGGTGTAAAATTCTCTCAATGTAAGGCTACTTTCACACTTGCGGCAGGTTGTTCCGGCAGGGGAACAGCCTGCCGGATCCATGCAACTGCAAGTCCACCATACCGCCGGAAGTCTGCTCCGGCCCCATACACTATAATGGGGGCTGGCTGGAGGTCCGGCCGCAGCACGGCAAAGACGCAGAGAGACGGCCAGTTAAAAATTACTGCACGCTTTGGTTTTTGTTCGGCCGCCTCTCGGCTTGTTTCCCGCGGCACAGTGGACTTGCGGTCGCACGGATCCGGCAGGTTTTTCCCCTGCAAGTGTAGGCTGTTCCCTACCGCAAGTTTGGAAGTAGCCAAAGTATACCACTAATGGTATAGAGCTAAACAAAAGTGTCTTTCCCTGTAACACGTTTGTTATCCAGCCTGAACTACTGCGATGTAGTGCAGGTCTAGACAGCTTGTCTAAGTTTTCGTCATCTATAGGATTAGTTAATCTGGGCCATTGAATTTATGTCATCTCTTAGGCTACATTCACAGGACCATATGAATGGATCAGCATCCGTTTCGCAACTTTGTGGAACAGGTGCGGGCCCATTGATTTGAATGGGGCTGCAAAAGATGCAGAAAGCACACAGTGTGCTGTCCGAATCCGTAGTTCCTTTCTGCGACCCCACAAAAAATATAGCAATGCAATTGCAAACAAGAATAGAAATTTTCTATATGGCGCCAGCCCTGTGTGTTCCACAAAATGCGGAACGCACACGGCAGGTAACCTTGTTTTACGGATCCGCAATCATCTGATCATGTGAATATACCCGTAACCTGTGAAAGTCTGCTTTCCTAAAGTTACTGTTTTTGTCTCCTATACATTTCCAACCGTCTCAAGACGGAGACATTTTGCCCTATATATCAATTGTGAATACAGATTTTTTATTTTATTTAATTTTTTTGTTAACAATGAAAATAAATGCATTAAATGGCTACTATTTTCATAATACCCGACCCATTTATTTATTTTTAACCACTTCCAGTCTGCCCATTGACTATAAACGTCCTGGTAGAGGATCTCTATCTCTGAATGGACGTTTTAAAACGTCCTTGAGCTTTGCCCCCTGTGTGCAGCACCTGTACATAGAAGCTCCATGACTCAGCTGCCTCCTGACAGCCAAGAACATGGAGCTTTAACCTGAGACCTTTTTTCCTGGCCTCCAGGCTTTTGATCACTCTGACAAGCTGTTAAAGCCATCACAAATGCTTGTACTACCTCCCTCTCATTACTTCTGGTCACAGAGCAGTTTACAACCACATATGGGGTGTTTCTGCAAACTTCAGAATCAGGAAAATAAATATTCTGGTTTGATTTGCGGTTTACCCTTGCCATCTTATAGGAAAAATTAATTAAGAATTGAAAATCTGCCAAAAAAAATATTTATTTTTAAATTTCACCTTCCTTCTGTTTTAATTCTTGTGGGAAATCTAAAGGGTTAACAAACTTTGTAAAAATCAGTTTGGATTACATTGGGGGCTGTAGTTTCTAAAATATGTTCATTTATGGGACGTTTCTATTATTTAAGCCCCTCAAAGTCACTTTAGAACTGCAAAGGTCCTTTAAAATTAACTATTGGAAATTTTCATGAAAATCTTAAAAATTACATCTAAAATCCGAAGCCTTCTAACGTCCTCAAAAAATAAAATTACATTTCCAAAATTATGCCAACATAAAGTGGACATATGTGAATGTTCATTAATAACAATTTTATTAGATATCCCTATGCAACTTAAAAGCAGAGAAATTAATATTTAAAAAATTGTGATTTTTTTTTTTTCTTCAAAATTTTGAGTAAATTTTGGATTTTTTATAAATAAAGGTAAAATATATTGACTCAAATTTACCATTAACACAAAGTACAATGTGTCACAAGAAAACAATCTATGAATGGCTTGGATAAGTAAAAGCGTTCCAAAGTTATTACCACATGAAGTGACACATGTCAGATTTGCAAAATTAGGCCTGGTCAGGAAGGTGGTAAATGGCCAGGATGGGAAGTGGTTAATAAAGACCAAGCTAGATTTATTCATTTATTTATTTATTTTTCAAATAAGAGGAGTGCCACTCTTGTTTATGGGCTGTGTATGGCATCGCAGCTCCTTCACATTTATTTGAATTGCAGTGAGCTGTAGACTTCATCGTAAATACGGTGTAAAATCAAAGAAATCAATACCGGGATTAAACTGGGGTCAGACACCTTGATGAATTGGTTCACTGTCAAACCTAATATATTTCCTTGTAAATTCTTTTTCAAGAACTTTTTTAAAAGGCACAAGGATAATAATACAAATAAAGTTGTGTTGTAAGCATACAAATAAAACATACTGATAGCTTCATTTCTTAACTTTGTTATCATCACATTCGAGCGCTTCTGCGGATGTGAAAATAAAAGCATATATTTGAGAGGGTAAATCTTTTATAGAGGCACCTGCATAAAGTAGTTATATACTTTATTTTATATATAGTCAAGGATGCCATAGTGAAGAAACATAAGAGAATAACTGAAAGAGAATAATTGAAGAAATAAAAAGGTTAAACTAAAGAGAAAAAAGGGCTTACACTCAGTTGTGGCAGGTTGAATGTTGGTCAAAGAAAATCCAGGATCTGATTGGAATCCTGCAATCTAATCTGTTTATACCAGATATATCTGTACCTGTCATATTGTCTGTGACTATTCCATTTTAACCTCTCCGTGCTATTGGTTTTACACATTTCCATATACCAATGTTCATTGAAGGTGGGCACGGATCCAACCAGCGTCTTGGGATCAAGATTTTCACCGTGTTTAACATATGTGGGGAGAGACTGTCTTTCAGTTGTGTATGTTAATCTGCATATGCTGCTGTAGTGATCAAACCTTTTATCTCTGTGCTTTGCCTAACTTTTGCCAGAAGGGGTTCAAGAAAGCGGATAAACAAAAGGGGGGGATAGGTGGCATCCTAATGATTATGTACCGTTTATTTTAATTTCATCTGAGGAACAAGTATACAGGGACATTATTTTCTGAATGTAGTTTAGGGGCATGTCGAATTTATATAACATTGCCTCCAAAAAAGGCCATCCCAGCCTGTCAAAAGTGTTTTTGGCACCTGTTGAAATTAACACTTATTTTGATTTGGACTTTGTCTTTCGCCTCTCTTCCAGGAATAAATCCTACCTGACTCTGATTTCTGTGATGCTGAATTGTTTGATGTTTCTAATGCAATCTGAAAGCAACATATTACATAGCAGGAGGAGCTGACCAGATTGATATATATTTTTGTGGGAAAAAGATTAAGTAATACCTGTAATTTTTACATTTACATCTGCAGCTCTGTGAGGTGGTATCGGTACAGGAGTTATCAGTGACTGACAGCTATCTCTTATGTAACCCCTCCCTCCTGTACCGATGCTGTTCACAGAAGGTAGAAAAAATTCCTTCCCGACTCCAATCAGGCAATCAGAATTACTCCCTGGATCAACAACCCCTCTCTAGTAACTATAACCTGTAATATTATTACACTCCAGAAATACATTCAGGCCCCTCTTGAACTCTTAGTGAACTTACCATCACCACCTCCTCAGGCAGAGAGTTCCATAGTCTCCCTGCTCTTACCGTAAAGAATCCTCTTCTATGTTTGTGTACAAACCTTCTTTCCCCAGGCGCAGAGGATGTCCCCTCGTCACAGTCCTGGGGATAAATAGATCATGGGAGAGATCTCTGTACTGACCCCTGATATATTTATACATACTTATTAGATCTCCCCTCAGTCTTCTTTTTTCTAAAGTGAATAACCCTAATTTTGATAATTTTCTTGGTACTGTAGTCCACCCATTCCAGTTATTACTTTAGTTGCCCTCCTCTGAACCCTCTCTAGCTCTGCTATGTCTGCCTTGTTCACAGGAGCCCAGAACTGTACACAGTACTCCATGTGTGGTCTGGCTAGTGATTTGTAAAGTGGCAGGACTATGTTCTCATCACGGGCATCTATGCCTCTTTTGATGCAATCCATTATCTTGTTGGCCTTGGCAGCAGCTGTCTGACACTGGTTTCTACAGCTTAGTTTGCTGTTCACTAAAATTCCTAGGTAGCAGTGTACTGTCCTCTTCTGTCTTAATTACTGTACACAGTTTAGTGTCATCTGTAAAAATTGATATTTTACTGTGCAAGCCTTCTACAAGATCATTAATAAATATATTGAAGAGAATAGGGCCCAATACTGACCCCTGTGGTACCCCACTAGTGACAGTGACCCAATCTGAGTATGTACCATTAATAACCACCCTCTGTTTTCTATCACTGAGCCAGTTACTTACCCACATACAGACATTTTCTCCCAGGCCAAGCATTCTCATTTTATATAGTAACCTTTTATGTGGTACCGTGTCAAATGCTTTGGAGAAGTCCAGATATACGACATCCATTGATTTGCCGCGGTCCAGTCTAGAACTTACCTCCTCATAGAAACTGATTAAATTGGTTTGACATGACCAATCCGCATGCTGAGATGGAGTTATGTGCTTATTTTCATTGAGGTACTCCAAGATAGCATCTCTTAGAAAACCCTCAAACAGTTTACCCATGACAGATGTTAAACTTACCGCCCTATAGTTTCCAGGCTCTGTTTTTAGACCCTTTTTGAATATTGGCACCACATTTGCTATGCGCCAATCCTGTGGAACACTCCCTGTCAGTATAGAGTCCTTAAATATCAGAAATAAGGGTCTGGCGATTACATTACTTAATTCTCTTAGGGTACGGGTGTGTATGCCATCCGGTCCTGGCAATTTCTCAATTTTAATCTTTTTACGACGTCGCTGTACTTCTTCCTGGGTCAGACAGGGTACTTTTAAAGGGGAATTTACTTTGATATTCTGCATTTCATCTGACAGTTTATTTTCCTCAGTGAATACAGTGGAGAAAAAGATATTTAGTAGCTTTGCTTTCTCCTCATCAGTCTCTGCAACTCCCCCCTCATTGCTCTGTAAGGGGCCGACACCTTCAGGTTTATACTTTTTACCATTTTATATAATTGAAGAACATTTTAGGGTTAGTTTTACTCTCTTTGGCGATTAATTCTCGGTCTCTAGTTTGGCTGCTTTTATTTGTCTTTTACATATTCTATTTTTTTTCCTATTTTTTTCTGTGGACTCTGGTATATTAGGTGGTTTATAATAAAGTCCTATTAGTATTTTTATCGTTTTTGGCTCCATTTATTTCTACCCACAGAGACTCCACATCTTCATGTCCCTCACTTATATCTTCACGGAGTGTGGGCTTTAGACCGGACTTTACATAAAGGCAGACCTCTCCCCCTCTACGGTTTTGCCGATCATTTCTAAACAGACTGTAACCCTGTACGTTGATTGCCCAGCCATGTCTCAGTTATTCCCACTATGTCATAGTCCTCCTCACACATCACTAATTCCAGTTCACCAGTTTTATTAGTTAGGCTTCTGGCATTAGTGTACATACAGTTAAAAGGTTTATGTATATTTTTTCCCTTACACCTATAGAGTCCTTGAATATCAGAAATAAGAGTTTGGCGTTACTTAATTCTCTTAGGATACGGTGGTGTATGCCATCCGGTCCTGACGATTTGTCTATTTTATTCTTTTTAAGACGCCAGCTCTACTTCTTCCTGGGTCAGACAGGGCACTTTTAATGGGGAATTTACTTTTGTATTCTGCATTTCATCTGGCATTTCATCTGACAGTTTATTTTCCTCAGTGAATACAGTGGACAAAAAAATATTTAGTAGCTTTTCTTTCTCCTCCTCGCTCTCTGCAACTCCCCCCTCATTACTCTGTAAGGGGCTGACACCTTCAGCTTTATACTTTTTACCATTTATATAATTTGAAGAACATTTTAGGGTTAGTTTTACTCTCTATGGCGATTAATCTCTCGGTCTCTAGTTTGGCTGCTTTTATTTGTCTTTTACATATTCTATTTTTTTCCTTATAGTTTTTCAAAGCTTCCTCGCTCCCCTCCTGTTTTAGTGATTTAAATACTTTCTTTTGGTCATTTATTGCTTTCTTTAACAGTTCTATTTATCCACATTGGATGCTATTAAAAATATCCCATTTTGTGGCTGTATTTTTATTTTTGAGGGCTTTGTCCCTGTTAGTTAGGCCTATGGCCTCTCTTATAGTGTTTAAAATATTGTGCCGGTGTTTTTGTGTATAAAAATACTGTACACTCCTTAGCACTGAAATTGCAACACCAAGAAGGACAAGCCATAAGGTTATTCAAATCAAGGTAATAGCATCTTGCTGGAAATGTGAACGCAGCATTCTAAGTTGATTGCATCAATACAAACTAGAAAATCTTCCTGGACACTTATGGATCCATCAGAGATGGATTGTTAATTTTCTTTGTTTCTGCTGTTTTTTTTAACATTATTTCTTCGTTCTTTTAAAAATCAGTGATGGATTAGTCATCTTGGCGTCTGCTTGGCATTCTGGTGATACTCCTTGTATGATCTATTACACTCTTATAACTATAAAGGATGAAGGATACAACTTTTCTGATGAAGTCAATGTTGAAGTCACACAGCTCCGTCCTCCATTTCAGGTGAGTATCATGAACTTCACACCATTTTATGCATGGCTCCTGTGATGGAAATGAGTAAGTGCTGCAGGTTTTCAAATGTAGACAGGGTATTAGTATTCATACCAGCTCCACTATTTCAGAAATAGTGGAGCTGGTATGAATACTAAAACCTTCACTATATATCAGTATCAAAACTCAGTCCTAGAATACTCTACAAATATAAAATATAACTAAGTGCTACCTGGTCGTTTTAATCACAAATGAACACTTTTTGTTTCACACTAATTATTTTAAATACTAATAAAGGTTAATTTTTATATGCTAATAGGCCAAAAATAGAATTATGAGAGCCTATGGCTATTGAAAACGAATATATTAAGAGAATTTTCTTGGCCAAAAGGGTCTTTTTGAATTCATAAAAAGACTAATCTAGGCTGGTTACATCTCCGCAAGAAATAGTGAAAAGGTTAGTGATTTGGCGGGAAAAAAAAGTTTTTAGGGAGAAAAATTAGTACAGTTTGCAGGGCGTATAAGAGTTTTGGTAAAGTATATTTTGAGCATGTTTTTCCTGCCTATCCATGACAGAAAAGACAGTGGAAGGGTAGGAATCTTCTCATTGAAACGTTTAAAGGGGTTGTCTGGGTTCACAGCTGAACCCGGACATACCCCTAATTTCACCCAGGCAGCTCGCCTGACTAGGGCATCGGAGCATCTCATGATCTGATGCCCTCCTTTGCCCTGCACTAATTAGCACAGGGCAAAGGCATGTAGCCCGGTTCCGGTGACGTCACCGGCGCTGATGGGCAGGCTTTAGCGCGGCCCTAGCCAGTAAAACGGCTAGGGCAGCACTAAAGCCGGCCCATTACAGCCGGTGACGTCACCGAACACACTGCCGGGCGGAAGCCTCTGCCCCGCAGTGTGTATAATGTAAACAAAAAACCCAGCGCAGGGCAAGGGAGGGCATCGGAGCATGAGATGCTCTGCTGCACTAGTCAGGCGGGCTGCCTGGGTGAAATTAGGAGTATGTCCAGGTTCAGCTGTGAACCCGGACAACCCCTTTAAGCAAAGCGTCAAAATTCAAAGCATAAAGTTGGTTCAGGTCTGCAGCGATTTGAACTCCTAACAGTTTGAGAGAATGTTGCGACCAGAGAAAGGGAGTGAGTGGTTTCTGTCTCCTAACATGGGTGGAGGGGACAGATATAGTGAGAATCTCTCACTTAGTAAAGTTCACCTTAAATTTAGACAGTACCCCAAAGTCATCAAATAAGCGTAAAATATATGGGAGAGCAACGTCAGAATTGGTGAACAGAATCGCCAAATTATCGTCAAATGCCGCAGTTTTATGACAAAGTCTCCTATGCTGATGCTGTGACTCTCTTTGGATTGTCTAATCTTTTGTAGTATGTTCTATGACTAATATAAACAATGCAGGGGATAACGGGCATTCATGTCAGGTACCGTTATAGATAACAAATAGATTACATAAGGAGCCTTTCAGTCTCATTCAAGCAGGTGGTGTGGTTAAGGTGTTTGATCGCTGTTATAAAGGGTAATGGGATTTAAAATTTTTCTAAAGTGGCATCCAGAAATTGCCAGTTCACGCAATCAAAAGCTTTCTCCGCAACGGTTGCTAGTAGGAGGAGGCATTTTGCTGATAAGAGCAAGACTTCAGGTTCGGATACTCTTTAAAGAGAGACTATTAACTGAACTACAGCTATACTTCAAAGGAAGGTTTATAATATGATTTTATTAAATATAATAAGTAGTATATACAAAGTTATATAATGTCCTTCTTTTACACTTATCTATATATAAAGTATAAAGAACACAACACACAATTATATCAACACTTCAACTGGACTCCTGACTACATCCAGGATGAAGGGATGTACATCCCCGATTGAGTTAATATCATCTGACAGCAACATCATCTGGGAAGCCCTTTCAGCGAAAGCAGAGTCTCGGTCGGGAAAATGCTGATTAGGTGCCTACACAAGGTGTCCCCCTGTAGAATGGGCTTCTGACTTCTTTCCTGATGGGTTACAGCTTTGTACCGATTATTCAAATAGCTCCATTCCCTAGTGGAACATAGCCAGCGCATGCGCTTCATAATTGTCACTGTGTACAGTATGTGTTGTTCATCTAGTCTCACCCCAGACCTTGAAGCGCCCAGGTCTCATGTCTGCAGCTAGTCAGAATTCCCAAAACATATAAAGAAAGACCTGCACTCAATCACTGGAAGTCCTTGGAGTTTTAATGAAAAAGGGGGAGGGAAAACAAATATACGAAAAACATTAAAAATATGTACTTATAAAATATGATAAAAAATTGGACAATTAAAACATATATAGGATTGAGCATAGATATATGTGCCCTTCTATAATAGTGGGCTAATTGGATCGATCACCACGTTGATATACATAGGCTTATCCCATACAGAGATCACTGAGGTGTGGTTATCGATGTAGAACCTAGAAGAAAGCGGTCCAATAATACATATACAATAATGTTATTGTTCTTTTTCATATAAATGTTATAGTATACATAAAAGTCCTCTGGGTCCAGTATAATTGACCAATAATAGAGGCCTTTTGGAACCCAAATATGTCTCTCATAAAGATGTACACATGCACATGGTCAATGGTGCTGTACACATCAGCCCCCCGGGGCTCCCCCGGTCAAAGAGGAAGGAGAGAAGAATGTGGATGGGTATGAAGAGTCTTCCAGACCTCAAAGCATCAATCTAAAGAGATAGAAAGTATTGCAGGTTAGGAGATTGGGAGCAGTTTAGCCAGGGAGACCATATTTGCTGATAGCGCTCCCTAGTATCAGTCAGTGTAGCGTTCAGTTTTTCGTATAGAGCTATTCGATTAATCCTGTGTATAACTGCTGACACGGAGAGAGAAGGGGTTCGCCATTTGGAAACTATGTGAATCCTAGCAGACATTAATATAAATTGGAGGAGTTTATATGCGGTATAATTAAAAGTTGATGGTTTAAGGCCCAATAGATATATAGGCACTGACAGGGGAAGATCCTTTCCAAACACTTTCTCAGAAAGAAAGGGTACCATTCTCTAAAGCTCTATACTTACAGAGCCTTTCAAACGGTGTAAAGGAAATCATACTGTTTGCCGGAATTGGACGTTATGAAGTGAAAGACTTGATTGATCCTAAAGTGTTGAGAAGGTGGAGGGGAAAAAGCAGAAAGGAAATATGCTCTGGACATGAGCTGAGAGCAAAGTAGAAAATCTCCGACATAGCGCAGTCTGGTATGTTTCCACCAAACAAATGCAGTCTGATGTAATCCTGGTGGAAATAGGGGGTTTCTAAATAAAGGTAGAATGGGGGAGATAGGAGTTTGCAGTTTATACTTAAACCGGACCTTCCTCCAAAGTTGCAACATAAGATAAGGGATTTTTGCAGCTGGATCTATGGTTCCCAAGGGAATATCAGGTGACCAAATTAACGCTAAAGGGGCTGTTGGTAGTAATAAATCCGACTCCAAATTGACCCATTGCGGAATATTAGAGAGAGCATTAAGTGAGGCTAATTGTGTTAGTCTGGTTGCAATATAATATTTATAAAGATGTGGAACTGAGAGTCCACCTACACGTTTATGTAAGTGCATAACATGTCTGGCTATTTGAGGTCTCTTATATGCCCATATAAAGCGGAAAATTGCGGTCTGTAGGGACTTAGTAGCTGAGCCTGTAATTGGTATGGAAAGGGAGCGGAAGAGATAAATTATCCGGGGCAATGTGACCATTTTAACAGTATGTATTCTGCCTATCCATGAGATAGTGGGAAAATTCCACTTCAGTAATTCTTGAAGAAGTTTTGGAATGAGGCGAGCGTAATTCCACTTGAAAGTAGAGTCATGGGTTTTCGGTAGATTAACCCCCAAATAAGGGAAATAATGGTCCCTATCTGTAAAACCAAAATTGAGAGAGATCAGATCTCGAACATGTTGTGGGGTATTATAGTGTACAATTTCAGATTTTTTAGCATTGAGCCGAAGGCCAGAATATCGGCCAAAGGAACTTAAACAGTTCATTAGGTTAGGTAATGTAGTCAGGGAACACGTGATAGTAAGAAGCATATCATCTGCAAAAAGGCTTACTTTATATTCACGATGCTCAATCTTAACCCCTGCTATATTAGGATTAGTACGAATCATAATGGCCAACGGCTCAATAGCCAGGGTGAATAGGGCAGGGGAAGAGGGGGCAACCTTGACGTGTACCTCGTCTAATATGGATAGGGATAGGATTATGGGTGGGTAGTTTAAGAAAGGCTGTGGGGGTTGTATAAAGAGTCTGTATAGAGCGCAGGAAGGCTCCTGATATACCCATGGTGGATAAAACCTGATAAAGATAAGACCAGGAGAGGCTATCGAAGCCTTTTCAATATCTAAGGCTAGTAAAGAGAAAGGCTGGGATTTCGTATTAGCCCATTGGATAATATTGCAGACCTTCCGGACATTATCTGGTGCTTGTCTACCCGGGATAAATCCCACTTGGTCATAATGTATCGGAGTGGGGAGATAACGGTTAAAACGTCTGGCTAGGATAGATGTGAAAATCTTAAGGTCTATATTAAGAAGGGATTTGGGGCGATAACTCGTGGGGCATAAGGGATCTTTATTGGGTTTAGGGATAACTGTAATCAAGGCACTGAGCATATCAGACGGTAATGTACCCCCATGGAGGATGTAGTTACACAAACTTTTAAGGTGGGGTGTTAAAATGTCTTTAAATATTTTAAAGTATAAAGCTGAAATCCCGTCTGGTCCTGGAGATTTGCCTAATTTAAGGGACGCTACTGTTAAGTCTATTTCTTCATCTTTGATGTCATGGTTAAGAGAGTCCCGTTCAGAGGAGGGTATGGACGGGATAGGTAGAGTTGCAAGAAAGGAGGTAAGGTCCGCTGTAGGAGGATCAGAGGGTTGGGAGTACAAGCGTGGAATTGTCGATAAATAGTAGTTGGGTTGGAAGTAATCTCTTGTGTCTTTGACTTGATAAATGGTATTAAAACATTGCCTAGCCCTTAATTTAGCAGCTAGCATTTTATCCGGTTTATTAGCCGACCTATAAAACTTTGCTTGAGTCCATCTCAAAGCTTTTTCGGTACGATGAAATAAGGTAGCATCTAGCTGGAAATTTGTGTTTGTGTTTTAATAGCTTTTGCAAGGTAAAGGGAAGGTTGCCTCTGGTTAGCTAGTTCCAGACGTAACAGCTTAAATTCCAAATCAGATTGAACTTTAGAGCGTTCTTTCTTCAGTCTGGACGCCTCAGCCATTATGACCCCCCTGATAACCGCTTTGTGTGCAGCCCAGTTGACCGCAGGTGTGGTGTCTGATGAAACATTAACATCAAAGTAGCCTCTAAGAGCTGTAGCTATACGGTCTAGTCTCCAGGTATAGGGGCATCTAGAGGGGGAGTCCAGATTGAATTCTACCATTACTAGGTCATGGTCTGACCAGGCACAAGGAATGTGTCTCGCATACAAAAGGTGCAGGAGAAGCCGTGTAGAAGCTAGGAGCCAGTCAATCCTGGTGTAGTGATGATGCACAGGTGAGAAGTAGGTATAACAACGGCGAGGGCCATTATACTCTATCCAACAGTCAGCTATGCCCAATCCCTGCATGACCTGCCGTATAAAATTCTTAGATTTGGAGGACAGTTTATCCGCTACCGGGGACGATCTGTCCAGTCTAGCATTAAATGCCATATTAAAGTCTCCACACCAAATAATTGATGCGGGATAATGCTGTTCAAGTAATTTTCCCAGGACGGGAAAAAAGGAAGCCGGCTGACTGTTGGGAGCATAGGAATTGACTAAGCATAAAGGGGTATTATATAGGGAACCTACCATTATGATATATCTACCGTCAGGTTCAATAATTGTAGTCTCAATCTGAAAAGGCAAGGAATTTCTAATAAAAATAGCCACTCTACTTTTAGTGGGGAATGGTGCGTGCGTCAGCAAAGTATATCCATTATGAAAATATCTGGGGCATTAGGTAAAATGTGATTCTTGTATACAAATAATATCAGGTTTGAGTCGGTCATACTGAAGGAAGGCCTTACGTCTCTTTTGTGGTGAGTTAAACCCCCTAACATTATGCAATATAATTCTACACATATTTAGCGGAGAAAGGAATGCTTAAATCCAGGTTCAGGGAATCATGTCCAGAGCATAATAAGAGAAAGAAGAAGGGATGACAGGGAGAAGTGTAGACCGGGAGAGCCCATCGAGAGTCGCATATCAGTGGTGCAGGAGGGGAGTCAGCAACTCGGAAAATATGAATTTAGCAGAACTATTTGAACAAAAACAGTCAGGAACCACGTGTCGAACCAAATACGTCGGCATCGTGTCCTGTAACGCACAAGGCGTGGTGGGTACATGGAGCTCAAGCTCCGCGGCAATCAGTTCAAAAAACTACTTTCTGAAGGAAGGTAAACTAAGAAGGGTGACAGAAAAAAAAGGGGAAGAAGGGGAAATAGGGGAGGGAATAGAAGGCTAAGCCTATCATTTTAGTACAGGGGGTGAGGCGGACAATGCAGCACTCCAACCAAAGGGGTGAATAAGATATTCAATTATGTGAAGTTAGCCGCAACGCGACAGATCTCCACCTCTAAATGGGCTCCAACATCCGCCCCAAACCCATAAGGACAACATCGTCCGCGAGGTCGACAATACAATAAACATGGCTCTAAGTAATATAGACCTCTATATATCAAAGCTGAAGAGAAAGGAAAAAGGGCTCCAGGGATAGAAACGGGAAGGTATGCCCCCCCCCCCCCATCCCGACCTGCAGCCAAGGTTCGGGCGCAAAAGATTAAAGATTCGCCTATTGCGACCCCTAATCTCAACTCGAGGTAGGAGGGAACACCGACAAAACTAGGTAGTAATAGAGAAAACCGTAACAAATAATGAACAAACTTAAACAGTCCCGCGATCCCAGTTAGGAGTTCAAAACAGAGAATCATCAGAGTTTTTAAAGGAGTGGACCTTGCGTGAAAACCTATGAGGGAGGAGTGACCCCAGTCGCCCAGCAGACTCCATCCAATCAAGTGCTGTATGCATCAATAGTACACTACCGGAAAAGGGGGTCACCCCGCCAGCCAATTACATTAAGACTGGGAGTAGCACCATGTTATGTTGTTGTACGGTGCGTCCCCCCACTCCAACCAATGGCAGCGAATCGGGCGCAAACAGTTCGCCTATCACGATCCATAACCTCGGCCCGCGCGAGGGGAAGCACCATCACAACCGAATAACAGGAGATAAGTCAATGTAAGTAAATAATCAAACTCTAATAGGTCCAAGACCAGGATAAAAGGACCAAACAGTCATTGTAGACATACGGTTTTGACCTTCCGTAGAATCACAAGGAGGTGCAACTACACTAACGATTCGTCAAAGTGTTCCTGGAGTCAAGGTGGATCATGGGAGCGCCCAGGGGGTTCTGGAAGAGCAGGAGGGAGTGATCGACGAATGTGCCATGATCTCGTTGGTCGTCGCTGCAGAGGAGCGGGAGTAGGAGGGCGGTCAAATCGGATGCCTTCGCTCTGTAACACTTCAAAGCCCTCCGATAGGTCTTTAACCCTTTCAGTCTCTAAGGTTTTTTCGGCTTTGCGTTTTCGTTTTGCGCTCCCTGCCTTCAAACAGCCATAACTGTTTTATTTTTCTGTTCACATAGCTGAATGAGGGCTTGTTTTTTGCGGGACAAGTTGTACTTTCCAACGCCACCATTTAATATTGCATATGGTGTAGTGGAAAGCGGGAAAAAAATTCCAAATCGGGTGAAATTGCAAAAAAACGCTATTCCGCTACAGTTCTACGGGTTTCTTATTTACAGCGTTTGATGTTCATTAAAACTGACCAGTTACTTTCATTCTACTGGTCAGTACGAATCCGGCGATACCTAATATGTATAGTTTTTCCTGCGTTTTGATAGTGATAAAATAATTATAAAGTTGGCCTTTTTTTTTTTTTTTTTGTCATATCTTGACCCCTATAACTTTTTGGTATTTATGTGTACGGAGCTGTATGGGGGCTCATTTTTTGCGGGGCGATCCGAAGTTTTTATTGATACCATTCTGGGGTGTGTATGACTTTTTTGATCACTTTTTATTTAATTTTTTTTAGAAAAAAAAGCAACAAAAAAACAGCGAATCGCCATTTGAACGCTTTTTTCCGTCACACAATTCGCCGTATTGGAATTTTTTTTTTTATATTTTAAAAGTACAGGTGTTTTCGGTCACGGTGATACCCATGATGTCTATATTTATTATCTAGGTATTTATTTTTTAATTATACGGAAAGGGGGGTGATTTAAACTTCTATATATTTTTTTTTATATATATATATATATTTTAACTTTTTTTAAAATTTTTGTGATTATTTTAAAGCTCAAATAGGAGCAAATAGATTTTTTTTTTTTTCTTCATGAGCAATGAGGGTTTTTTAATTTTGAATTAATGACTGAATTCGCTCATTTCTTATCCTGGCCTGCCATCTAGTGACCAGAATAAGAATTGCACTTTGAAAGCTGTAAACCTCATCAGCGAGGTTTACAGCTTTCAGATCGTGTACAGACACCCCGATTGGCCACACGTTTAGACGCAACTAGATGCCGTAATCACGGCATCTAAAGGCCTATGAAGACGCCGCCGATGGCGGTAAGTACCCGCAAGTCTCTGCTGTTAGAAACAGCAGAGACTTGCCGGCCATGACGCCCGCCGCACGTGCGAGCG
Source organism: Rhinella marina (assembly GCA_900303285.1). Lineage (NCBI taxonomy): Eukaryota > Metazoa > Chordata > Amphibia > Anura > Bufonidae > Rhinella > Rhinella marina. Next base: position 148,553 of record ONZH01026964.1, read on the forward strand.
GGCGCCATGTGTCCGCATCGCACGGCTCTGGGGCTGTAAGGGTTAAAGGTGTAACCAATCTTGCAGGCGACGTGGAAAGGGAAGCCCCATCTATAGCAGATTTGGGCTCTTTAAAGAGCTAAAGTCACGGGTCTCATCGATCTTTTTTTTTTTTTCCAGCGTAACTGGGGCCAAGTCGGCAAACAATTGTACAGAAGAGTCAACCCCCGGGAGAGCTTGTAAATTGCGCGCTGGTGTCAAAAGTTGGTCACGCATTTCAGGGTAGTGAAGCTTTAGTATAATGTCCCGAGGTACATTAGGGTTCCTGGGGCGTCCCAGAGCTCTGTGAACCCGATCCATTCTGAACATGTTAGAGTCCACTTGAGGCAATAGCGCCTGGAATAGATTGAGAACTGTAGGTTGCAGGGCAGTAATCGTTTCGGGCATACCTCTGATTCTAATATTGGCTCTGCGATTACGGTTTTCCAAGTCTTCCAATTTATATTCCAACGCCTCCAGCCTCTGTGCCTTCCCGTCCAGGCTGAAGTTATCAGCCTCCATAGCATCTGCGACCTCATCCATCTTCTCCTCCAGGTCAGACACTCTGGTACCCAGGTCTTGGATTTGCTTAGTGAAATCTGCAACAGCCTTGGACAGTTCTGTAGTAAAGAGCGATTTGATATTGGCGTAAAGCTCCACCGGGTCGAAGGCCGGGGCTGGAGAATCCGCAGCAGGTTCAGAAGGTAACAGTGAACTGGTACTGCCAGTCGGTGAGTCAGGCCTCTCCATGTTAGATGGCTGCGGTGTGCGAAAGAGCTCTGGGAGAGTTTGGCAGGAAGAAGAGAAGCCCTGCGTTTTCTTCTTTTGTGACCGTGCAGGCATGCCTCGTTCGGACGCTTCTAGCAAATTGACAATTAGGCCAGCAGGAGGGTGAGGAGGAAAAAAGGAGAGAACCCTTCTGAAAAACGTCATGCCGCAGATGGTGGCAGGTGCCTATATATATATATATATATATAGTAGATTGTGGCCCTGGTATATCGAGGTGAGAAGTCTCCTCAGATAGCAGCAGCAAGGATTCACCAATATGGCGGCCCTGGAGTTGGTATCAGCTTCTGCTGGTATCCAAAGCACAATAAGTATTCTGAGGTCCTACCCTTAGTCACCAGAACTTGGTCCAATGGTCATCTGCTTTTGCCTGGGGATCTCGGATACTGTGGCCTCAGGATGATGGATGGGGTCCGCCACGTGATGGTGTGTAGGTACACTATGGAGGCCTTTGTACTACAGGTAGGCCCCGACTAACCCCCGGCCACCTCGATGGTTAGGTAGACTCTGAAGGGGCCAGGACGTCCTTGTGGACGGAGCCTCCCTTGTGGCTGTAAGCGGGTGCAGGGCGGTTTCACCCTCACTGCAAGTAGGTCTCGGGCTTATGTCCGCCGCTCCAGAGGTTTAATGGCCTTCGCAGTGCGTAAGTCCTCTGTAAGAAGCCAATCCCGGCTTCTGTAGCCTGGTCGCCGCGATGGCAAGGTGGCCCGCAACCGTGACCGTGAAAGAGGTCTCGGCCGTGATGACTGGGAAGGCCCCGGATGTAGTGGAGAAGCAGGCCGCGGCTGTAACTCCGGAACCGCCAGGTCAAAATTCTCCAGAGACGGCTCCAATTGTGGGGAAGGTAGGGGAGAGTTGCTGTACCCCTGTCAGGGGCTTCAGATGGGTCAGAGGCAAGTCGGATGTATATATCGTTGCCACCAACAGAGCTGTAGAGATGGCTGACTTCTCTCCTCGGCTGCAGACCACGCCCCCCCCCCCCCCCTTAAAATGAAATTTAAATGAACAGATACAAAATGGAATTCAAATGATAATAAACAGCATCTTCACACTTTAGGAGTTTGTGCTTTTTAGCATAGTAGGTTGCATGAATCAGTCTAGGGTTGGGCGATATCAAAAATATTCCCACGATAATGATATTAAGAAATTTATCGCGATAACGATATATATCGCGATAAATGCCCATTTAAAAGTTAAAAAAAACACTTAGGGCCACAAGGTGACATTATACTGTATGGCGGCAGCCCCAAGGAGACGTTATACTGTATGGGGGAAGCCACAAGGAGACGTGATACTGTATGGGGCAGACAGCCACAAGGAGACGTTATACTGTATGGGGGCAGCCACAAGGAGACGTTATACTGTATGGGGGCAGCCACAAGGAGACGTTATACTGTATGGGGGCAGCCACAAGGAGACGTTATACTGTATGGGGGCAGCCACAAGGAGACGTTATACTGTATGGGGGCGGCCACAAGGAGACGTTATACTGTATGGGGCAGCCTCAAGGAGACATTATACTGTATGGGGGCGGCCACAAGGAGACATTATACTGTATGGGGGCCACAAGGAGACATTATACTGTATGGGGGCAGCCACAAGGAGACATTATACTGTATGGGGGCCACAAGGAGACGTTATACTGTATGGGGGCAGCCACAAGGAGACGTTATACTGTATGGGGGCGGCCACAAGGAGACATTATACTGTATGGGGGCCACAAGGAGACGTTATACTGTATGGGGGCAGCCACAAGGAGACGTTATACTGTATGGGGGCGGCCACAAGGAGACGTTATACCGTATGGGGGCGGCCACAAGGAGACGTTATACCGTATGGTAGCGGCCACAAGGAGACGTTATACCGTATGGGGGTGGCCACAAGGAGATGTTATATTGTATGGAGGAGCAGCAGCCACAACAGGAGACATAAAAGTGGGGGCAGCAGCCTCAAGGTGCTGCACCCCCCCCCCCCCCCAATGTCTTATGGTCACCTGTCATTACTTCTTGTTGGTCATGTCATGGGGGAGGGAGGGACTCATGATGGCTCATTCCCTGCCTGCTGGCTGCTATTTCTATGTGTAGCTAGTTGCAGGCAGGAAGGACTGAGCAGGCCAGATTCGGACAGAGCCGCACCGCGCACTCGTGACAGTACAATTGGGGTCATATAGACAGAAACATTGCACCTTTAATCGGGGCCGGGCCCGGCCGGCAGCTGTGATTTTAGCATATAGGGTCTCTCTCAGCGCAGGCGAAATTAATTCTGTGGGGGTCGGACGGAGTGGGACTTCAGAGACTTCCCCGCCTCTCGCTCCTGTCCTGCGCTGTTCAGCCTCAGCGGCCTCGCATCATCTGATTCCGACGTCGGTGGGCGGAAACTGTATGATGGGACGCAGCGAGGAGGAACCTGGGAGGCCCCGGCGGGCAGCAATTGGTATGTTACGGCAGGGGAGAGCGGCCGCGTATGCAGATTTTGAAGTGGTCAGCGCATATGACCGCTTCCATGATGTCACAAAATACCGCGGTTATTAGGAAACAGTGATATTGCCATATCGCTGTTTCCTAATACCGCGGTATACCGCCAACACCGGTATATCGCCCAACCCTAGATCAGTCTAATTAAATTTACCATCTCTACTAGGTACAAAGCCCATTTGTTCTTGTCCTATGAGGTCTGGTAGTACTCAGGCAAGTCTAGTGGAAAGGATCTTTCCAGATCCACATTAAGAAGTGAAGTGGGATAGTAGCTAGATAGTAGCTAGAACAGAGCTCCAGAGCCTTACCCTCTTAGGGAATGATAGCTTGTAAAATTCCCTTCCAGAAGAGCATTACATATCATTAGGAATGTAAAGAGCAGAAGATCTTTAAACATTTTACAATAAAGCATTGGAAAATCGTCAGGGTCGGGGGTTCTTCCTGTTAGGGATGGGAGCCAATATAGTAGAGAGCTCCTGTTTTTTTGAGACGAGCAGAGGTGAGTTTACAGCCTTCATTGCACTGAAGGTAGTTTTTAAATTTACAAAGGTGGAATGCTTTAGCAGCTTTGTAGTTTAACAAGTTCCTTGGTTGAGTTCTAAGGGATAAAAAATAACTCCCTGGATCAACTACCCATGTCTAGTAACTATAACCTGTAATATTATTACACTCCAGAGTGGAGGAGAATGAGGGAGCTGCTGCAAAGCTGACAGGTGACTATTAAATGGCTAGAACAAATGCTTCCTGATTTCATGTAATTACAGGGCTTGTCTCTGGTTAGCTGTATGTGAGAGGACACACTGTTCTGGGGTAGTAGGGATGGTTATCTGCATTCTGATTGTCTCAGGAGGAAATCCCAGTCGGGGGGATGCGTGTAGACGCCCCCAGGCAGTGGGGAGAACCAGGTCAGTGGGGAGCGCTGACAAGAATCAGGGGGGACAGGGAAACAGGGCCCAGCGATATACAAGTCTCTGCTACCTTCTGTCTTGCTAGGGAAACAGCACGTACCCCCTCCAAAGCGGCACTCCAGGTGTCTGGGTCAGCAGCAGTACCTAAGGATCTCGGCAGCACAGATCCAAGTGCCACACCACAAGCCCCACTCTCCCGTCTCATCCAAAGCCTAGACTTTCCCCATGCTGTAGGCCCAAGTCCGTTGTGTAGCGCAAAAACAAAGATGGGCAGCCCCAGAAAGTGGCAGTGGTAAAGAGCCACGGATTTCAGTGGATGAGGACTAAACAGATAGAAGCAGCTGGAGCCGAGCTGAAGCACGTCTGTTCTAGCTGGCAGTTAGCTCCACCACCCCAGATGTAGTGATTTTGATCCAATGATGTTGCATGGAAGCAACTCAGAATCTAGGAGTGATTTAGGATATGGACCTGTGTTACCTGTCGGTGACTGATTTTAGCTGAAAACCACGCAAACCTCATGGGTGTGATATTCAAATAGTGCATGGAACCATACTCTTGGGATGCAGCGACACAGCGCAGTTAGGATGTAGTTACTGCATCAATAAACATGCCTTCATAACACAGTTAAAGAACTTCGCCAACTACAACTAAAGGGTTGTGCAGCGTTATTATATTGATGACCTAATCTCTGTATACAGTAGGTCATCAGTATCAGATTGGCGGGGGTCCAACTCCAGAGACCCCGTCAATCAGTTGTGAATGCTGCAGCCTTTTCACTGTTTAACTGCATGAGTCTAATTTGTAGCACCAGTGCAGTGGTGTTACCCTGCACCACCTCTACAAGTCAGATGGCTTGCAGTCCCACGGTCTCTGCATACAGCTGATTGGCAGGGGTCCCGGTAGTCGGAAACCTGAGAAACCATCGATATACTAGCGCTATACAACTCTCTTCAATGATTTACATGGTTTCTGCTGTGCAGAAAACTAGTGTTTAACTAGGGAAGTTTCAGCCTGCTGGAAATCATTGTATCTGGCATAGCCGAATAATGCCTTTCCCCACCTGAGCCACTTGACTATAATAGTATCTGGCCTGTTTCCGGCATGTTTGCCTGCATTCGGATAGAGAAAAACTGGTGTCTGTGATTGAAGTTATTTCCAACCATGGGCACCCCTGAGTGTCAATGACTGCCAACCAGGACTTGCTCATTGCAAGAACTGAAGGACCTGTGATGTTATTGTCTATAAGGGGTTAATGATAAAACTCTGGCTTGCAGTCACTGCAAGGGAGAGCTGATTGCATTCTTGGTTACACTGCTCCCTATTTAGTTAGGAGTGGCATTCTGCCTACAACTGGATTTTGTGCAGTACTGGATTTATATCAGTGTACATAAACAGATTTAATTGACACAGAATATTTTTTTTCTTAATACTGCAGTCCGAAGATATGCTGCTTGCCCATCTTGTGATCCCGAACTTTACTAGCCATGTCGCTTGCATATATACAAAGGATATGGTTTTTGCCTGCTCCACAGGAACAAGGCGAGTCACTATCCCTCAGGAGAGAATCTCATTTGAAGCTCAAGGTAAGTAAGCATTGACTTACTACTCTATATTACAGTATTAATTGGTTCCAGAAAAAAACTAAAAAGTTGAAGTTATTGTAACTTTAAATCATGGAAAACTAGTAATTGGTTCCAAAGCCACAAAAAAGCCATCCCAAGATAATACAGTATGAATATTAACCCCTTCAGCCTCCATGACGTACCTGTATGTGACTGAGAAAATGTGTGGAGCAGGCTGCTACAGAGCCGGATGGATTGACTGGCATCGGCAATGATGCTGAACCCGGTCATTTAATCCCTCAGATGCTGCTGACAATAACCATCGCAGCATCTGTGTATATAGGCAGGAGGAAGGGGATCTGATCGGTCACCATGACAACCTGGGGCCTGCTGAAGGTTCTCAGCCCTGTCATGGTAAATTGCCTGTAAAGCCGTACATGAGGCAAAGCTCAGCAGGCAGAGTGTCAGAATCCCATAGACCATAATAGTTCTCTATTACGGTCTATGGGACAAGTGACCAGAAGATTGCAAGTTCCACCCCGATAAAAGTTATTATGTAAAAAGAATAATTAAAAATTCAAATCATCCCCCTTTACCATTTTATGTATAAAAAAAATAAACAATAAAAAAATATTAACAGTATTGCTGCATCCAAAAATGTCTAGACTATTCAAATATAAAAATATTGGCATGCACATAACCGAAAAATATATAAAAACTTGCAAATTGCCATTTATTACTTTCCTTATGCAGTGCTCCAGATTTAAAAAAATACCTAGGAGCCATTGGCTCCTGAACTGAAAAATGTAGGAGCCAAATAAAATTTTTAGGCGCCAATTTTAAATACATATAATTATAATTTAAAAATAAGACTTGGAGGAGATGGAACGTCCGGCCATTAATAGAATTGTCCTATCCTGTTTTTTTGGCGGGACAAGGTGACTAAAAAATGGCGAACGTGTTTTTTTTCTTTTACGTGTTCACTGTATAGGAGATTTTTTTATATTTTAATAGTTTGGACATTTCGGACATTTATTAATATATTTTATATGTAAAATTGGGAAAGGGGGTGATTAAGGGGCCATTCAGACGGCCGTAGTATTGTGGATCCGCAAAAATACGGATCTGCAATACCACAGATGCCACCCAGCGTGTGTTCCGCAAATTGTGGAACACACTGCCGGGCGTCCTGTTCAAAATGCTTTTTCTTGTCCACTGTTGCAGACAAGAATAGGACATGTTCTATAATTTCTTGCGGAGCCGCAGCTAGGCAAGTTCGCAAGCCGACCATTGAAGTGAATGCAGCTGTATCTATTCTGCAAAATTGTGGAATAGATGCGGGCACATTCACACAGTCGTATATATATTAATATATTGATGTTTTTTTGTTTTGTTTTTTTACTTTTTATTTACTAATTATTGGCCTCCTTAGGGGCTAGAACTCTTGTCCTATTCACCCTAATAGATCTCTATCAGGATGAATAGGACTTTACACTCTCCCTGCTGCCCTGGGCTTTGTGCACAGGGCAGCAGGGAGCTTACCATGGCAGCCAGGACTTCAGTAGCGTCCTGGTTGCTATGGTAACCGATGGAGCTCCGCGATTACATTGCTGGGCTCTGATCGGAACTGCCACTGAACCACCAATGAAGAGGGGGGGGAGGGGACCCTGGGGCCACTGCCACCAATGATGATTATAGTTGGGGGGTGGGGTGGGGGGGGTTGGGCACTGCGCCACCAATGAATAATACGGGGGGGGGGTGCACTGAGCCACTAATGATTATTATACTGATTACTATACTTTTTATTACTGGGGAGGGCGCACTGCGCCACCAATGATAACTACGTTTAATACAACTACAGGAGGCGGGTGCCGGCGCAGGATCACATAGCCTGCACCTGACCTGTATTATAGGGAGCTGCAATCAGTGGTAGTTAACCCCTCAGGTGTGGCACCCGCCTTCTGTAGTTGTATTAAACGTAGTTATCATCAGGGCAGTGCGCCCTCCCCAGTAATAATAACCCCAACCAGTATAATGTGTGTGCCCCCATCAGACCTCAGATCAGCCCATTGTGGCCCCATCAGACCTCAGATCAGCCCATTGTGGCCCCATCAGACTTCAGATCAGCCCACTGTGCCCCCATCAGACCTCAGATCAGCCTACTGTGCCCTCATCAGACCTCAGATCAGCCCACTGTGCCCCCATCAGACCACAGATCAGCCCACTGTTCCCCCATCAGACCTCAGATCAGCCCACTGTTCCCCCATCAGACCTCAGATCAGCCCACTTTATGCCCATCAGAATAAAATAAAAAAATCTCTTACCTCTCCTGCGCCGCGGCTCCGCTCTGGGTCCAGCGCTCCTCTGTCCTCCAGGCGCTGCACTATTACCTGACTGCGTGCAGCGTCAGGTCAGAGTGCGCACTACGCCCTGACGCTGTACGCCGTCAGGACAGTGCAGAGCCGCGCGGAAAGACATAGGAGCGCCGGAGCGGAGCCGCGGCGCAGGACAGGTAAGAATTTTTTTATTTTATCTGCTCCATGTTCTCTGATACTAGGCTGCGCAGTAGCGCAGCCTAGTATCAGTAAATGCGGTCGGGTCCAGGCGCAAATGGCGACAAGACTAAAAAGTCTTATCGCCATTTGTAAAATCTAAATCGCATTTGCGACCATTTTGGTCGCCATCTGGAGACCTGTTATGGCACCCAAAAAATTGAACAATATTGAACAATAAGTGATCAAAAAGTCTTTCATACTCCAAAAATGGAAACAGACATATTTGGTATTGGCAAGTCTGTAACTACCAACTTAAAACAATATATATATATATATATATATCACGTGATCTACCCATTAGGTCAGGGGTAGGCAACCTTCAGCACTCCAGCTGCTGTGAGACCACAACTCCCAGAATACATAATTGCTTTGCTCTTCTCAGAACTCCCATAGAAATGAATAGAGCATGCTGGGAATTGTAGTTTCACAACAAACTGGAGTGCTGAAGGTTGCTGACCTCTGCATTAGGTGAATTCTGTAAAATAAAGAAATAAAAATTATTCCAAAACAGCTACCGTATTTTTCGCTTTATAACATGCACTTGATGATAAGACGCACCCCGGATTTTAGAGTAGTAAAATAAGAAAAAATATTTTTCATCACACCTCATATGAGACCCCCCATAAATTTCAGGACATCACATCAGACCCCCATGTCAGACCCCCATCAGACCTGAGATCAGCCCACTGTGCCCCCATCAGACCTCAGATCAGCCCCCATATCACCCCACTGTGCCCCCATATCAGCCCACTCTACCCCCATCAGACCTCAGATCAGCCCACTATGCCCCCAATATCAGCCCACTCTGCCCCATCAGACGTCAGATCAGCCCCCAGATCAGCCCACTCTACCCCCATCAGATTTTAGATCAGCTCATCAGCCCCCATATTAGCCAACTGTGCCCCCATCAGACCTCAGACCAAAAGTAGGGGGAAAATTGCTGTGCGTCTTAGAAAGCGAATACAAGTGAGCGCTTCCATGATGGAAGCGCTCACTAGTATGTATTAGGTGCCGGGACCCCCATCAGACTTCAGATCAGCCCACCCAGCCCCATAAGGATAAAATAAAAAACTCTCTGACCTCTCCTGCTCCGCTCCTGGTCCGGCGCTCCTCTGTCTTCTCCGGCCGGCACTGCACTGTCACCTGACTGCGTGCAGCATCAGGTCATAGTGTGCGCACTACGTCCTGACGCTGTACGCGGTCAGGACAGTGAAGAGCCGGCCCAGAGAAGACAGAGGAGTGCCGGACCTGGAGCGGAGCCGCGGCGCAGGAGAGGTCAGAGAGTTTTTTTATTTTATCCTTATGGGGCTCGGTGGGCTGATCTGAGGTCTGATGGGGGTCCCGGCACCTAATACATACTAGTGAGCGCTTCCATAATGGAAGCGCTCACTTGTATTCGCTTTCTAAGACGCACAGCAATTTTCCCCCTACTTTTGGGGTGAAAAAAGTGCGTCTTATAAAGCGAAAAATACGTTGTTGTTTTTTTGGTCACCTCACCTCCCAAAAACAATATCAAACTATCAAAAAGTCGTATGTACCTCAAAATGGTACCAATAAAAATGTCACCTCATCCCACCAAAAATGACCCCTTGATGCAAAATAACAGACTTTTTTTTAAAAAGTGATTTTATGATGCAAAAGTAGTAAAACATAAAACAAAAAACTGTAAGTTTATTTCTATAAGTGTATCAACCTGCGTCATAAAGGTAAAAATAAACACTGAGAGAATTGCAATTTTTGCCCACCTCACCTCAGAAAAAATGAAATTAAAAGCGATCAGAAAGCCAAATGTAACTCAAAATTGTGCCAAATAAAAACTACAGCTTGTCCTGCAAAAATGAGCCCTTATACAGCTTAATCAACAAAAATAAATAAATAAAAGTTGTGGCTCTTAACACCTTAAGGACCCAGCCATTTTTCACCTTAAGGACCAGGCCATTTTTAGCAAATCTGACATGTCTCACTTTATGTGGTGATAACTTTAGAACGCTTTTACTTATCCAGGCCATTCTGAGATTGTTTTCTCGTCACATATTGTACTTCATGACAGTGGTAAATTTGAGTCAAAATATTTCATTCTTATTTATTAAAAAAATACCAAATTTACCAAAAATTTTGAAAAATTAGCAAATTTCCAAATGTCAATTTCTCTACTTTTAAAATACATAGTAATGCCTCCAAAATAGTTATGACTTTACATTCCCCATGTGTCTACTTCAGGTTTGGATCACTTTGAAAATTACATTTTATTTTTTTGGGACGTTAGAAGGCTTAGAAATTTAGAAGCAAATCTTGAAATTTTTCACAAAATTTCCAAAACCCACTTTTTAAGGACCAGGTCAGGTTTGAAGTCACTTTGTGAGGCTTCCATCATAGAAACCACCCAAAAATGACCCCATTTTAGAAACTACACCCCTCAAGGTATTCAAAACTGATTTTACAAACGTTATTAACCCTTTAGGTGTTCCACAAGAATTAAAGGAAAATGTAGCTAAAATTTCCGAATTTCACTTTTTTGACAGATTTTCCATATGAATCATTTTATTCTGAGAATAAAGCAAGGGTTAACTGCCAAACAAAACTCAGTAATTATTACCCTGATTCTGTAGTTTACAGAAATGCCCCATTTGTCATCGTAAACTGCTGTACAGGCACAGGGCAGGGCGCAGAAGGAAAGGAACGCCAGGGCAGATTTCACTGGAAAAAGTTTAAGTTGCCATGTCACATTTGATGCACCCCTAGAGTAGGAAACTCCAAAAAACTGACCCCATTTTGGAAACTACGGGATAAGTTGGCAGTTTTGTTAGTGCTATTTTAGGGTACATATGATTTTTGGTAGCTCTATATTACACTTTTTGTGAGGCAAGGTAACAAAAACTAGCAGTTTTGGCATTGTTTTTATTTTTTGTTATTTACAACATTCATCTGACAGGTTAGATCGTGTGATATTTTTATAGAGAAGGTCGTTACGGACGCGGCAATATCTAATATGTATACTTTTATTTATTTAAGTTTTACACAATATTTTTGAAGCACAAAAAAAAAATCACATTTTAGTGTCTCCATAGTCAGAGCTGTATTTTTTTTATTTTTTGGGCGATTGTCTTTTTTTGCGGGATGAGATGACGATTAGATTGGTACTATTTTTGGGGGCATACGCTTTTTGATCGCTTGGTATTACATTTTTTGTGATGAAATGTGACAAAAAATTGCTTTTTTTAGACAGTTTTTATTTTTTATTTTTTACAGTGTTCACCTGAGGGGAGAGATCATGCTATATTTTTGTAGAGCAGGTTTTATGGACGTGGCGATACCTAACATGTATACTTATTTTTATTTTTTTACGTTTTACACAATAATATCATTTTTGAAACAAAAAAAAATCATGTTTTGCTTCTGCTCCATCCCTCAATGCAACCCTCTTCTCCCACTCTTCACACACTGATAGCAACACTGCAGAAGAAATGCTAGCACAGGCTTCCAGTATCCGTAGTTTCAGGTGCTACACATCTCGTATCTTCACAGCATAGACAATTGCCTTCAGATGACCCCAAAGATAAAAGTCTAAGGGGGTCAGATCGGGAGACCTTGGGGGCCATTCAACTGGCCCACGATGACAAATCCACTTTCCAGGAAACTGTTCATCTAGGAATGCTCGGACCTGACACCCATAATGTGGTGGTGCACCATCTTGCTGGAAAAACTCAGGGAACGTGCCAGCTTCAGTGCATAAAGAGGGAAACACATCATCATGTAGCAGTTGAATGGCCCCCAAGGTCTCCCGATCTGACCCCCTTAGACTTTTATCTTTGGGGTCATCTGAAGGCCATTTTTTCTAAAGTGAATAAGCCTCATTTTGATAATGTTTCTGGGTACTGTAGTCCACCCATTCCAGTTATTACTTTAGTTGCCCTCCTCTGAACCCTCTCCAGCTCTGCTTTGTCTGCCTTGTTCACAGGAGCCCAGAACTGTACACGGTACTCCATGTGTGGTCTGACTAGTGATTTGTAAAGTGGTAGGACTATGTTCTCATGACGGGCATCTATGCCCCCTTTGATGCAACCCATTATCTTATTGGCCTTGGCAGCAGCTGTCTGACACTGCTTTCTGCAGCTTAGTTTGCTGTTTACTAAAATTCCTAGGTCCTTTTCCATGTACTGGTGACTTGCATTATTCCTTCCCATGTGCATAACCTTACATTTGTCAGTGTTAAGTGTCCAGAAAAGGGGGCATGGGATGACAAAGCTCTTTGCCACTGTCCAACCACTTCGATACCATGTTCAGCATAGACGGCTACATTTAAGGGGTTAAATGATTGAGATTGCAGTTCTTTGTCTTGGCAGCAGGGTGTCACCTGGATAATATAGCTGACACTAGACTGTGGTGGTGCTGGAGCAACTACTTAGCTCTCCATCACTGCACACTTATAGTACAATGAATTGTGGCAACTGCATAATCTGGTGACATACTATGATGCAGAGAATTAATACATACATAAAGTACATAAAGTAAACAATAACAAAATTATTAAACCGACCAATATAATAAGTTTAATGTATTCTTTATACTGCATGACACAAAATAAAAATGGCAGGAAAATATGAACATTAATTTTTTTTTTGGCGCCACAAAATGGTATCAATAGAAACAACTCTAAAACACGCTCTGTCTGAAGTCAGAATGACTGTATCTAAAAAAAATGTGTACCCCATGGTGCTATTGGAAAATACAACTTGTTCTGCAAAAAAAAAAAAATTCTCAGACAGCAGCATTGATGGAAAAGTTAAAAAGTTATGAATGCACAGAAGAAAAAAGACTGCAAAAAAAAAAAAAAAAGCTGTCTCCTGAGGCCAGAAATTGGTGGACCTGAGGTGTTAAAGGGAAGGCAGGGCTGTGGAGTCGGTAAGCCAAAACTCAGACTCCTCAATTTCCCCTAACTCTGACTCCCTCATACATGGCGCATGTTTAAAGGGAACCTGTCATCATTTATGGTGACCTCACTGAGGGCAGCATAAAATAGTGACAGAAATGCTGATTTCAGTGGTGTGTCATTCATGAGCTAAAAGTAAGTGGTTGCCGAGAACCAGCATCATAAACATTGCAGCCCTGGCCTTGAAAAGAGTCATATCTACCTGAGAAGAGTCATGGTTATTCATAATCTCCTGCTCTCCCGCCCATCTGCTGATGATTGGTAGTTCTCTCCTGGAGAGAAAGGGAGAAAACTAGATCGAAGACTGTCAATCATCAGCAGGTGGGCGGGGAGAGCAGGAATTCATGAATAACCAGGACTCTTCTCAGGCGGCTGTGACTCTTTTCCAGGCTTAGTCTGCAATGATTGTGATGTTGGTTCTCGGCAACCACTTACTTTTAACTTATAAATGACAGACCGCTGAAATCCACTCACGTGTCTTTACTTTATTCTGCCGTTAGTATGGGCTGCATAAAGTTGATGACAGGTTCCCTTTAAGTGATAACTTTAGACAAACTTTGAATAAAACAATAGTACAGATTAGGGTTGGGCGATATCAAAAATATTCCCACGATAACGATATTAAGAAATTTATCGCGATAACTATATATATCGCGATAAATGCCCATTTAAAAGTTAAAAAAAAAACACTTAGGGCCACAAGGTGACATTATACTGTATGGCGGCAGCCCCAAGGAGACGTTATACTGTATGGGGGAAGCCACAAGGAGACGTGATACTGTATGGGGCAGACAGCCACAAGGAGACGGTATACTGTATGGGGGCAGCCACAAGGAGACGTTATACTGTATGGGGGCAGCCACAAGGAGACATTATACTGTATGGGGGCAGCCACAAGGAGACGTTATACTGTATGGGGGCCACAAGGAGACGTTATACTGTATGGGGGAAGCCACAAGGAGACGGTATATTGTATGGGGGCAGCCACAAGGAGACGGTATACTGTATGGGGGCAGCCACAAGGAGACGGTATACTGTATGGGGGCAGCCACAAGGAGACGTTATACTGTATGGGGGAAGCCACAAGAAGACGTTATACTGTATGGGGGAAGCCAGAAGGAGACGGTATACTGTATGGGGGCAGCCACAAGAAGACGTTATACTGTATGGGGGAAGCCACAAGGAGACATTATTCTGTATGGGGGCACAAGGAGACGTTATACTGTATGGGGGCGGCCACAAGGAGACATTATACTGTATGGGGGCACAAGGAGACGTTATACTGTATGGGGGCAGGCACAAGGAGACGTTATACTGTATGGGGGCGGCCACAAGGTGACGTTATACTGTATGGGGGCGGCCACAAGGTGACGTTATACTGTATGGGGGCGGCCACAAGGTGACGTTATACTGTATGGGGCGGCCACAAGGAGACGTTATACTGTATGGGGGCGGCCACAAGGAGACGTTATACTGTATGGGGGCAGCCACAAGGAGACATTATACTGTATGGGGGCAGCCACAAGGAGACGTTATACTGTATGGGGGCGGCCACAAGGAGACATTATACTGTATGGGGGCGGCCACAAGGAGACGTTATACTGTATGGGGGCGGCCACAAGGAGACGTCATACTGTATGGGGGTGGCCACAAGGAGACGTTATACTGTATAGGGGTGGCCACAAGGAGATGTTATACTGTATGGAGGAGCAGCAGCCACAACAGGAGACATTAAAGTGGGGGCAGCAGCCTCAAGGTGCTGCACCCCCCCCCAATGTCTTATGGTCACCTGTCATTACTTCTTGTTGGTCATGTCATGGGGGAGGGAGGGACTCATGATGGCTCATTCCCTGCCTGCTGGCTGCTATTTCTATGTGCAGCTAGTTGCGGGCAGGAAGGACTGAGCAGGCCAGATTCGGACAGAGCCGCACCGCGCACTCGTGACAGTACAATTGGGGTCATATAGACAGAAACATTGCACCTTTAATCGGGGCCGGGCCCGGCCGGCAGCTGTGATTTTAGCATATAGGGTCTCTCTCAGCGCAGGCGAAATTAATTCTGTGGGGGTCGGACGGAGTGGGACTTCAGAGACTTCCCCGCCTCTCGCTCCTGTCCTGCGCTGTTCAGCCTCAGCGGCCTCGCATCATCTGATTCCGACGTCGGTGGGCGGAAACTGTATGATGGGAGGCAGCGAGGAGGAGATGTTATACTGTATGGAGGAGCAGCAGCCACAACAGGAGACATTAAAGTGGGGGCAGCAGCCTCAATACCGCGGTATACCGCCAACACCGGTATATCGCCCAACCCTAGTACAGATATGTCATGACAAAAAAAAGTTTGTAATCTGTTTTACTAGATATCTTTACTCTGAACTTTCATTATCAGGCTTTTCTCTGGGCACAGCTCACTAAGGGCCTGATGTATGAAAACTGTCTAGGTCTAAGACTTTCTTTGTTACCCATAGCAGCCAATCAGAGCTCCCCATTCATTTCTTTAGAGCTCTGATTGGTTTCTATGGGCAACAAAGAAACTTCTACACCTAGACAGTTTTCATACATAAGGCGCTAGGTGTTTTACATCAGATGAAAAGTGAGCTAAAACATAAAGCTTACAGAGAGAACATGCAGTGGACAATTGATTTATGTACCGTTTATGTAAAGTTTAGATATACTAAGAAGTACTTGCCTTAAAGGGGTTTTCTCAGCAGGTTGATTCACTGGCTGACAGGCAGTTTGCACTCACTCTGTCTCCTCAGACTGTGGGTGGGTCTCTAGCAGTTATTAGCATATATTAACTTACTCTGACAGAGCAGGAGATTGTGATCTCTAACGCGATTACATGTACAGCCATGCTTCTCAGTCCTCACAACACTTGTACCTTTTGCTTACTGCAGGTAATCACTCAGACCTCAGTCCCATCTTTCTTCACTGCTCTCAGCCAATCAGATAACAGTCTTTCTGTTCTGCAGGTTACCACAGAAACCTGTGTACGGTGAGAGACCTGCTGAACTGTCTATAGTTCATGACTAAAGTAAAATCTACTGACCACTGTATTTAGAAAATGTCTTCTTTTAACTGTCCCTTTATGTTGAAAGCTAATCTTTGTAACTAGTGAGAAAACTCCTTCAATCCTGTTTTCTCTAGAAGATCTGAGATGAGTGCAGCCATTCCTTCCCAGTGCTTTTTCCTCTGATCTGTAGCACAGGAGCTTCACTTCTGAGCATCTACATAAAGGGCAGCACACATTAATCTCAACTAAAAGCCTAAATTCTTAGTTCAGGAATAGAACAGACATTTATAGGACATTTCATAATTTTCCCAAATTCTTATGAAAATATATTCAGCACATACTGCATTGAACTAAATGTACCAATGTATTATATATTTTTGGAGTCGGTCCATTTTATACCGACTCTGACTTCACCAAAATGGACACCAACTCCGACTCCACAGCCCTGAGGGAAGGTTTCATCGGAATATGACCTGCTGTTGAAATTCCTTTTTTATGTTTAACATATTTTTAAATAATTCTAATTCTCCCTTTTATGATGTCATCTCTGTGTATAGAGGAGACAGCATCCACCATTCACAATAGATGTCACATTTTATCTATTATTTCCTTGTACTATGACCTCTGCACAGGTCACAGAGCATGCCTAGAAAATTCTCCCATGTAAGTCCATAGGGTCCCCTCCAGTCCATTGTGTGTATGGTCTATGGGGCTGACATTAAGCATTTTTGTAATGCTTTGTGAATGCTGTTAAGAACATCTCAGGCAAGATGGCAGCCCCCATAATAATGTTCAGGAAATAAAAATAAATCTACAATCAGAAAAGAAAAACAGATAAGGAAAAGGAGATGTGTTTCTATCTGGTTTTAACTGGCAGATAACATTTTTGGGGGCGCATGATTAAGGGAGCATGACCCACGAAACGTTGCATAGCATGGGGTAGCAATCAGTTCAGCGCTCTCAGGACTACTATGCATTATAGCGATTTATATATATATGAAAAATAAAATGACTGAAAAATACAAGCAAAGCTGCGAAAGAGTGAGTATTATTTATGTCTCACAAATAATTTTGAACAAGACTAATACAACCGAGTGGATTATGTGAATTCAGTTGTGGAGCCTGGGTGAGGTTCTGAATCAGGTCGTGGTATACTGCAAGTAGAGCAACAGTTGATGATTGAAAACATTTTTGGGGACACATTTCCTTTAAATATGCCATTTGGCTTCACCTTTTTCTGTATAGCATCACTCAAAACACATCGAAATATATCATTGAGTGTACCACTGTTGTTCATATTTTATGTTTTTATTTTTTTAGCTTTTTTTTTTTTTATTCTTTACAGGGGATCACGTTATTGGAGCTGGGTCCTGTGCAGATCTGCCAGTCTTTTTCACAAGAAAGAGTGGCCTTCTAGCTGTTGTTCCTCGTGAAAGTGTCTCTGTTTTGCCAGAAGATGTTGAAGATTCGTTGTCCTCTTCATTAGCTGGAGCTAGTAATCAGGTAATGTGTTCTCACTCGAGTCACTCCATTGTCATCCACCAACCCAAGGGTCACCCAGCTTCCAGCATGCTCCCCAATAGTACTCCCTCTCCCGGAGAGAAGCTGCAGTCAGCGCCATTGAAGAGTAGTGCATGCAGTTTTTACTCACCTCGTGGTAAGACATCCCTCTCTGCCTGACTGGCACTGAAAATTGCCATCCATGACCATTTTTCTGCCCTCTGAGTCTTTTTCAAATGCTTTGAACTTTTTGCAATGTAATTTCAAAAAAAAACTATGCCACAAAGTAATCCTGTTAGCTTCTTGTGTATAACAATATCAAATACGTGTACTGTAATGCTTGAAAACAAAATGGAGAAGGTGCAGCTGTTTTGGCGAGAAGATGGGTAGAAGGTTGGAGGAGTGTTTAAACTGGGGGGAGGGGGGTAATTACATTATAGGAGGCAAAGATAGTGAAGAAAGAGACCTGGGGCAAGGTAATGAAACTGGGGGAGGATTCGAAGGAGGGACTAGAACAATTCATAAGGGAAGGTTTAAGGTAAAAAACATACAAAAAACAACTAATTGTACACTATCGCCAGAAGCCTGACTAATAAAACTGGGGAACTGGAAGTGTCCCAGGAGAACTATGACATAGTGGGAATTAACTGAGATATGGCTGGATGATAGCTATGACTGGGCAGTTAGCATATAGGGTTACAGTCTGTTTAGAAAGTTTGGTCAAAAACGGAGAGGGGGAGGGGTTTTCTTTTATGTAAAGTCCTGTCTAAAGCCCACACTCCGGGAAGATGTAAGTGAGGTAAATGAACATGTGGAGTCACTGTGGGTAGAAATATATGGAGGCAAAAACAAGAATAAAAAACTGATAGGAATTTATTGCCACCTAATATACCAGAGTCCACAGAAAATCTACTACTAAAGGAGATAGATGTAGCGGCAAATCATAATGAGGTCGTTATTATGGGGAACTTCAGCTACCCAGATATAGACTGGGAAACTGAAAGCTGTAGATCTCATAAAGGAAACAGTTTCTGGGCAATAACCAAAGACAACTACCTTTCCCAACTGGTTAAGTACCCGACTAGAGAGACGGACATACTAGACTGAGTACTAACAATAGACCTGACAGAACATAAAATAAAAACCTTCCCGTTGTCAGAGTGTTTTCTTCAGGGAGGCACAAAAATACTAAACTTCAAAAAGCAAAATTTGACCAGCTAAGAGAGGCCAATAGCCTCACTAACTGGAACAATGTCCTCAAAAATAAAAATACAGCAACAAAATGTGATATTTTGATTGTGAGAAGTACATACCTTATGGGGACAGAAGGGTGAGGAACAAGAAAAAAAAAAGCAATGTGGATAAATAGAAATGTAAAACCATAGTTGACAAAACAAATTATTTAAGTCTCTAAAACAGGAGGATAGCAAGGAAGGATTGAAAAACTGTAAGGAAAATAAATATTTAAAAGACAAATAAAAGCAGCCGAACTGGAGACAGAGAGCTTCATTGCCAAAGAGAGTAAAACTAATGCTAAAATGTTCTACAATTATATAAATGGTAAAAAGTATAAATCTGTAGCCAGACCCTTGTTTCTTGTTTTGATATTTAAGGATTGTATATTGACAGGGAGTGTTCCACAGGATAGGCGCTTAGTAAATGTGGTGCCAATATTCAAAAAGGTGTCAAAAACAGAGCCTGGAAACTATAGGCCTGTAAGTTTAACATCCTTCGCGGGTAAACTGATGGCTTTCTAAGCGATGCTATCTTGAGTACCTCAGTAAGCAAATAAGCATGGTTTCATGGGGGATCGGTCATGTCAAAATAATTCAATCAGTTTCTATGAGGAGGTTGTTCTAGACTTGACTGCGGTGAGTCAATGGATGTCGTATATCTGGACTTCTCCAAAGCATTTGACACGGTACCACATAAAAGGTTAGTACATAAAATGAGAATGCTTGGCCTGGGAGAAAATGTCTGTATGTGGGTAAGTAACTGGCTCAGTAATAAAAAACAGAGGGTGGTTATTAACTGTACACACTCATATTGGGTCACTGTCACTAGTGGGGTACCACAGGGGTCAGTATTGGGTCCTATTCTCTTCAATATATTTATTAATTATCTTGTAGAGGGCTTGCACAGTAAAATATAAATTTTTGCAGATGACATTAAACTGTCTAACACGGAAGAGGACCGTATACTGCTACAGATGGATAGATTGGAGGCTTGGGCAGAGAAGTGGCAGATGAGGTTTAACACTGACAAATGTAAGGTTATGCACATTGGAAGGAATAATGCAAATCACCAGTACCTACTGAATGGTAAAACACTGGATAACACTGACAAGGACCTAGGAATTTTAGTGAACAGCAAACTAAGCTGTAGAAACCAGTGTCGGGCAGTTGCTGCCAAGGCCAGTAAGATAATGAGTTGCATCAAAAGGGGCATAGATGCCCCTGATGAGAACATACAGTTCCCAGAAAAATTATCAAAATTAGGGTTATTCACTTTAGAAAAATGATGACTGAGGGGAGATCTATTAACCACGTATAAATATATCAGGGTTCAATACAGAGATCTCTCACATCATTTACTTATACCCAAGTCTGTGACAAGCAGACATGTTCTATGTCTACAGGAAAGAAGGTTTCTACACAACCATGGAAGAGGGTTCTTTACAGTAAGAGCAGTGAGACTATGGAACTCTCTGCCTGAGGTAGTGGTGGTGGATTCACTAAAAGAGTTCAAGAGAGACATGGATGTATTTCTGTAGTGTAATAATATTACAGGTTGTTGATCCAGGGGGTTATTCTGATTGCCTGATTGAAGTTGGGAAGGGTTTTTTTTTCACCTCAAATGTGGAAAATTGGCTTCTACCTCACTGGGTTTTTTTTGCCTTCCTCTGGATCAACTTGCAGGATAACAGCTGAACTGGATGGACAGATGTCTTTTTCAGCCTTATAAACTGTTACTAAAATTTACCATTTTAATAATGTGTCTTTTGGTTGATCTTATCCCAACATTCTTCCGTTGACAAATCACATGGTAATAATGTAATAGCAAACGCTTTTTGGGTCCAAGGGCTCAGGAAATCTCATAAAAAATTATTATTGGGGGGGGGCATGTAGTTTCCAAAATGAGTTCACTTTTTGTGGGTTTCCACTGTAGGATTTCCTCCAGGGTCTCTCCAAATATGACATGACGCCCAAAAACCATTCCAACGAAACTGCCATTCAAAAACTATATGGTGCTCCCGTTCCTGTGTTGTGGCCATTTAGCAGTTTACCACAACACATGGGGTATTTCTGTGAACTACAGAATTAGGGAAATATATATTGAGGATTGGTTTGCTGTTATCCCTTGCTGTGTTTCAGGAAAAATAGATTAAAAAAAAATTAAAAAGTGCAAAAAATGCAATTTCACCAAAAGGGTTAACAAAGTTTGTAAAATCAGTTTTGAATAATTTGATTGGTTCAGTTTCCAAAAGGGGGTCACTTTTTGGGGATTTCCACTGTAGGGGTCCCTCTGGATGTCTTCAAAAGTGGCATGGTGCCTGAAAATTATTCTAGTGAAATCTGCTCCCCTAATACCTTATGGTGCTCCTTCCATTCTGAGCCCTGCCATGGGCCCATACAGCAGTTTATGACCACATAGGGGATATTTCTCTAAATTGCAGTATCAGGGTATTAAAAATTGAGATTTATTTGGCTGTTAACCCTTGAAACGTTACTGGAAAATGGGTTAAAATGGAAAATCTATAAATTAAAAAAATGGAAATTTTCATTTCCATTTTTCTTTAATTCCTGTGGAACATCTAAAGGTTAACAAAGTTTCTAAAAATCAATTTAGAATAATTTGAGGGATGTAGTTTCTAAAATTAGATCATGGTGTTTTCTGGGAGTTGGTGTAGCTAAAAGCAGTCTGTGACGAGGACGAGCCTCCCTAGCATCGCCGGTGACGCTAACCATTGTACGTCCAAATCGCACCTACGTTTGCACATTTGGACATACAGTCGCGTCCAGACTGCTTATGGCGGTTGTGACACTATAAAGTGCGGAGTCACAGGAGAGGATGTGAAGTGGCCAAAAATTGCAAGTCTGTTTTTTTTTTTTTTTGTTTGTTTTTTTTTTTAATGGGGTTCCTCATGCGGTATATGTGATATGATAATTTTACTTTGTGGGTTAATACGGTTATGGCAATAACAAATTGAGGTAGGTTTATTATGTGTTTTATCAGCATAAAGTCCCTTTTGTGTTAAAAATAAATGATATTTTGCATTGCCACATTGTTAAATCCATAACGTTTTTATTTTTTTACCAATGTAGCTGTCTGAGGGCTTGTTTTTTGTAGGACGGGATGTTTTTTTGGCATCATCTTGAAGTACATATGTCCTTTTGATCACTTTTTATACTATTTTTTTTTTTCGTAGGTAAGGTGGGCAAAAATTGCAATTCTGGCAGTGTTTATTTTATTATGGGATTCCTCATGCGGTATATATGATATGACAATTTTAGGCTACTTGCACACTTGCTTTGCAGGATCCGTTTGTGAGATCCGTCCAAGCTGTCACAAACGGATCTGTCATGATAATACAACCGTCTGCATCCATTCTGAACGGATCCGTTTGTATTATCTTTTACATAGCAAAGACGGATCCGTCTTGAACTCCATTGAAAGTCAATGGAGGACAGATCCGTTTTCTATTGTGTCAGACAAAACGGATCCGTCCCCATTGAATTACATTGTGAGTCATGATGGATCTGTTTGCATAAGGTTCTTCTTGCGGACACCAAAACGTATCAAGCAGCGTTTTAGTGTCCGCCTCCAAAACGGAATGGAGACTGAACTGAAGCTAACTGAAGCAAAACTGATGTATTCTGAACGGATCCTTTTCCGTTCAGAATGCATTAGGACAAAACTGATCAGTTCAGGACCGTTTGTGAGAGCAACTATGTTACTATGTGTGACGGATCTCACAAACGGATCCTGCAAACGCAAGTGTGAAAGTAGCCTTTTTCTGTGAGTTGATACGATTATAATAATATATAACAATTTTTTTTGTGTTTTTACTACTTTTTCAGCATAACGTTTTTTCATTAGTATCATTTTGGTATACGTTTTGATCACTTTATTAACACCTTGCCGACCGCCCACTGTCTTTAGACGGCGGGCGGCGCAAGTCCCCAGTCTGCAGCGCCGTCTAAAGACGTCGCTGCAGAAAAGGGGTGTCAGGGAGCCCCAGGACGGACGAGCGACGGGGGTCCGGCTGTGCCCAATAGCCGGACCCCTGCTGAATGCGCCAGCATCGGTGAAAACGCCGATGACGGCGCATTAACCCTTCATGTGCCGCGGTCAGCGCTGACCGCGGCACATGAGGCGTGCGGCATGGTCCGCCGCTATTCAGGATGGCGAGCGGGGCCATCGGGTCCCCGTGCTGCTGTGACGGGGACCCGATGGCTTGGATAGCAGCCCGATGCCTTCCTTAGGCATCGTGGCTGCTATCCCTGCGTTCCTGTGCGATCCAGCCCCCTGGATCGCACAGGAAGCAGGCTGTAAGTGTATTACACTGAGTAATACACTTACAGCCAATGCATTACAATACAAAAGTATTGTAATGCATTGTAAAGGGGATCAGACCTCCAAAAGTTAAATAAAGTGGAAAATGAAAAGTTAAAAAATAAAGTAAAAATAAATAATAATAATAATAATAATAATAATAATAAAAGTTAAAAAAAAATAAGCCATTTTCAAAAAAAAAATGGTGAAAAAAGAAAAGGTATACATATTAGGTATCGCCACGTCCGTATCGACCGGCTCTATAAAAATATCACGTCATCCACCTCGCCAGGTGAACGCAGTAAAAAAAAAAAAAAAACTGTGCCAAAACAGACATTTTTTGGTCACCTTCCCTTACAAAAAGTGTAATAGCAGGCGATCAAAAAAGCGTATGTACCCTAAAATGGTACCAATCAAACCGTAATCTTGTCCTGCAAAAATGATACCCTACCTGAGACAATCGCCCAAAAAATAAAAAAAATATGGCTCTCAGAAAATAGCAACACAAAAAAAAAGATTTTATTCTGTTCAAAAATGCATCTAATGTGTAAAACTTTCCAAAAATAAAAATGTTAGACATATTGGGTATCGCCACGTCCGTAACAACCTGCTCTATAAAAATATTACATGAGATGGCCCCCCAGGCGAATGCTGTAAAAAAAAAATTTAAAAAAACTATGCCAAAATAGCCATTTTTTTCCCTCTTCCCTCACAAAAAGTGTAATAGCAGGCGATCAAAAAGATGTATTTAACCCAAAATGGTACTAATCTAACCGTCATCTTGTCCTGCAAAAATGATACCCTACCTGAGACAATCGCCCGAAAAATAAAAAAAATATGGCTCTCTGAAAATGGCAACACATAAACAAGATTTAATTCTGTTCTAAAATGCATCTAATGTGTAAAACTTTCCAAAAATAAAAATGTTAGACATATTGGGTATCGCCGCGTTCGTAACAACCTGCTCTATAAAAATATCACATGACTTGCCCCCTCAGGTGAATGCTGTAAAAAAAATGCTAAAAAAAACTATGCCAAAACAGCTATTTTTTTCACCTTGACTCACAAAAAGAGTAATACCAAGCGATCAAAAAGGCGTATTTACCCCAAAATGGTACCAATGAAAACCTCACCTCATCCTGCAAAAAATGAGCCCCTACATAAGACAATAGCTCAAAAAAATAAAAATCAATGGCTCCCGCAAACCAATCCATCAAAATCTGTGTTGTAAAATCCATATGGCACTCCTTCTGTTCTGAGTCCTGCCATGTGCCCCCACAGCAGTTTACCACCACATATGGGGTGTTGCCGTATTCAGGAGAAAATGGGTAACATATTATGGGGTGCTTTTCTCCTGTTACCCCTTATGCAAATAAAAAAAATTGGGGCTATAGCAACATTTTATTGGAAGAAATGAAACTTTTCATTTTCATAGCCAAGTGTTTCCAAATTACGTAAAACGCTTAGGGGGTCAAAGTGGCCAGTACTCCCCTTAATATATTCGTTGAAGGGTGTAGTTTCCAAAATGGGGTCACTTTTTGAGGGTTTCCACTGTAGGGGTACGTCAGGGTCTCTCAATTACAAAATGGTGCCTACAAACTATTTTAGCAAAATCTGCCTCCAAAATCCGTATGGCGCTCCTTCCCTTCTGACCACTGCCACAAACCCATAGAAACGTTTACCACCACATATGGGGTATTTCTGTAAACTGCAGAATCAGAGCAATATATATTGAGGTTTAGTTTGCTGTTAACCCTTGCTGTGTTGCAAGAAAAAAATTATTAACATGAATAATCTACCAAAAAAGTGAAATTTCACCATTTTCCTTTAATTCTTGTGGAACACCTCAAGGGTTAACACAGTTTGTAACAGCAGTTTTTTTATAATTTGAGGGGTGTAGTTTCTAAAATGGGTGTCATTTATGGGGGGTTTCATTATGTAAGCCACTCAAAATCACTTTACATCTGAACTGGTGCTTAAAAAAAATGGTTTTGGAAAATTTGGTGAAAATTTGAAAAATGGCTTCTAAACTTCTAAGCCCTCTAACGTCCTAAAAAAGTAAAATGACATTTATAAAATGATGCCAACATAAAGTAGACATATGGGGAATGTAAAATAATAACTATTTTTGGAGGTATTACTATTTATTTTGAAAGTAGAGAAATTGAAATTTGGAAATTTGCTAATTTTTCCAAATGTTTTTTAAATTTGCTATTTTTTTATAAATAAAAATGAAATATTTTGCCACAAATTTACTACTGTCGTGAAGCACAATATGTGACGAGAAAACAATCTCAGAATGGCCTGGATAAGTAAAAGCGTTCCAAAGTTATTACCACATAAACTGACACATGTCAGATTAGCAAAAATCAGTCTGGTCACGAAGGTGCAAAATGGCCCGGTCATTAAGGGGTTAAATTTTGTGTGGAGGTGAGGTGACAAAAACAGCAATTCCGTCATTGTCTTTAAATTCTTTTATTTTATTTTATTTTTTTTACAGCGTTCACCGTGTGGTAAAAAGTAACATGTTACTTTTATAGATCAGGTGGTTATGGACCTGAAGATACCAATTATGTGTACTTTATTTTATTTTTTTCATTTTTTATTCAATTGTAAATGAGCTGATTTGATAAAATCCCTTTTATTTTATTTACATTTTTATTTCTTTGGTTTGTTTTTTTTTACATTAATTTTTACTTTATTTTTGCACTTTTTTTTTATCAAGTCACAGTTGGATCTTGCAGATCCAATGTGCCTTATTGCTGTACAGTGCATTGCAGTACTATTGCAATGTACTGTCCGTATTACACTGACACTAATTGTCTGGTTGGCATGGTAACTAGGGATAAGCGAAGCACATAAAACTTTATTCCAATACTGTATGGAGCAGGAGCTCCGTACATTATTGGAATGTATTGGCTCCGATGAGCCGAAGTTATTGCTTCACGAAGTCTTGCATAAAGCTTTGTTTCAATACTGTACGGAGCAGGAGCGCTGTACAGTATTAGAATGTATTGGCTCCGATGAGCCGAAGTTATTGCTTCGCGAAGTCTCGTGAGACTTCACATAATTTCATAAACCCACACCTATAACACAATGGGGCATATCCTAGCGATATGCCCCCATTGTCCAAGATGGGATTACCCCTTTAATTCCCAGATAACACCTTTAACTTAGCATTTTCAGCTGTTGTCTTAGAAGAAAGCTGTCTGTTCCTACAAACCCTTTAGAATATGTCATTATTTTCTAACCACTGTTAACTCTTGCTATCCGTAACCTCTGTTGGCAGCAATGCTAAAATAGTGCTGTGCTTCTTCATCTCCTGTTACCTGGACTTCTTAAAAGGGAATCTGTCAGTTCCAAAATACCCCTAAACCAGAGTAATTCTTGTATGATGTATTATGTAATTTTTATCTTTATATTCACTTGGATTCTTACTCTGTGCTCCTACAAGTCGGCAGTAAACACATTGAGAGGACATCTTTGCTCATGGAGAGGACTCGATGGGGAGTCCTCTCAATGCATTGTACTGCTGGCTTGTAGGAGCACAGTGTCAGAATCCATGTGAGTATGAAGGTGAAAATGACATACACCGCTTATGGTAGTCTGGGTGGTGTTTTGGAATTGAAAGGTTCCCTTTAACCAAATCCCATGGTAGACCATAAACTATAATGGGCCAACCATGCAACCTTTGGAAAAAACAAACTAGATCAACCAAAGGCACATGATACTGTCTTCGCCAATAGGACATTAATGGCATAACCTAGCAATATTCCACACTTTAGTGATAGAGACATTAAAAGCATGTATATGTGTAAAGATTTTCTTACATGTTATGTACCTCCCCTTAATGCTGATTAGCAGTTTTTCTCTATTAAAGGCTACATCTGTAGAACCATCTTCAAGAGCAGAGACTATACCGCATGATGATAAGACTAAATTGCTGAAGGCTGCATTTTTGCAATTTTGTAGGTAAGAAATAGATTTTTAAACAATGAAGTGCTTATTTTTATTTTGTAGTCTGAAGTTCTCATTTTTTCCCTCAATGTCATACATGGTTGTGCTTCATAATTGTTCCCTCTGCAAAGTATAAGCTTTATGTTCTTAAGTCAAAATAGCCATGAAAAATTTGACAAAATCTGGTTCTCATGGTTGACTTATGGTGTCAGTCCCTAAACATTGGGAAGAGGTGTGTTATTGTAATTACAGTACCGTATCGTACTCATTTGCAGTGTTATGGTTCCTGTGCTGATCTGCCTCGCTGTCAGAGGGAAAAAGAGTACCCATCTGCAGGCAGCAGTTCGGTGGAAGGAACTGGGCAGAAATATTCAGTAGGAAAAGGTTCAGTGAAACTTTTATTTCAATTTATGTCAACCTGTTCCTTCTTTGCTTAGTAGTCCACAGGACGGTGCTACTTGGTGGTTGACAGACTATCTCTGACTACACAGTGATGCACAGAACACTGTCAATCATTCTTTTTATGCCCCTCCCCCCACTTTATCTGGTCTATTGATTTGGTACTGTACGGTAAGCCACAATGTTCCTTCACCGGTTGCCTAGGCATCAGGGTTAGTGGTGCCCTTTTCACTACTGACATGAATGTCAGTGTTTCCTACAGCTCTGTGGAGTCAGTAAGCCAAAGCCCCGACTCCTCAATTACCCCTAACTCCGACTCCCAATCCGGCTCTGACTCCCTTATACATGGCGCATGTTTAAATGATAACTTTAAACAAACTTTGCATAAATTAGTAGTACAGATATGTCATGACAAAAAAAAGTTTGTAATATATGTTTTACTAGATATCTTTACTCTGAACTTTCAGTATCAGGCTTCTCTGGGTACAGCTCACTAAGGGCCTGATGTATGAAAACTGTCTAGGTCTAAGACTTTCTTTGTTGCCCATAGCAACCAATAAGAGCTCCCCTTTCATTTCTCCAGAGCACTATATGAAATGAGAGAGGAGCTCTGATTGGTTGCTATGGGCAACAAAGAAACTTCTACACCTAGACAGTTTTCATACATAAGGCCCTAGGTCTTTTACATCAGAGGAAAAGCAAACTAACTTGTGTGTCTCCAGCAGTTATTAGCATATATTAACTTACTCTGACAGAGCAGGAGATTGTGATCTCTAACACAATTACAGGTAAAGCCATGCTTCTCAGTCCTCACAACACTTGTACCTTTTGCTTACTGCAGGTAATCACTCAGAGCCCAGTCCTATCATTCTTCACTGCTCTCAGCCAATCAGATAACAGTCTTTCTGGTCTGCAGATTACCATAGAAACCTGTGTGCAGTGAGAGACCAGCTGTACTATCTATAGTTCATGACTAAAGTAAAATCTACTGACCAATGTATTTAGAAAATTTCTTCAAAGTTTATCTTTGTTACTAGTGAGAAAACCCCCTTTAATCCTGTTTTCTCTAGTAGATCTGAGATTAGTGCAGCCATTCCTTCCCAGTGACTTTTTCCTCTGATCTGTAGCGGAAGAGCTTAACTTCTGAGCATCTACATAACGGGCAGCACACAGTCATCTCAACTGAAAGCCTGGATCCTTAGATCAGGAATAGAACAGACACTTAGGCCCCTTTCACACGAGCGGGAGACTCGCATGTCTCCCGCAACGCATCTACAGGGCTGGACTCCGCACGGACAGGGATCGCATATAATGCTATGCGATCCCTGTCAGTGCGGAGTCCAGCCCTGTAGATCCGTTGCGGGAGACATGCGAGTCTCACGCTCGTGTGAAAGGGGCCTTATAGGACATTTCATAATTTTCCCAAATTTTTATGAAAATATTTTCAGCACATACTGCATTAAACTAACTGTACCATTTTATTATTTATTTTTGGAGTCCACAGCCCTGGTGTCCTGAATGTAGACCAAAATATTTTCTTCCTTCTTGCTGAATAATCTCATCCTTTTCTTGGAATTTGCAAACTTAGAGGTATACAATAACCTTACCCTATAGAGGGCAAAACTGTGTACTTTAAAATGAGAAATAAAAACTTTGCTCCAGAAAAAATAAATGACCAGATAATCTCGAGGAGGACAGGCTTTAGTCCCTTTTTTGTTGTAAGAGCACCAAACAGCACATAGAGCCATTATGTACTTGACCAGGACTGGAAGAACATGCTGCTTTCTTACAGCAATGACACTACACCTGCCTTAGGCCCCTTGCAGACGAGCGTGACACACGCACGTCTCCCGCAACGTTGCGCATCTACTGGCCTGAACTCCCGGCACTGACGGGGTCACAAAGCATTATATTGATTTATGGTGCTGTGTAACCATTACAGTTCTGGAATGTGTTGGATAACACTGACATAATGCTGTTAGTGTTATCCATTACATTCCAGAACCTTAAGGGTTACATAGCATCATAAATCAATATAATGCTATGTGATCCCCATCAGTGCCGGGAGTTCAGGCCAGTAGATGCGTTGCAGGAGACATGCGTGTGTCACGCTCGTCTGCAAGGGGCATTAAGGTTGTGTCTGGTATTGTAGCACAGCCAATTACGCTGGATGTCTGATCCTGTTTCTGAAAGAAAGCACCCATTACCTTAACCCCTTCCCGACCAGCGCCGTACTAGTACGGCGCTGGCCGGGACTTTAAAGATGGCGCTCGCTCCTGCACAGAGCGGGCGTGATGGCCGCGGGTGACCTGCATATCCAACTAGCAGGCACCCGCGGCTAACGTCCGCGACTGGCTAACGTGCCGATCGTGGCCATTTAACCTCTTAGAAGCCGCGGTCAGGCACCCGATGGCGGCAAACACCAGAAGTGTGCGCTTCCGGTGTTGCTCCGGCTCCCCCGTGTGGCGATCGGAGGAGCCGGAGCGTGCCTGCAGCAGCATAGTAAATGACAGGAGGCTGCTGCATAGGCTTTCCTATGGAGCCCTTGCCTGTAATAGGGCTCCATAGGAAAGCACTAAAATCATCATAGACTCCAATGTAAGTGCATTGGAGTCTGTGATATAAGCAATCAAATGATTGCTTCTTATAGTTCCCTATGGGAATTATAAAAAAGTGTAAAAAAAAAAAAAGTAGTTTTAAAAAAAAAACAAACAAAAAAAAAACGTAAAAGTTGAAATCACCCCCCTTTCACGAAAATAAAAATGAAAGTATTAAAAAAAAAATACACATCATGGGTATCGCTGTGTGCGAAAACGCCCATATTATAAAAATACAAATTTTCCATACGGAAAAAAGCTAAATTGACAAAAGCGTCAAAATGGCCGATTCGCCATTTTTTGTCGCTTTTTTTAAAAAAAAATTAAATAAAAAGCGATCAAAAAGTCACACACACTCCAGAATGGTATCAATAAAAAGTTCAGATCGCCCCACAAAAAAATGAGCCCCCATACAGCTCCGTACACATAAATACCAAAAAGTAATAGGGGTCAAGAACTGAAGAAAAAAAAAACTTTATAATTTTTTTATCAAAATGCAAGAACAACTATACATATTAGGTATCGCCGGATTCGCACTGACCAGTAAAATGAAAGTAACTGGTCAGTTTTAACGCGCATCGAACGCCGTAAATAAAAAAAAAAAACCTGTAAAACTGGCGGAATTGGGTTTTTGTTTTTTGTTTTTTTTTTGCAATTTCAGCCGATTTGGAATTTTTTTTTCCACTTCCCACTACACCATATGCAATATTAAATGGTGGCGTTGGAAAGTACAACTTGTCCCGCAAAAAACAAGCTCTCATACAGCTATGTGAACAGAAAAATTAAAAAAGTTATGGCTGTATCAAGGCAGGGAGTGCAAAACAAAAACGCAAAACCGAAAAAACCTCCGGGGCTGAAAGGGTTAATCCTGACAGACTTTTAATCCCTTCCTAGCACAGCAATTTTCAGTTTTTGTGTTTTCGTTTTTCGCTCTCTGCCTTCCTGGAGCCATACGTTTTTTATTTTTCTGTTCACATAGCTGCACCTTATGGGATATACTAGAAAAATGATCAGTATCACTGCATTAAAAGTAAAAAAGGACGTGAATGACTGTCAGCAAATAGATTGATCTTCTGTTGTACTGATTTAAGCCATTCATGTACTTGTGCCTTATTTCTAATCTTAAAATGTTACCCCATTCTAAGAATATCTAATGATCCACACAATAATGTTTTTGTTTTTCAGAAAGGATATAGTTGGGGCACAGTGCATGGTGGACAGTTTGTTCTCTGCTCTAACAGATTTGGAAGCTGATAATGAACTAGACCAGGCAGTGACCCAAATAAGTATGGACTTGGTGGATGACTATCCAGCTTCTGATCCTAGATGGGCTGAATCTGTACCGGATGGTAAGAAAAACAGGATGAATAAATAAATATAAATAGTAGAAGCATTGTCAAGATTTTACCCAGCAATCTATTAAAAATGAAAAAATATACCCATAAACATACGCAGAATAACATTTTGCTATTACTTCTTTGCCCCCCCCCCCAGTCACATTCAAATTGTAAAACCCTCCTGAAAGTGTCACTTATTTATAAAGAGGGTAGTGTTGAGTTTATGAATCATCCACCAATCCGCAGAGTGAAATCTGATGGCTTTTCCACAGCAAAAAAAAACGCATGTAATACATCATGGATTTTTTTGTCACATGTGAACTTAGCCTAAGGTCTGTTTCACAGTGGTGTTACTCGTTCCGGCAGGGAAACGGCCTCCCGGATCCCATAACTACAGTCATGTGTTGCCTGAAGTGTGCCCAGCTCCATTCACCATAATGGGAAGTGGCAGAGATCCGGCTGCAGCATTGCAAATATGCCTAGAGGCGGCCGGGCACAAAACTGCTGCGTGCTGGGACAGTCTGTGTGAAACAGGCCTTAGCATGCTAGTATACATTTACCAGTGCACCAGGGATTACTGCGCTGCACCTGTACTTTCTTTAACTACAAACCACAACAAAATCACAGATAAAGTTGTCACTGATTTTGTAGTAAAAAGGTCACAGAGAGGCACAGAGCATTATCAACCATGTTAATGTTCCATGTCTCTGCTGTCTGGAGCGGGGCTAGGCTCTCCTTCACGCAGCGGGTTCCACGCACGGCATCCGCTCATGTGAAAGAGCCCTTAATTTGCTCTGAATTTGAACTTTAAAGGGCATCTATCAGCAGATTTGTACCTATGAAACTGGCTGACCTGTTGCATATGTGCTTTGCAGCTGTGTTAGTAACATAGTTTATAAGGCCGAAAAAAGACATCTGTCCATCCAGTTCGGCCTGTTTTCCTATACGTTTTCCTATAAGTTGATCCAGAGGAAGGCAAAAAACCCTGTGAGGTAGAAACCAATTTTCCCCACTTTAGGGAAAAAAAATTCCTTCCCAACTCCAATCAGGCAATCAGAATTACTCCCTGGATCAACGACCCCTCTCTAGTAACTATAACCTGTAATATTATTACCCTCCAGAAATACATCCAGGCCTCTCTTGAACTCTTTTAGTGAACTTACCATCACCACCTCCTCAGGCAGAGAGTTCCATAGTCTCACTGCTCTTACCGTAAAGAATCCTCTTCTATGTTTGTGTACAAACCTTCTTTCCTCCAGACGCAGAGGATGTCCCCGTCAGTCACAGTCCTGGGGATAAATAGATCATGGGAGAGATCTCTGTACTGACCTCTGATATATTTATACATAGTTATTAGATCTCCCCTCAGTCGTCTTTTTTCTAAAGTGAATAACCCTAATCTTGATAATCTTTCTGGGTACTGTAGTCCACCCATTCCAGTTATTACTTTAGTTGCCCTCCTCTGAACCCTCTCCAGCTCTGCTATGTCTGCCTTGTTCACAGGAGCCCAGAACTGTACACAGTACTCCATGTGTGGTCTGACTAGTGATTTGTAAAGTGGCAGGACTATGTTCTCATCACGGGCATCTATGCCTCTTTTGATGGAACCCATTATCTTATTGGCCTTGGCAGCAGCTGTCTGACACTGGTTTCTACAGCTTAGTTTGCTGTTCACTAAAATTCCTAGGTCCTTTTCCATGTCAGAGTTACCCAATATTTTACCATTTAGTATGTACTGGTGACTTGCATTATTCCTTCCCATATGCATAACCTTACATTTGTCAGTGTTAAACCTCATCTGCCACTTCTCTGCCCAAGCCTCCAGTCTATCCAGATCTATCTGTAGCAGTATACTGTCCTCTTCTGTGTTAATTACTTTACACAGTTTAGTATCATCTGCAAAAATTGATATTTTACTGTGCAAGCCTTCTACAAGATCATTAATAAATATATTGAAGAGAATAGGGCCCAATACTGACCCCTGTGGTACCCCACTAGTTACAGTGACCCAATCTGAGTATGTACCAATAATAACCACCCTCTGTTTTCTATCACTGAGCCAGTTACTTACCCACATACAGACATTTTCTCCCAGGCCAAGCATTCTCATTTTATATACTAACCTTTTATGTGGTACCGTGTCAAATGCTTAGGAGAAGTCCAGATATACGACATCCATTGATTCGCCACGGTCCAGTCTAGAACTTAACTCCTCATAGAAACTGATTAAATTGGTTTGACATGACCGATCCCTCATGAAGCCATGCTGATATGGAGTTATTTGCTTATTTTCATTGAGGAACTCCAAGATAGCATCTCTTAGAAAACCCTCAAATAGTTTACCCACGACAGATGTTAAACTTACCGGCCTATAGTTCCCGGGCTCTGTTTTTGGACCCTTTTTGAATATTGGCACCACATTTGCTATGCGCCAATATTGTGGAACACTCCCTGTCAGTATAGAGTCCTTAAATATCAGAAATAAGGGTCTGGCGATGACATTACTTAATTCTCTTAGAATACGCGGATGTAAGCCATCTGGTCCTGGCGATTTGTCTATTTTAATCTTTTTAAGACGCAGCTCTACTTCTTCCTGAGTCAGACAGGGCACTTTTAATGGGGAATTTACTTTTATATTCTGCATTTCAGCTGACAGTTTATTTTCCTCAGTGAATACAGTGGAGAAAAAGATATTTAGTAGCTTTGCTTTCTCCTCATTGCTCTCTGCAACTCCCCCCTCATTACTCTGTAAGGGGCCGACACCTTCAGGTTTATACTTTTTACCATTTATATAATTAAAGAACATTTTAGGGTTAGTTTTACGCTCTTTGGCGATTAATCTCTCGGTCCCTAGTTTGGCTGTTTTTATTTGTCTTTTACATATTCTATTTTTTTCCTTATAGTTTTTCAATGCTTCCTCGCTCCCCTCCTGTTTTAGTGATTTAAATGCTTTCTGTTTGTCATTTATTACTTTCTTTACAGTTCTGTTTATCCACATTGGTTTTTTTCTTGTTCCTTAACCTTTTATTCCCATAAGGTATGTACCTCTCACAATTAGATATAAGGATGCTTTTAAAAATATCCCATTTTGTGGCTGTATTTTTATTTTTGAGGACTTTGTCCCTGTTAGTTAGGCCTATGGCCTCTCTTAGTTGGCTAAATTTAGCTTTTTTGAAGTTTGGTATTTTTGTTCCTCCCTGAGGACAGTTGGAAGGTTATTATATTATGGTCACTATTTCTCAGGTGTCCCCTGACCTGCACATCTGTTATTCTGTCAGGTCTATTGGTTAATACTAAGTCCAGTATGGCCGTCCCTCTAGTCGGGTCCTGAACCAGTTGGGAAAGGTAATTGTCTTTGGTTATTTCCAAGAACCTGTTTCCTTTATGAGATATACAGATTTCAGTTTTCCAGTCTATATCTGGGTAATTGAAATCACCCATAATAACGACCTCATTATGATTTGCCGCCTCGTCTATTTCATTTAGAAGTAGATTTTCTATGGACTCTGGTATACTAGTGGGTTTATAATAAACTCCTATTAGTATTTTATTATTGTTTTTGGCTCCATTTATTTCTACCCACAGTGACTCCACATCTTCATGTCCCTCACTTATATCTTCCCGCAGTGTGGGCTTTAGACAGGACTTTACATAAAGGCAGACCCCTCCCCCTCTCCGGTTTTGGCGATCTTTTCTAAACAGACTGTAACCCTTGGCTTGGCATGTTTATATAATCCCGCATCGCTGAGAAAATGAATATTTTAATATATGCAAATGAGACTCTAGATGCAATGGGGGCGTTGACGTTACACATAGAGGCTCTGCTCTCTGCAGCTGTCGTTCTTTCTTCAGTGTAATTGACACAGACAGGTGTTATGATGTTTTTGCTGCCTGGGCCTGTCAATCAATTTATATATATTAAAACTTAATTTTTCTCAGCAATGTGGACACATATGAACATGGGATCAACACAGATGTCTTCAGCTGCCAAGTGCACATGCAACAGGTCAACCAGTTTCTTAGGTGCAAAACTGCTGACCAATGCCCTTTAAAAGTTAAATTTTTTAATCTGCGTACACTTAAAGAGGGCTTATGACTAGGGATGAGCAAACTTGTGTTTTACAAGTTCGGGTTTTATTACAATTCCATTATGGATTCCGATACCACGGGCCTTTAAGAGCTATTCCGTTTTGTTTTCCGTCATATGCAGGAGAGGACTCCTGCATAACTGAGACCAGATGGATCCCTTATGCGGCCCATAGACTATTATAACTAAATGCCAAATGGAATGCCTTTTAAAGGCATTCCGTTATGCATTCCTTCATAGAATTCCATTATGGCACGTGGTATCGGAATCCATAATGGAATTGTAATAAAACTCGAACTTGTAAAACACAAGTTTGCTCATCCTTATT
This sequence comes from Rhinella marina, assembly GCA_900303285.1. Classification (NCBI taxonomy): domain Eukaryota; kingdom Metazoa; phylum Chordata; class Amphibia; order Anura; family Bufonidae; genus Rhinella; species Rhinella marina. The sequence continues at coordinate 184,556 of ONZH01026964.1, forward strand.
TATGACCAGAAACGGAGTATGAGTTTTATTTGAAAAATCTGTGGTCCCCTAAAAATGATTTTTTTTTTCTTAATTATTGCTGCATGGTAGTATGTAAATGAGCAGACCATCCACAGAAGTCAGGTCCAAACTTTGATTTAGGGCTCATGCACACGACCATTGTCGGCCAGTGCCCATGTTGCGGCCCGAGTTCTGTGAACTGCATCACGGATGCAAACCCATTCACTTGAATGGGTCTGCAATCCGGAAGGATCCTCTGTGGTTTTCTGTCCGTGTCTCCGCACCGCAAAAAAATAACACATGTTCAGTTTTTGTGTGGAAGGGTCTGCATCCATCTGCGACAGCCACACAGAGATGGTACCTGTGCACTGGGGGGCCGCAATCTGCACTCCCCAATGCACAGAAGGGGCGGTACACATTTGTGCGCATGAGCCCTTATTCAATCCAGTTTTTAGCTGGAGTAGGTTTCAGATCCATACACTGCAAAATTCTGATGGTCAGCTGATGTGTATTTCTGCAATGTGAATATAGCCTTAGTTATGGCTACAACAGTACCCTTTCAAATATGCCAACCACAGTGGTTCTATAGTGCTGCTTACGTACATATTAACAGCGTGTCAGGGCCACTTTAATGTAGCCATCTCTTCTTGTGCCAAACATTGCAGTCTAAAATGAGAGATGGAAAATTAGTAGAAAGAATGATATATGTGTTGCTTTCTAGGCATGTGCCATGAACACAGTAACATCTCACTGCCTGTTAGCTTACATTAGTAGTTTGTCAAGACACATTGAACAGATGGATGCCAATATGATTGCTGGCGCCCTCTACACGATGCTTTTAGTCTGTTACAGAATATATAAACAAAGATTTTTGGCAAAGTTGCAGTTTTCACTTTAGATCCCCTGGAATAATAACAAAATGGTACCAATGGTGGACCGTTCCTTTAATAATGCCATATCGTTAGCTGAAATGAATGAGGTATTCATGAACAGCCCAGGGTTCCTCTTCAATCCCCTTTTTGAATTGAAGAACACACTTTCAGCTACAATATGGACCTACCTGAATCCTTGTGGTTTGGGGGTCCCAGTTGTCTGTCCTAAATTTTTACACATATAGTTCTTGTACTACAGGAATGATAATTAACTTGTGGGATGGAGGATTACATTTTTAGTATGATTTTCTGATGCTTTATTTATCTTACACAGAGGCAAGTGGCTTAAGAAATACATCCCTCATTCTTTTGCATCAGCTGGAAGATAAAATGAAAGCGCATTCCTTTTTCTTGGATTTCCTTCATCAGGTTTGTATGTTAACACAAGCATCACAGTCCAATCAAGAAAAGGAAAAATGTCTGCCGCGGGATCGGTTCTTCTGTTAGTTGACAACATGCCCACAAAAGGACAAAATAGAAGCCCTTGAGTGTTTATTAAGTGTTTATTATTGCCATGAATACCGTGTTTATAAAAAATGAATTATTTAATTAAAGTAATAGTGAATAAAAATTGTTAGGGAGAAAAATTGGTTTAGATTTAAGTTCTCTCGCCCCATTGGCTTCCCACAGTACGATCTTCGTTTTCCTATGGCTACAGAGGCCTATAAGGCCCATCACCCAGGCTGTAAAACAGCATGTATTGTTCTGCATTGAAGCAGGGATCAGACCCTCGAGCTGATGTCCCATAGTGATAACGTTTCAGGACGGTGGCTCAGTGGTTATCACTGGTGTCCTGGGTTCTCCCTGTGTTTACATGGGTTTCCTCTTGCTCTCCAAAGATATACTGATGGAGACCTTAGATTGTGGCCCAATTGGGGACAGCCCTATGCTAATGTCTGTTAAGCTCTGCGGAATATAGTAGCGCTATATAAGTGCATAAAATAAATAATAAATAGTGGTACAACGATAAAAAGTTTTTTAAAAAAAGTTTCAAGAAAAAAAAATGCCCTTTACCTTCATCGTTATTTATAATTAAAAAAAAAAAAAGACATTAGATATTGCTACGTCCATAATGACCAGTGTAAGCGTAATTTACGCTATTCTGCCTGGTCGAACAAGGTTCCTGATTAGAGTCTCAAGCAAATTCTTAACTTTATTATCAAAACATACGGTCTTACCGGTAACGGACACAAAGAAGGCACATCGCCAAGGGGATGGGAATCAAGACTAGAAATTTGATTAGTTTTTCATATAAGGCAATCTTATCTCAATGTTGGCATTCTTTAGCGACATCATAAGAAAGACAGAAAGAACAGAACCTGTCTGGCCTTAAAGCTACAGGGCATACACAACTTGACCAAAGTTACTACAGTTCAGATAGTTTCCATCACACCAGCTTTATAGGGAAAAAAAAACATGACCTACCCCTTCTGGTGAACACTGTTAAAAAAATAAATTAATAAAAATTGTGCCAAAACAGTAATTTGTTGGTCACCTCGCCAAACAAAAAACCTAAAATTGAGTAATCAAAAAATACTACATACCCAAGAATGGTACCAATAAAAATGTCAACTCATCCCACAAAAAACAAGCCCTCACACAAGATTGTTGAAAACGATGTTGCAAAAACATTTTTTTAGCATGCCTTTATTGTGTAAAGGTAAAAAAATGGACATAGGTAGTTAGGTATCACTGCATCAATAATGACCTCCTCCAAAAAAATATCACATGTTCTATCCCATCGGGTGAATGCCATAAGAAAAAATTGTGCCAGAACAGCCATTTTTTTGTCACCTCACATAAAAGAAGTATCGAGCGATCAAAAAGTACTATGTGCCCCAAAATGGCATTGATAAATGCGTCAATTCATTCTGCAAAAACAAGCCCTCACACTAGACCATCGTCTGAAAAATAAGTAAATATGCTCTCAGAAAATGACACCCCAAAAACAAGATTTTTTTTTTCCCCAAAATTCTTTTTCTATATCCTGCTTTCCAAAAAGTGAAATAAGTTGTATGTACTCCAAAATAGAACTTATGACAACTTATCCCACAAAAAATAAGCCCACAGTTCCATTGAGAGAAAAATTTAAAAAAATATATGGTTCTCAGAAAATGGCAGTATTACTATCCCAGAGGCTGTTCAAAGCAACATGGTGTCTGTAAACCAATCCATCAAAATCTGCGCTGCAAAAGCCAAAAGGTAGTCTTTTCTTTCTAAACCCTGCAGCATGCATAAACAGCAATAGCTGCCTAACTATCTAAAGGGTATGGTGTGTTTCAGATGGCACTAACTGGCCACAGCATATTGGGCATTAAAATACCATATATGCAATACCATGTCTGCAAAACACCTGTGGTGTCAAAAATGCTCACTCCACCCCTTAATACATATCTTGAGGGGTGTAGTTTCCAAAATGGGGTTCCATTTATTATTTTACTCCAGAGCCTCTACAGTTGTGAGCACAAGATATGTATGGTGCTCCTGAACCTAGGTTGGTGCTCCTTTACTCCCAAGCCCTGTTGTATGCCCACATGTATTGCATTTCTTCTCAGGAAGCACAGCACATTGATGAGGGCTTGCGTTTCACACTAGCATACATTGGGTCCAACATATTGGACACTGAATTGGCATATATGTGGAAAAATTGCAAATTTAGCTTTGCTCCATCTGCTTTTTTTTTTTTTTCATTTTTACAAAGAACCTTTGGGGTCAAAATGTTCACTACACTCCTTGGCAAATTCTGTGAGAGGTTTGGTTTATAAATTGGAATCTCTTTTTGTTTTTTTTGTTTTTTTTTTTAATTTCACCTCAGTGCCCTTCTGAGCCCTGTGGTGTGCCCATACAGCAGTTTACGGGCACATATCGGCATTCTGATCACCGGTTCCACAATGGAAATGGTCATTAGCATTCAGACTATAAGATGCACTGCCACTTTCCCCCCACTTTTGGGGGAAAAAATTGCATCCTATAGTCTGAAAAATACAATGTCTTCTTTCACAATAAACCGTTATCCAGCCTACTATTAATAAGCACCCGTCCTCGGCCTCTCTCTCTCAGGTCTCTGAACCAAACATATGAATTTAAGCAGTCCTGCCACATTGTTTCTCTTGTATTAACACTGAATTTACTACTAAGCCAGACATTCCAGATCATTTTAAAATATTGCCAGCTTTTCCTTTCGTCTGTAAAACTTTTTATCCAAAAGTATACTTCTATTTATATCTCAAAATCTTCAAAATACACTTTCTAGCAAACTACAATCATTTTCCTATAGTCAGCTTATATTTACTTACTCCATCCTCTAAACTGAAAATTCCTAAAACTGCCATCTCTATATCTTTGGTCAGATGTACCTGATACAATATTCCTATTTCTTTAAACACATTCTCCCAAAAGTCCTGTATATAAGGATAGATCGGTAACATGTGCATGCTATCAACATCTCCGCTATTACATTTTGGGCAATCAGTAGATCTATTTTCCCCCATCTAGCTAGGTTTTTTTGGTGAGCAATGCAAATTATAAATCATATATAATTGTGACAACCTGAATGCCTGACTATAATAAAATTTAGGAATCCCACTAAGTATAAAAGACCAACTCTCCATAGAGATCATTCCCAATTACTTCTCCCAATATTTTTTAGCGGGCTGAATACATTTTTACACCTTTCATTTTAATAATACTTTTAGTTGATACAGTATTCATCACATATTCCAGTACATATTTATCATGTAGTCCACTTTTCTTTATCCTACACTGATTCTGGTCTTCCATTTTCCAGGCTTTATTTAGTTTCATGTAATACAGCCAGCCTCCAGATGACAGATTGTTTTTCATTCAGTGTGTCCCAATTCATTACCCTCCTGTCCTGCAAAATTTGATCTAAATATAATACTCCCTTCCTCATTAAAAATCCACCATCTTCTGTACCATTTAGTTTAGGCAAACCTTTATTATTCTACAATGGTGTAAACTAAAAGCCAAATATATTTTCCTAATCAGTTGCCCTATATCCTCCATGAAGAAAACCATTTGACACTTATTAACAGTTCTTCCAGAAATACACGCATTTCCAGCTGTTGATAGATATTCTATACATTTTTCTCCCCTGTCATCTCCACTAATAATTGTATCTTAAATCTATTACCTGGAAGCTTGTCCCATCCAACTATAAACGTCCATTGATAAGCCAGGAGATCTGGAAGGGAAAAGCCTTCAGTTTAACTGGGAAAAATAAATGTTCAAGTTTCATACGTGGTTTTCGTCCTCTTCAAATTAATTCCCTAAATATTCCTTCAAATTTACAAAAGACTGTGTGGCTTTATTTCTCACTTTATTCAATAATGGGGTTACAAAGGTATTGCTTTGCTGATCTTTATCCCTAGATATTTCACATATGAACCTTTGGTTATCACAGGTATCGGGGGGGGTTTCAGAGAAATTCAAATTTAGAAAATAGCGCATTCTGACACATTTTCTGTAAATTTGGGATTTTTTTTTAATAAAGTTATAAAATATCAACTCAAATACACCACTGACTTGATCACGAGATGTATTACAAGAAAACCTTCTCAGAATCAGTTGGATAAGTAAAAGTATTCAAAAGTTATTGCCATATAAAGTGACACTCCAAATTAGCAAAATTATGCTCTGTCCTTAGAGGGGTGATCCCATTTCGGCCTCTCGTGGCTAATGTGGGAATAACCACAGTAAGCAACAGGCAGGGTGAACGAACTTGTGGAAACATCTGAGCGTCCAGTGCTCTGCTGTTTCCATAACTCCCATAGTAGTGAATGAGAGTTTCGCAAAACAGTGTAGTACAGCAATCTGCACTGTCTGTAATTTTAGATATATGGAAACAGCATAGCTTGCTGTACTACACTGTTTGCACTGGCAGCTCAGCAATTTCTATAACTTCCCCTCCCAAGGCAGGTGCTTACTGTGGGTATTTCCATCTCAAGCATGAAAAGCCAAGATGGGACAACCCTTTTAAGGTGAAAATTGGCTGAGTCCTGAAGGGTTTTACCATTTTACATTTTACCATTTTACATAGTTTTACCTACCTGAGTAACACACAGCCATCACTTGTATGCCACATGTGTGCTGTCATTTTTTTTTTTTTTACATTGACCCATTGACTTGAATATATACTTGAATATAGAGTTTACAGGGGTATTCCAGGTTAAATTGTTATCCCCTATCCACAGGATAACTATTAGATTCATTCACACGACCGTATGTGTTTTGCGGATCCACAAAAAAAACGAATGACGCTCCGTATGGCATCCGTTTTCCGTTTTCTTTCTTTCCCTGATCCATTGTAACAATGCCTATCCTTGTCAGCAAAACAGGCAGGAATAGGACATGTTCTGTCCTTTTTGTGGAACGTAAATATGGACATACGGAAACGGAATGCACACGGAGTACCTTCATTTTTTTTTTGCGGACCCATTGAAATGAATGATTCCGCATACGGTTCGCAAAAAGATGGACCGGACACGGAAACAAAATATGGTCTTGTGAATGAAGCCTAAGGGGTTTATGGACAATTTTTATAATTTCATGCTTCTAAGACTTGTTTGTTAGAGACAGGGCTCCCTGGAGCGAGAACCAACAGGCTTTTAAAGTGTGTGTATTTTCTTGATATACAAACACACACACCTTTACATAGTATTTTTCACTCAATCAGATGCCGGGTAATGGCAGTGCGTCTTATGGAAGTGCACCCTAGTACTTGATAGGACCACTTAGTGGTAAATACAGCGCTCCTGGTCCTGGCTGTACTTTCTGCTCCCTGGTCTTCTCCAGGCACCGCACTGCATGTGTCCTGACTGTGTACGGATTCAGTATGTAGTGTGCTGCACTATAATGTGATGCTGTTCAATGTCAGGTCACAGTGCAGCGAAGGCGCCTAGAGAACACCAGGATGCGGTGAGTGCAGGACAGACTGCAGAGTGGCCGCACAATCCAGAGCTGAAGAATTAAGTTAATTTATGAGTCAAATTAATGAAATAAACCCTTTTTTTATTACATTTTTTTCATTTATTAAATGATTAAAGGGAATATGTCACCAGGAAATTTACTATAATACCGGGCTGAATGTAATGAAACTATTCATTTAGCAATCTATTGCTTCATTCTGGAGAAGCGGTACTTTAAATGCATATGCAAATGAACTGTGAATAGAGATGAGCGAACGTGCTCGTAACGAGCACTGTACCGCTCGGCTCCCCTGCGCTCGCATGGGCGCAGGCAGCCGCTTCAGTCGGGTGAGGAGGACGGAAGCGGCTGCCTGCGCCCATGCGAGCGCAGGGGAGCCGAGCGGTACAGTGCTCGTTACGAGCACGTTCGCTCATCTCTAACTGTGAAGTGCACCAAGGCAGACCAAAGCCACTGTGTGCACCCTTGCCCCTCCTGCCAGCGACTCTTATTCTTGTATCATGTCTCTTTTTGGCTCCATCCTCCTCAGTATCAATTACTGATAGAACTAACACACTTTTACTTGATTTACTCAGGTTGGACTATTTGATCGTTTAAGCATTTGTCAAGTGAGAGGATCTGCCATGGCAACTCGACTATTGCTTTGTGAACATGCAGAGAAATTATCTGCTGCAATAGTTCTGAAGAACCACCACACAAAGCTTCCAGCACTTGTTAACTCTGCTATACTGCTTGCCCTCAACAAGAGGATGTGCTCAGTCCCCCACAATCTCACTCCTGCTGATGTGTACTTTAGAGAGGTATGCTTAATAATGTTTTCAATATCCTCATTTAATAAAAAACGTTTTTAATCAGACATACTGATTAGCTATGCTGTAACAGTCTGGTTGACTTAGGGACCACTCTGGATGTCCGAAAGGTGTGGGATAAGATAAGGGAGAAAAGAAACTGGAGAAGAGGAAAAGTTAAATGTTGGATGGGATAAATGATATCCGAGCCAGGTGCAATCCATCAAGTTATAGGTATAGCGGGATAAAAACAAGACTACACGTATTTCTTTCAGACAAACATAAAGCAACATTACATATGACTTACCAAAAAAGTCCATTCTGATGTAAAGCAGTTTTACATTACTGCCTTCCCAATCGCTATACACATTAGTCCCGGCTGCCACGTGATCACCAGTTGACAGGTCACGTAACCATGCTACTGTGTCTCACAAGACCCAGTCCAGCCCTGACAGTAACATCTGTGACCTTTCTCAAACTGTTGGTTCCCTCACACAGTGGAGCCCATGTATTACACGAACAGATAATCCTGAAGATCACTAATAAACATTTGTATTAACGCTTGCAAGCGATGATCTGGCAGTGTAATACTGGCGACAATTATCAGATGAATGTCATAGAGTAATTGGATTCTTTCAGCAGGTTTAAAAATCATTGTTTGACGACACCAGACCGTGCTGGCTAATCACGGTCTTTCCGGCAAACAATGATGTATGGAGACAAGCAATGGCATTAGCGATCATTCCTCCCCATACTGAGGAGATCGCTGCATGTAATAGTAACGGTCTCCTCCACCGATGAGCAGATGATTTCTGAGAAGGAACGCTTCCCTCCCGACAATCGCCTGTGTGATCTGCAGGTCTAATATAAGCTTTAGTGCTTTTCTTTTTCCCAAACACTGGTTACTTGAATTTCTAATTAATGTTCCATCTCTTTCATAAATGTACATGTTATTAAGATACTGGCTAAAGTTATTGCCCTATACTTAAACACTGATCCACAAGATCCAGGTGAGCTCTGACAACATATGTCGAGTTGCCCACCTGTTACATAGCTGCAAACATCTGGGCACAGAGACTATGTATATTCCTCTCGTTTGACATACGTAAAACATTCACTGCAGTCTTAGGCCTATTTCACACAAGCGATACGGAATATGCCAGAGTCTGTTCAGTGAAAAACTGATGGTTTTGCATGCAACTTGAATCTGTTTTTTCCATCAGGACTGCATCCATTTTACGTAGCTTTACCTGGTAGGTAAAACCTGCATAGTTTTACCTACCTGAGTAACACACAGCCATCAGTGAAAAGCAGACTGCACTTGTATGCCACATGTGTGCTGTCATTTTTTTTTACATTGACCCATTGACTTGAATATAGAGTTTACAGGGGTATTCCAGGTTAAATTGTTATCCCCTATCCACAGGATAACTATTAGATTGGTGGGGGCCCTACCGATGAGACCCCTACCATTCACAAGAACAGGACCACATACCCACTGCGGCCGTTCAGGCATGCTTGTGGCAGCTCAATTAATTTCTATGGGAGTTCTGGAAATAGCTGAGAACAGCGCTCAGCTATCTCCAGAATTCCCGTAGTTCGGTGAGAATGAAGAAAGCTGTAACATCCGGATATATCATTTTTTTGTTCTCCTGACACTGGAATAAGTTGTGTAACATGATGTGCTATCCCAGCATTCCTCTATACCAGTGTTCCCCAACTAAAGTCCTCAGGGCCCACCTGCCGGTCCGGTTTTCAGGATCTCCTTAGTATTCAGCAGGTGATATAATTAGTGGTGCATCAGAAATACCACAGGTATTCATTCTGTGAGGTATTCCCAAATCCTGACCGGTATGTGGGCCCTGAGGACTGGAGTTGGGGAACTCTGCTCTATACAGATTACATATAATAGCATAGTAACATAGTTTATAAGGCCGAAAAAAGACATCTGTCCATCCAGTTCGGCCTGTTTTCCTACAAGTTGATCCAGAGGAAGGCAAAAAAAACCTGTGAGGTAGAAGCCAATGTTCCTCACTTTAGGGGAAAAAATTCCTTCCCGACTCCAATCAGGCAATCAGAATAACTCCCTGTATCAACAACCCCTCTCTAGTAACTATAACCTGTAATATTATTACCCTCCAGAAATACATCCAGAATCCTCTTCTATGTTTGTGTACAAACCACCTTTCCTCCAGGCGCAGAGGATGTCCCCTCGTCACAGTCACAGTCCTGGGGACAAAGAGATCATGGGAGGGATCTCTGTACTGACCCCTGATATATTTATACATAGTTATTAGATCTCCCCTCAGTCGTCTTTTTTCTAAAGTGAATACGCCTAATTTTGATAATCTTTCTGGGTACTGTAGTCCAACCATTCCAGTTATTACTTTAGTTGCCCTCCTCTGAACCCTCTCCAGCTCTGCTATGTTTGCCTTGTTCACAGGAGCCCAGAACTGTACACAGTACTCCATGTGTGGTCTGACTAGTGATTTGTAAAGTGGGGACTATGTTCTCATCACGGGCATCAATGCCTCTTTTGATGCAACCCATTATCTTACTGGCCTTGGCAGCAGCTGTCTGACACTGGTTTCTACAGCTTAGTTTGCTGTTCACTAAAATTCCTAGGTCCTTTTCCATGTCAGAGTTACCCAATGTTTTACCATTCAGTATGTACTGGTGACTTGCATTATTCCTTCCCATATGCATAACCTTACATTTGTCAGTGTTAAACCTCATCTGCCACTTCTCTGCCCAAGCCTCCAGTCTATCCAGATCCATCTGTAGCAATGTACTGTCCTCTTCTGTGTTAATTACTTTACACAGTTTAGTGTCATCTGCAATAGTGACAATAAATATCAATCAACCTGCGCTTACTAGTAGGCACCTATCACTTCTTGTGGGGTATTCGTGCTGATATCAGTTAGATGCCAGTTTTAATTTTCCAAACCCACCGATATTAACTACTTATTGCGCCAACTGCAATAGAAATAAGACTCCCACAAAGAAACTTCTGTGCTTTATTCACAATTTAGTACAATGTTCTTAAAGTGCTCAAAGATAGTCTACTACAGTCACTTACCTTTTGTATTTATATTTGTAGCAATCCTGTAGTTTAGTCTAGCCAATGAGCTCCGATGCTTAATCCTGCTTGCTTGCGTCTTCGGCTTCTGCACGTGGCGACGGCCCGCCGGGCGGCGTTCGCTCGTGTCCTAGAAGTCAGAACGGACTTCCCAAAGTGTTGGTGTGACATCACACATGTATGGCAGCCTCTGGAAACCAGAAAAAACTCCAACACATTTCAGAGAACTCGGTCTCCTTCGTCAGTGATACTGGTCCTTGGGGAGTCTTATTTCTATTGTATTTGGCGCAATAAGTATCGGTGGGTTTGGAATATTGATATTAAAACTAGCATCTAACTGATATCAGCACCAATACCCCACAAGAAGTGATTGCTGCCTATTAGTAAGCGCGGGTTGATTGCTGTTGTTGTATAGTCACAACATCAAGTACGGCAGATTACTTTTATTACAACCCAGCGGCTATACAGAAGTCAATAGGAAAATTATATTTATACTATTGATAGTATATTTGCTACAGCACACTCAAAATATTAAGGAGCGCAGCAGTGGAACGTTATTTAAGTTACATATAATAGTGATGTAATGCCTCCTGGACATTGGATCTATATTAGCAAACGTCCTGCACACAGAAGAATGCTGCAAGATCACATACATATATGCTCTTTTTCCTTTTCCACATCTTCATCACCGTGATGCAGGTTTTCATTGCAATGGCACAGATGCAGCAAGAATGTGGGAGTGATGTGTTTAGCATTTTTTGTGATGGTCACCTCTGTAGACTGTATGGTTAAATAATCTGTACTTATACTTCATATTTTTACTGTGCACATGCCACAATTAATCCTTGCAGACCAGACTTGAATCTGGCTTGGTGATGTACTTAAGAAATGGGCTGGTCGTTCAAGCCATTCAGTGTGGGTGAAGCAGACACCTCAAGGCTAATTTGCAAACCATCTTCAATTTAGGTCTCACAGATGGATATCATCTTTGAATGCCTTATTGACAAAGAGGAGACGGGTTTACAATCTACAATGATGGATTCTATTGAATGGGCTAATATAGTTGTTGATGTGAACACCATACTGAAGGTACTGGATGAAATATTACTTACTAGATGTTGTTATAACATTATCTGCAGAGTACAATCATGTGCTAAATTAGTAGAAATAGAATTGTTATCTGTAAGATTTACCGATCTGTATTTAATTATGTATTGTTAGGGTCCCGGAACCTTTCTTTAGAATAAAAAGGCAATTCAATTTTTGACATGTAGCTATTGATGTAAATCTTTGTATTTTACTTTCTAGGATATGTTGCATGCAGCATGTCAGTACAGGCAAAATAAAGCTTTACTCTATAAACGTGAGAGCCTAGAAAAAGAACCAGAATATATACCGTGGACCGGTATGTGGAACAGTTTACTGTTGTTCTTTCTGTCTGTGCAAGAACAGCACATTATTTGGGCTTCCATAGGATTTACTGAATTTATAGTGCAATACTACTTTTTCTATTCACAGCTTCTAGCAGTATCCGTACAGTGATTATACGTCAGCATAACATCATTCTGAAGAAAGTATATCCTCAGGCTGATTCCAGACTTCGCAGTGACCTGATTGAACAGTTGGTGGCACTCCTAAACTATTTTCTTGATGATTATGTTACTCAGTTAAAATCTGTGGATCGACCCACTGATCAAGAAAAATATAGCATTCTGGAAACAGAATATGCACAGAAAAGATCTGAGCTCTTGTCTCCATTGTGTAAGTCAAATATATATTTTGATCCCAGATGCCAAATTAAAAATTGAAAGTCAAATTTCAAATACAGATTTTCCAGTCATGGATTTAAACCTATAAATTCTAGTTCTGCTAATGTTTCGAAGGGACTTGAAAACCCATGTCACATTACTGCAGAAACAATTTGGAACTGCCACAGACCAACCAATAGTGCTGATACATCTTGCAATGTTTTAATGTTCCTAGCAGGTAATCCTGGAACTTCTCATTGTCAGAAGAAACTGTATGGGCCAGTTCACACTGAGTTTTTATGCTGATTTTTGAGCTTTTCTGCCTCAAAATCAGCTTCAAAACTGCCCCAAAACAGCCCTCCATTTATTTCAATGGTAAGAAGCAGCTTGCCCTATCTAGCGCTGACTCTCCCATTGAAATAAATGGAAAGCAGATAAAAACAGCTCCATATAAGTCCATGCATTTTTGTGTGTGTTTCTGCTCGTTTTTTTGGTGCAGATCTGCTTCAATAACCTCAAGCTGAAAATTCAGCTTTATATTGAGGCTGAAGTAGATGCATATTAAAAAACACATTAAACATGGATCAAAAAACTGTTTTTTTTTCATGCTTAAAAAGAACCAACCAGATTCTGCACTGATCTTTTTTTTAAATGTTTTAAGGGGGTTTTTCGAAATTGTGGGAACTGGCCCTTGGAGCCTTTCTAAGACCTCATAAACACTACCATGTGCAGCTCAGGAAACATGTCCCGCGTTTTGACCACATCTCCCGGACCAACAGAAGCTCATCTGACCCAAACTTACTAGTGATTTATGATGCAGGTCTATAGTATTCATTACATTATCATGTGAGTGCAGTACAATAAACCCATTGGTACTCACTACATTATAAATCACTGTAATGTACGTAATGCAGTGAATTTGAGTCAGGTGAGCCACCCTCGGTCCAGGAGATGCAGCAGACATACGGGCCGTGCTTCCTGGACTGCACATTATTGTAACATAGTTTATAAGGCCGAAAAAAGACATCTGTCCTTCCAGTTCGGCCTGTTATCCTATAAGTTGATCCATGAGGTAGAAGCCAATTTTCCCCACTTTAGGGAAAAAAATTCCTTCCCGACTCCAATCAGGCAATCGGAATAACTCCCTGGATCAACGACCCATCTCTAGTCTTGAACTCTTTTAGTGAACTTACCATCACCACCTCCTCAGGCAGAGAGTTCCATAGTCTCACTGCTCTTACCGTAAAGAATCCCCTTCTATGTTTGTGTACAAACCTTCTTTCCTCCAGGCCCCTCGTCACAGTCCTGGGGATAAAAAGATGATGGGAGAGATCTCTGTACTGACCTCTGATATGTTTATACATAGTTATTAGATCTCCCCTCAGTCGTCTTTTATCTGAAGTGAATAAGCCTAATTTTGATAATCTTTCTGGGTACTGTAGTCCACCCATTCCAGTCATTACTTTAGTTGCCCTCCTCTGAAACCTCTCCAGCTCTGCTATGTCTGCCTTGTTCACAGGAGCCCAGAACTGGGCATGGAGCCTAATACAGTCTTTCCCAAAACCTTGATGTAAAGAGAGAGAAAATGTACTGATACAACCTGATAAAAAGTAATACAACTGAAAAGTTCTTTAGCGTGCCCTGTTTTATAAAGCTATTTATTTCCTGCAGTAACCCTGGGTCAGCATCAATGGGCATCTAGTCTTGCCGAGAAATTCTGTGATTTTGATATCTTGGTCCAAATATGTGAACTCACTGACAATCAGAACAGACTTCAGCGTTACATGACTCAATTTGCAGATCAGGTTTGTTTGTTTCGTCCTTTATTCGTTTAAAGGGGTTGTCTGCTTTTTACTCTTGATGACCTATCCTCAGGTTAGGTCCTCAATATTAGATTGGCAGGGGTCTGACTCCCGGCACCCCCGCTGATCAGCTGTATGAAGAGAAAGCAGCATTCATATGAGTGTAGCCCTTTTTTCTCTGATTACCTTTTCGCTGCATCATAACTGACTTCTCCTTGTTGGAGGTCGTACATTTTAATGCTGTACAGAGACACATCTCCATACAGCATTAATCTGAAGTTTTGAGCGATCTAGGATCCGAAGCTTGCTTTGTTCATCACTAGTTATTACTAAACAAAGCAAGGGCAGGAAAACCTGCGGGGGTTTTCTTGGACTTTATGGGATTACAGAGAACTTGAAGAACATAAAAAGCCAAGAGACTTTCTAATATATAAAACAGCAAAGAAGATTTTGTGGCACTCACCATCTGATGCAATTATCCTTTATTCAAACCTGTTACATAGGATATGGATAAAGGATAATTGCATCAGATGGTGAGTGCCACAGATTCCTCTTTGCTGTTTTATATTGCAGGTGATCTACCGTAAGAGCACTACCGTGTACCAATATACAGCCTAATATGCTTGTGGTTTAAATATGTTCCTCTTTTCCTAACTGTTATTATTACACAGCGCTGCATCAACAGTGTGCTTTAGTTGAATTACCAGGCGGGATCACTCTGAGGTTGTACAAAGTTACCATATAATTGTGTGCATGAACACTTAGAGAACTGGTTTCCTATAAATGTCAATGTTTGCTTGGGACACTATGGAGAACTTTGTGTGTGCATGTATTACAACCTTTCCCCAGCTGTGTGCCTGGATTTTGGGTAGCTAGACCCACAGTGATCAGCTTGGCTTTGTAAATAAAGCTTGTTGTTATTATGGAATTTCTTACATTTTCTTAAATTTAGAATTTTTCAGATTTCTTATTTCGCTGGTATTTGGAAAAAGGAAAGCGTGGAAAACTTTTATCACAGCCAGTTTCTCAGCATGGACAGCTGGCTTCTTTCTTACAAGCTCATGAGCATCTTAGCTGGTTGCACGAAATCAACAGTCAAGATTTTGAAAAGGTAATCCGGATGAGCTCTTAGGCGCATTGGCAATGCTGCTTTGCTAATATATAAATATTTTTAGGTATTGGATTAAAATCTTCTGTTATGAGCCAACACTCCTTTTTGACCAGTGTCATTTTCTACATTTTTAAAAAGCACTTACTACTTTGTTAGCTGCATTATTTCTAGTCCTACCATCAGCAGTCCTGTTTTAGTCAGGCTGCGTGGTTTTTGGTTATAGCTGTGGAATCAGTATTACTCCAGTATGGTGTCCTCCTGAAATCCAGTTTATTGGGACAAATTGTGAAGATGTGGCAAAATATTTGAATGTATTCTAGGAGATGAGCTATGGTGAATAAATTAATAGCTTATAACTAGTATGGATTTGTGCAAAACTGATTCTGCCTAATTAAAATGTTTGGTTTCTATGAGGAGGTAAGTGCAAATCTGGATGTTGGTCATGCAGCAGACTGTATTTCTGGATATTGCCAAAGCAGTTGATACTATACCACACAAGCCACGTGCTGAAGCTACAGATGTACTGAAGGTAGCCATTGCATGTCATTGGCTTGTAGAAGATCCAATAAGACTGCAGTGTCAATGAGATGCATGACTGTAGCTCTCATTTATAATGTATTGCTATTTCTAATTCTTGAATCTTGTGTCTCCCTGCTTATTGTAGGCCCATAGAACACTGCAAACACTGGCTAACATGGAAACGCGGTACTTTTGCAAAAAGAAAACACTGTTGGGCCTGAGTAAATTAGCTGCGTTAGCATCTGATTATCATGAAGATATACTACAGGTTAAAATTGAAGGTACCTTTTTGTTTGGCTTATTTTTTATCCCCTTCCTGACCTCCACTGTGCATGTGCAGCAGAAGTCGTAAAGATGGCATCTGCTTACGAGTGCAGTAGGCGCCAAAGCCACTGGTTTTCTACGTCATCAACAATAAGGCCACTCACAGACATTTAACTCCTCAGATGCCTTGATCAAATGTGACCACAGCATCTGAGCTGTGAAGATGCGGGAGCCACTTGCTTTCGTCCGTAACAGCCTTCCCAAGCTGAAATCGGGGAAACTTTAATTTGCCGGTGATAGCACAGAGCTTCAAGCAGGCTCTGATACAGGCCTGCAGGTGGCAGCACTGTATTTGAATACAGTGAATGGTGTGTTCTGGGATGGATAAATACCCATCACAGAATACAACTGTCAGAATACAATCTAATGGTTGCTGGTTATAGTCAACCAGGGTGACTATAAAATTGAAAAGCCTTCCCCAAAATAAACAATTAAAGCATCATAGGCATTGCCACATCTGAAAACTCCTGTACTATTAAAATATAAAAATATTGAATTCCACTTTTCTCCAATTCCACTTCCTTTGGAATTTTTTTCCAGCTGCCTACTACTTCATATGCAGTAATAAATGGTGCATTTAGAAAGTACAACTAAACAGAAAAATAAAAGTTATGGCTCTGGGAATGTAAGAGAAAACAGAAATTACAAAACAAAAAATTGCAGGGTCTTCCAAGGGTTAAAGTTGAATCCTACCCAGATAGATATTCATGAGAAAAGACATAAAAGCATATGCTGCATATAGAGTAAAAACTTCCACAAATAGTACTCCCAGAGAAGAAGGAAATCTCGCACTACAAGTGTAAGACTCTGCTTACATGAGCAATTAAACTTTTTAAAACTGTGTCCTCTTAATACTGATGTCAAAATAAGTCAGAAGTTATTTTACTGCACTATCACAGTTTTTCTCACAATTCATATATCAACTTGAAGTTGCCTCCAATGAGCATTGTATTGAGCAGTCAGAATTTATAAGGATCCAGTGCCACCATTCCTTCTTCTTCCAAGGGCTGCAACTAATGACTTTTTGTTTTGGTTGCAACAGTGATGTTCTGTACACTGCTACAGCCAGTCACACATCTCAGCAGTTTTGTGGCAGGACATCACCGATGGAGCCAAAACAATAGATCACTGGCTGCAGTCTATGGAAGAGGAAGGAGTGGGGGCACTGTATTGGGCTGGGAAGGTGACTTTTTGTGTTTTTAATATTTTATCAGGCTCCCAGCAGTATAAAAAATATCCTGGACAACCTCTTTAACATTAAAGGGGTTGTCCCATGACAAAGTATAACATTTTTTTAGAAATATGCTTTTTATGTAAACTGTATGAATTGTCCTATTAGACTTTTTCTCACTGTATAGGAAGCTCCACATCTGCATTTATTGTAACACAGCAGATAGCCTCTTTCCATACTCTTTGTTGATTCATTTTATGTTAGGGCTCCCTGTGGACTCAGTTCTTTAGCTAAAGCAGCCTATTTTTCCTTCACAATTCATGCAGAGACAGACCACAATTCCCACAGTTTTCATGCATAGTATATTTGTAAGTTTAATTTCTGTGGTATAAAGAAAGCATTTCCCATAGGCTTTGCTGATCTCAGAGGACTGAATTTTTCGCTAGATTTTTTAATCCATTTTAAAGGCTATGTACACCTTTGTAGTCAATTTTTTATGATTGTATTTAACTTATTTTTGGCTAAAAATCATATTTTCAATTGGCCTTTTTTTAAAATATTGAGCTGTTCAGTCACAAAGGGTTAACTGTTTTTCTAACTGTGACTGATACTTTCACTTTATTCCGTCATCTAATTGCCCTCATTCCTAAACTACTAAGAGGTCATAAACACTAATTTAAGCCACATTCTTATCAGTAAGATGAGGATTGAGCTTTAAAGGGTTTCTGTCACCAGTTTTGGGCATATCAAACAGGATGACATGTGCAACGGCGCTACTAGGTCCAGGGTTACCGCCCCTTGCACCTAGTAAGCCTAATTTGCATATCCTAAAAGTGTATTTTTCTGAAAAACGGGGACACCAAAACAAAAATGATTACCAGATCGGGCATCAGGTGACATTTGCACATTGCAAATGTCATCCTGTTTGATATGCCCAAAACTGGTGACAGAAACCCTTTAATGAGTGTTTAAAATGTGAGAAAGCACAGATAAGAAGTCCTCCTGCTTCTCAGTTGATGGAGAGGACAAAAAATCCACAGGCAGCTAGTAGAGCATCTCAGGTCTGTACAGAAAAAAAAGATTCCATATTGTTAATAAATACCAATTGAAAAAATGATTTTTAGCTCAACATAAGTATAATGCAATAATACATTGTCCCCAAAGGTGTACATAACCTTTAAATCACTTTTCACTTCTCTTAAACTAATATAAAATCTGTCACATACAATAAGCATGACCATATCAGCTAGAAAAGTGTCACTGCTCTATAGACAGATAAAAATAGCTTTGTGCAGTGATGCAGGAATAAAACTATTCTGCAGCTTACTTAGCATTTATATAAACTCACAGGGAGAAAGAAAAATCTCAGTTATAAAACTCCATGATCCTCAGACACAAAATTCTTTCTCATCTTGTTGCCTTTTGTAGCATCTTGGACGTAAAATTTAGTATTTTTCATTTGACTTTGATGACTTGGACAATTTTTTGCTGTATCTGCTTCCAAAATTAGGGGATTTGGTACATATGAATGGAATTCTTCTAACTTAGACAGTTATGCATGACCAGTTATTGCTAAATGCATAATGTAGAGCTGTTACCCCTTCTTTCAAAAATGCTTAAAGAGGACCTTTCATGGGTCCAGACTCTGTTAACTAAGTACAAGGTTATGTAGGGCCCGTAGGATGGAGGTCAGAGCACTTACAATTTTTTCCAGGCGCCGCTCCATTCACCTGCTGTGCCCCTGTAAAATTCTCGTACGTGCTATGCTAATGTATAGCATCGGAACAGGGAGGAGGACACGCCAGGGTTTCTCAATGGGCGGCTACTTCCCCCTTGGCTGTAGCGCTGTCCAATCGAAGCGGAGAGCATCACAGCCAGGGAGAAGGCTCCTTTTTACATCTGCGTTTTTAATTCAGGTTTTGAGATCCGGCAGATGATCTCAAAACCTAAATTAAATGGATCAGTTTTGTCTCCATTCATTGTCAATGGGGACAAAACTGATCAGTATGCATTAGTTCAACGTTTTTGTGTCCTGTTTGCAAAACTGAACAAACCTGATCAGGCATGAAAATCAGTGTATGTCAATAGTGCCTGATCCTTTGTTTTCAAAAGGTTAGTTTCACACTAGCGGTATGGTCCTCTGGCAGGCTGTTCCAGCGGAACAGCCGAGAGTCGGCCGGAATAAAATTATGGGCCTGCCGGAGGACCATGCCGCTAGTGTGAAAGTAGTCTTACTTATTCGGCACCCATTGATTTAGAATGATTTTCACGCCTGATCAGGTTTGTTCAGTTTTGATTTAATGCAACCGGGTCCGGCCGAAACAGAGCCATCAGGATATATTAAATGGAACAGATCCTTTTAATTCAGGTTTTGAGATCCTGTGCCGGATCCCAAAATCTGAATTAAAAACACAGATGTGAAAATAGCCTAACACCGCAGAATAGGGGGGAAAAAAGCTTATACCAAGGATAATTTAAAAAAAAAAAAAAAATCCCAAACTTCCTCTAAGGCTACTTTCACACTAGCCTTAATATTTTCCGGTATTGAGATCCGTCATAGGGCATTCTGCGGTTTGCTTTCCGTCCTGGGATGCGGAGCAAGACGAATGACCGTCATGACCCACAATGCAAGTCAGTGGGGACGGATCCGTTTTCTCTGACACAATAGAGAACGGATCCGTCCCCCATTGACTTTCAATGGAGTTCATGATGGATCCGTCTTGGCTATGTTAAAGAAGAACTCCCGCAAAAATTTTTATTCTCTGACCTGTTAGAAAGGTGCATGATATAATCTGTAGTGAATGTCATTTTCTTATCAGAGGCTGAAATTGAGAGTTTCCACTCTGTTCTTATTGTAGCTGGGTCATGTGACCAACTCCCTGACCTCCAACTGACCC
The DNA here is from genome assembly GCA_900303285.1 of Rhinella marina. Taxonomy (NCBI): domain Eukaryota; kingdom Metazoa; phylum Chordata; class Amphibia; order Anura; family Bufonidae; genus Rhinella; species Rhinella marina. The sequence continues at coordinate 204,873 of ONZH01026964.1, forward strand.
AGCAAGCCAGTCACTTCTCTATTCATTCCTATGAGACTGAAAGTGAGGCTCCCATAGGAATGCATAGAGAATTAGACTTCTTGTCCACACATAAGGTGCTGTGTGAGTTGGTGGGTCTAATTCCTAGTCAATTGATACAGATAAGAAACTTCAGGATGATATAACTAAAAAATTCAGCTACTGGTAAGAAAATGACATTCACTACAGATTACATCATGTACATTTCTTGCAAGACATGTAATATAATTTTTTGCGGGAGTTCTTCTTTAAAGATAATACAACCGGATCAGTTTATAACGGATGCAGATGTTTGTATTATCAGTAACGGAAGCGTTTTTGCTGGACCCTGCCGGATCCAGCAAAAACGGTAATGTGAAAGTTGCCTGGAACAGCCTGCCAGAAGATTTTAATGCTAGTGTGCAACTAGTCTAACATGTGACTTACAAATTTATGAAGTCCATGTCTGTTTTGCTACACATCCCAGACATACCTGTGTGCACTGTGTGTCTGTATTACATGTCCAGAAAAAGCACTTTTATTCTGCAGAAAAACAGCTCCCAAGTGCCCGGCTGAAAGTGAAACTAAAAACAGCTTTCTCTCTCGACTAGAATTCTAACAGCTATATCTTCTGATATACTGAATATAATGCTGTGATTTTGGTACCCTTTAAAGCTTCGAAAGCCAGCTTTCAAAGAAGGTCAGAACCATGTTTTTATCTGCTATCAATCCCAAGATATGAGCAGCTAAAGAAGCCCTCCCCTCTTCAGTCTGGTTTGCTTTGAGCAGTTGCAGCAGCAGAGCCGGGCACTTGGGAGCTGGTTTCCTGCAGAATAAAAGTGCTTTTCCTAGACATGTAATACAAACACACAGGCCCTGATTTATCACACCTTCACTCCAGAATTCTGTCTTCAAAAAGTCGCACGATAGGGCTTTTGCGACTTTTTTGCGCATTTTTTTGCAACTTTTTGCATGTGTACACAACTCACTCCAGTTTGTAATATGGGTGGAAAAGTGGGTGTGGTTAGCCATGTTAATGAGTTTCACTCCAGATTTATCATTGCGACTTTTTAAAAAAAGTCGCAAAATAGTCGCAATCTCACTCCAGGAGGAGGGTGGAGTAGGAAAAGTAGAGTAGCTTCTCTAGACAGAAGTGTTAGGTTTAAGGACAAGCCACATTTATCAAACAACCTGTGACATTTGATAAATGTGGCACAAAGTACTCCAACACAGACTGAAGCAAAACTGACTTCAAATATTCTCCTAATGATAAATTCCCCCCACAGTGCGCACACAGGTATGTCTGGGATGTGTCTGCAATCTTCTGTGGGGCAGTGCTGTTAGTTATATAGGTGAAAATGAGGTGACAGACTCCCTTTAAAATGAAACTTATAATTGTTAAAGGCTATGGAAACCTTTGGGGAGAGTTTTGCATTCTACTCTTCATAGCTAAATTCCTGCAAATTTTGTTTGCACTCAAATTGAAGCATAATATAAGAATGTAATAGAAAAATGAAATCCTATACATAATGTAGGAACATATGTGGCATATATTCAAATACTAAACAAGAAAAGGAAAACAAGACAAAAGAAAAGGGGAAGGGAGAAGGAACAGTGAAATTGGGAAAATAGGGATAGAGGAGATCAGTCAGTGTATCATAATCAGGTTAACATCCAAGTGGACCATTAACTGAACATTCAAGAGAAAAAGTTACAAAACAAAAAGAATAAAATTAAAGCAAGAACTGTGCAATTTTTTCGGCAGTTAGATAAGTTGTCCATCTGTTCCAAATAGTGTTATATTTCTCTAAATCAAAATTCAAAGTCCATCTCATCTTCTCAAAGCCTTAAATTCTTTTCGTCTCTAAATACCACTCTTTCAGGGTAGGAGGATCTTTTTCCAGCCAGTTTCTAGGAATCAAGATCTTTGCAGCGTTGAGGAAAAACAGGCACAATGGCGATTTTATGGAGGCGTGTTGTATATCAAACAGTTGAAATAAGACCACTTTTATTGAAATCTTAACATTACACCTAAACACCTCATTTATCACCTTATTTACTGCTGCCCAAAATGGTACAATACGGTTACAAGTAAACCAAATATGAGTATATGTCTCCTCACCACACCTCCAGCACTGACCAGGAATCTCTGGATTAATCCTGTGTAGCAGAGCCGGTGTTTTGTACCACCTAGAAGTAAGTTTGTATTGCATCTCTTGGAAAGTGTAGCAGATGGAGTGTGAATGAGCATATTTTAATATGTGTTCTGTTTGTACCTCGTTAAATGGAGAATTTAATTCTTTAGCCCATTTGTCAACAAAAGAAGGTGGTGACAAAGATGTGTTTACTAGCTTATAACATTTCGATAATGACCTTTTAGTGGTCGTACGTGAACGTAAGAGAGCCATTACTACACCTGGCTCAGGTGACATCGAGAGGTCTAAATGCATATTGGCCACAAGTGCCCTTAGATATTCATATTGTTTTTCAGGAATATTTACTAGGCCAAACAAGTTCTTGAGGTCCTTGTGGGGTATGAGGGTATTATTTTTACAGACAATCTTCAATGGCATATCACTCAGTTGCTTATTATGTCCTAGTAATTTCCTTAGTACTCGGTATTTACTGGGGATGATACATATTAATGGGGTATCAGGGCCTAGGTTTGGCAAGAATCCCAGAGACTTATTAATAGAATGCCATTTTTTCAAAGAGCAACTGGTAATGGGGTTCTTAATCTTCTTTAGTTTGTCTGCATATGTGGAGGTTTTCCAAAGCAATGTATATAAGTCAATATCTGTGATGTCGTTCTCTATGTCTACCCATAGTTTTTTAGCTGGGTGAACTCCCCATTCCAATAATCTAGATATAATGGAAGCCTTGTAATATCCTTCAATGTCTGGTAGGCCTACTCCTCCTCTTCTCCTACCTCTAATCATTGTGTGGTAAGCAAAACTGTTATGTTTCGTTTGCCATATAAACTTCAATATCATTTTCTTAAATGATCTAAAAAACTCCTGGGGAACCTCAATAGGGAGGGTTTGGAATAGGTATAAGACTTTAGGCAATATTGACATCTTGATTATATTTATTCTCCCAAACCAAGAGAGGGCAAGTGAGTCCCAGTCTTTTAGGTCCTTCTCTATATTTTTTAGTAGGGCTAAATTCTTATCAGTTGGTAGGAGTTTAGCTACTGTTTAATGATTGTTTATGAGCTGTCCGGAGTTCAGAGATAAGGAGGCAACAGATCGATTCAGAGATAAGGGAACTGATCAACTCAGCCCAGTTCTAATGGATTAAGCGTGAAGGAGACAGCCTTCGGGTCTGTAAATGCACTGAAAGTAAAAGCTGTAGATAAAAATAGTTGAAAGTTTTTAGACCAAAAAAGATCAATTGAAAAAATAATTTTTAGTCCAAATAGAGTAGAATGCAAAAATTAAAAAAAAAAAAAAAAAACACCTCTGAAGGTGGCCATAGGCTTTCAGGTGGTTTTTATGTATGTCATGCATTATAAAATTAACAACAAACCTTTCTGTTCATAGAAATTTCAAACCAGGAACATTTTCTTCTTTACCAAGAAACACTGCCCAAGCAGCTGTTGGAGGACAAAAGATGGGAATTGAATGCAATGCCTTTGTTATCCCCATTAGAATTAATCAAGGTAGGTGACACCATCTTAGACATTTCACTTTTGCAGTACATCCACAATTAGGGTCTGCACCATCTTTAGTTATTATTTAAATAACCTGAAACAACAAGAGCTGGCCACCCCACTAAACTAAGTAATTGGGGGAGAAGGGCATTGGTAAGAGAGATGACAGAGAATCAAATGGTTACAGTGGCTGCTGAGCTCTAAAGATCCTATGTACATAAGGGAAAAACTTCCAGAAAGGTGAACCATTACTGCAGCACTCCACCAACATGGGATTTCTGGCAGATTGGCCAGAAAGAAGCCTCTCCTCAGTAAAAGACACATATGAAAGCCTGCCTTGAGTTTGCAAAAAAACACCATAAGGACACTCAGGCTGCACTATGAGAAACAAGATTCTCTGGTCTGAGGAAACCAAGATTGAACTTTTTGGCCTCAATTCTAAGTGTCATGTCTGGAGGGAAAAGGCACTGCCCATCAATACAATGAAGCATGGTGGTGGCAGCATCATGCTGTGGGTGTGTATTTTAGAGGAGGGATTGGGAGAGGCTGGTACAGGAAGACTAGTCAATGACATAGTTTATAAGGCCGAAAAAAAAGACATCTGTCAGTCCAGTTCAGCCTGTTATCCTGCAACGATTGAGGAAAAGATGAATGGAACAAAGTATAGAGATATTCTCAATGAAAACCTGATTCAGAGTGCTCAGGACCTCAGACTGGGCCAAAGGCTCTCCTTCCAACAAGACAATGATCCAAAGCAAATAGCCAAGACGACACAGGAGGGGCTTAGGGACAACTCTGTGGCTCACTCAGAGCTCTGACTCTGACCAGATTGAACATCTTGGAAGAGACTTGAAAATGGCTGTCCACCTAAAGTCCCCTTCAAACCTGACAGAGCCTGAAAGTATCTGCAGAGAAGAATGGCAGAAAATACCCAAATCCAGGTGTGCAAACCTTGTGGCATCATATCCAAAAAGACTGGAGGCTGTAATTGCTGTAAAAATAGTTTTTACTTTGGCAATATGGAGTACAGCATGATGTGGAAAAATGTAATATTTTTTGTATTAGCACAAAACCGGACCAAATCAGGATGTGAAAAAAGAGCTAGATATGATGAGCGAGGCGAGCTAGATATGATGAGCGAGGCGAGCTAGATATGATGAGCGAGGCGAGCTAGATATGATGAGCGAGGCGAGCTAGATATGATGAGCGAGGCGAGCTAGATATGATGAGCGAGGCGAGCTAGATATGATGAGCGAGGCGAGCTAGATATGATGAGCGAGGCGAGCTAGATATGATGAGCGAGGCGAGCTAGATATGATGAGCTAGGCGAGCTAGATATGATGAGCTAGGCGAGCTAGATATGATGAGATAGATTAGATAGATATGCGATAGATTAGCTACATATGATGAGCTAGGCGAGCTAGATATGGTGAGCTAGGCGAGCTAGATATGGTGAGCTAGGCGAGCTAGATATGGTGAGCTAGGCGAGCTAGATATGGTGAGCTAGGCGAGCTAGATATGGTGAGCTAGGCGAGCTAGATATGGTGAGCTAGGCGAGCTAGATATGGTGAGCTAGGCGAGCTAGATATGGTGAGCTAGGCGAGCTAGATATGGTGAGCTAGGCGAGCTAGATATGGTGAGCTAGGCGAGCTAGATATGGTGAGCTAGGCGAGCTAGATATGGTGAGCTAGGCGAGCTAGATATGGTGAGCTTGGCGCGCTAGATATGGTGAGCTAGATTAGATAGATATGAGATAGATTAGATGGATATGATGAGCTAGGCGATCTAAGATATGATGAGATAGATTAGATAGATATGAGATAGATTAGATAGATATGATGAGCTAGATATGATGAACTAGGCGAGCTGGATATGATGAGATAGATTAGATAGATATGATAGATCAGGGATCAGCAACCTTTGGCACTCCAGCTGCTGTGAAACTACAATTCCCAGCATGCTCCATTCTTTTTTTATGGGAGTTTAGAGAATAGCAGAGTAGGTATGCAAGCTGGGAGTTGTAGTTTCACAACAGCTGGAGTGCCGGAGGTTGCTGATCCCTGTGATAGATAGTGAGAGCTTTGGAAAAAATTAAGAGACCACTTTTTTCTTAAATCTACATCTCCATGTTTGGCTTCCATTTCAATGTTAGCTGAATTCCATCACGGGCACACCTCATTCTACTTATTGAGGTGCTGATTAGGTGATCTCCTAAACAAAATTTAAAGTGGACCTTTCACCGGTCCTGACATTATCATATAAATAGCTGGCTGTGTAGGGCATAGCGCTTGCTAGGTTTCCTAGCGCTTGCTAGGTTTCCTATGCGCCGCACCGTTCGCGCGCCTCCTGGAAGAAAACTTGGAATGTAATCAAGAGAAAGATGATGGTCAAAAGCCATAAAACAATGCTTGAATTTTTGCACCACGAGTGGCAAGTTACCTAACAGCAATGTGAAAGACTGGTGGCAAGCATGACGAGACATATGAAAGCTGTGATTAAAAATTTAGGGTTATTTCACAAAATACTGATCTCTGGATGGAGTCCACTTACATTGAAATATTAGTACTGTGTTTAAAAATGAATATGAACTTGGTTACTAAGCATTATTTGAGGTCTGATATTACTGTAACTTTTGTTATTTTGACCAGTTATCTTTTTTTTTTTTATTAATATGCTCTAAAATACGATATTTTTTCTGGAATTTGGGAGAAATGTCAGTAGTTTATACAATATAACAAAACAGCTCATTTTAATCAAACACATGCTCATAAATTGTAAAACTATAGAAACTGATAATTTTGCAGTAATCTTTCCCCCCCCCCCCCCCCCAGAGTTTTCTGTTGTGGGAAAATACAGCTCAAGATAGGCTGCCTAATATAGAACAGCATGGATTGAATTACAGTGCTCAATAGGATGGTGTGCATAAAGCCTAAGATTCTTTGGGATTTGCCTTATGCACATATGCATTTAGTTTGAGGGTGTAAATGTTTTAGCTGTAAATTGTTTGCTACAGTATTTTGTTGTGCATGCCAAACAGTTCTCTATTTATGACCCTGTTGCCACATTGAACTATTTTGCTCAGAAGCCACTCTTGGCTTTGATTTGAAAATCCTGCAAAAAGTGTGCCACACAGTATTGTGTAAACCTAAATTAAGAATATCGCTCACATACTGCAGTAAAAATATAATTGCATTCAAAACAAAAGGCCAGTTCATAGTATCAGTTACATGGATTGCAGGCTAAAAATAATATTGTACTTCTTGTTTCTGCTTTCATGTCACAGCTATACATAAGTGAGGAGAACAGAAGGGCAAATGAATATGATTTCAAGAAAGCACTTGATCTTCTAGAGTATATTGATGAGGTATGATCACACTTTTATAGTCTTGTCTGTTGCATTTAAATTAACTTCGTAACCTGGTTGTTCTACACTTAATGAGTCAAAGTGAAGAAATAAATACTTGGTCAAGGGGTTGTTCTGTGGCAAACACTTCTCCCCATCTATGGTATCTGATAGATCGGCAGAGGTCTGACCACTGGGACCCTTGCTGATTATGAGAAGGCGGACATAAGTTAAAAGGAGTGATGATTAGACATGTGCACTGCCACTCCATTCAGTTCTGTGGGACTGCCATAGATAGACAAGCACTTATGCTTGGATATCGCAAGTAATCATATAGAGTTGAATGGAGCAGCAGTAAGCATGCATGACCGCCACATCATTCATTCGGAGATCATGGGGTGCCTGTTCTTATGAACGGATGAGTCTACAGAGGTTGGACCCCTGTCAATGAGATTATTATTCCCTTTCCTGTGGATTGGGCATAAGAGTTTATGAACAACCACTTTACTGATTGACTGACTGGGTTTGTTTGCCTGGATCATCTTTTCTGGGGCATGTAATTTCCAGAAATAGTTAAAATCACCCTCCAAAATGCAATTAAAGTGAATTGGGATTGATACCAAATTTGGTAGAAAAAAAATAGTATAGGCCTGTTGCATACCATAACCCCTTCCTGACATCCTCCATACATGGACGACAGACGTTGATTCTTTAAAAATGGGGCCCGCTCCTGAGCAGAGCAAGTGACACTGCTGCCGGGTGCCTACTGTTCAACACAGCAGACATCTGGTTGCCCAACCACTGTCCTCTGGGCCTTTATCTTGCCCTCCTCCACCTACCTCAATTTCACTGGTCTCCTACTCAGTGAGTTCTAAACTTCTGTCCAGGGTGCCTTCACTCAACAGATTTACTGCAGAAATTTCTAAGACTGAAAATCAGTTCCATTAAAAGGGTTATCCGATATATAAAATATCCCCCCGATGCCCGTGCCCCTTGTATACATTATACTTATCTGCTCCCCGGCACCTGCGTAGCTCAGGATCCCTGCATGGCCACCACTGCGTCTCCCTGTCGCTCGGATCAAAACATGGGGCCATGGGCGGAGCAGCCAAAAGCAGGCCACGGCGGTGACCAACCTCAAGGGGGCTCGTTACCGCCACGGCCTTGAGGGGGCCTGGGCATTGGAGGAAAATTATAGATAGTTTAAATAGTTATTAAGGTTGAAAAAAGACACAAGTCCATCAAGTTCAACCAAGGGATAGGCGGGGATGCGAATCCCAGAAGGAAGAGAGACTCAGATTTCTACACATTTTCATAAGCATTAATGCCATTTACTTTTAAGAATTCATCTAAATCCTTTTTAAAACTATCAACTGTTCCTGCTGTGACCAGGTCCTGAGGAAGTCTATTCCACAGATTTACAGTTCTTACAGTAAAGAAGCTTTGACACTTCTGGAGACCGAACTTTTTCTTCTCCAGTCGCAGGCAGTGCCCCCTTGTCTTTTGAGGGCATTTTACATGGAACGGGTAAAAAATGTGGATAGACAGAAATTGATCACACACAGTAATATGGATAGCATAGGGGACAAGCATAAGAAGGTTAAACAAAAACTATTGAAGGTAATTACTACTTTTAGCTGACACTTCCAGGAAGTGCAGCATATTATCAAGAAATATTTGCCCATCTTATATAAAGATGATAGGCTGCGACATATCTTTGAATCGGGTATCCAGGTAGTTAGTAGGCGAGTGTCCACCTTGTCCTCTACACTATCCCCCAGTCTGTTTTTGGAGAGTACTAGTGCCTGAAAACCCACGTGGTTGGATGTCGTAGGCTGTTACAAATGTGGCCATACTATATGTAAAACCTGCCAGCACATAAAAGTAGGGAAATGTTTGAATCTAGGGCCACAGGGAAGGTTTTTCAGATCAAATCTTATATTAATTGTAATACAAGTAACGTGATTTATTTGGCCACGTGTCGTATGCGAGATCCAATATGTAGGATGTACCTCCAATAGTTTAAAAGTGAGGGTAAAAAAACATCTTTCGGATGTGTCTAATTTAAAAATAGTGAATGTCACCATGCTATCTCGACCTTTCAGGGATGTGCCTAATGGTGAGTTAACAGATTTGAGAATCATGGGCATTGAGGAGAGTGTTTAAACCAACTTGGGGCGGTGATGTAAATAGACTACTCCTCAATAGGGAATCATTTTAGATTTTCTCTTTGTATACCAGGAGTCCTAAAGGTATAAATAGCACACATGATCTGATTTTTGAATATTGATTTGGTTTCTGCTTTTTGTGTTATATTGATAACTTTGACTTTGTATTTTAATATGCTATTAAGTGTGTTGCCACTCCTGAACTGATGATTATTCAGCACCTGGGTGGGGGGTGCTTGTAGTGGGGGAGGATTTTTAAACCAGAAAGTGAGGTAACGCAGTATGGTCCTGATTAAGATGCTCTGTCGAAACGCGTAGATCGTTACTTGTTCCGGTCAGCCTATGGATTTGAAAAAAAAAGAAAGAAATTGGATTTTATCTGTGGCCTTTTTGCTGGAATTTCCTCGCTGTTTACTTGTGATTGTTACCTGCTCTGGGATGTCCGAGCACGGCCGTGGAGTGCAGTGGGTGAGCTGAAACTTATCTATATTTTGTTCATAAGATGGCAGTATAATATTAGGACCATAGATTTGGTGTAGTTTAATCTTAAAGTTGAAAAGCTTTCCAAAGTGATCTAACAGGGTAAGTATACGTGGGAAGGCTTTAGCAGGGTTTGTAAGAAAAAGTAGCAAATCATCTGCATCAGCAGCCGCTATGGTGTAGAGAGCCCAGCCATTCTGTCATTTTGGCAATTGGATCAACAGCTCCATACATAGGACAAATAAACTGGGTGAAAGCAGGCAGCTCTGCTGTGTCCCATTAGCTATAGAAAAAGGTTCTGATAAAGAGCCTTTAACCTTAAAGGGGTTGTGTCACTTCAGAAAATGGCATTTATCATGTAGAGAAAGTTAATACAAGGTACTTACTAATGTATTGTGATTGTCCGTATTGCTTCCTTTGCTGGCTGGATTAATTTTTCTATCACATTATACACTGCTTGTTTCCATGGTTACACCCACCCTGCTATCCAGCAGCAATGGTCATGCCTGCACACTATAGGAAAAAGCACTAGCCTATGTGCGCTATCACAGTCCTGGCTACCAGAGAGGCCGATGCTTTTTCCTATAGTGTACAAGCATGACCACACCACTGATGGATTGCAGGGTGGTCGTAACCATGGAAACAAGCAGTGTATAATGTGATGGAAAAAATGAATCTAGCCAGCAAAGGAGGCAATACGGACAATCACAATACATTAGTAAGTACCTTGTATTAACTTTCTCTACATGATAAATGCCATTTTCTGAAGTGAGACAACCCCTTTAAGGTTAAAGGCTTTCTATCAGAACCATTTTCTATAGCTAATGGGACACAGCAGGACTGCCTGCTTTCACCCAGTTTATTTGTCCTATGTATGGAGCTGTTGATCCAATCACCAAAATGACGGAATTTCTAATGCAGATGATTTGCTACTTACAAACCCTGCTAAAGCCTTCCCACGTATACTTACCCTGTTAGACCACTTTGGAAAGCTTTTCAATTTTAAGATTAACTACACCAAATCTACGGTCCTAATATTATACTGCCTTCTTATGGACAAAATATAGATAAGTTTCAGCTCACCCACTGCACTGCACTCCATGGACAATCACAATACATTAGTAAGAGCCTTGTATTAACTGTTAAAGGGGTTGTCTCACTTCAGTAAGTTGCATTTATCATGTGTAGAAATTTAATACAAGCCACTTACTAATGTACTGTTATTATCCATATTGCTTCCTCTGCCGTCTGGATTCAATTCTTTATCACATTATACGCTGCTCGTTTCCATGGTTACGACCACCCTGCAACCCATCAGAGGTGGTTATGCTTGCACACTAAAAAAAGCATCAGCCTCTCTGGTGGCCGGGACCACGGGAGTGCACATAGGCTAATGCTTTATCCTATAGTGTGCAAGCACGACCACCACTGATGGATTTCAGGGTGGTCTGTAACCATGGCAACGAGCAGTGTATAATGTGATGGAAAAATGAATCCAGTCAGCAAAGGAAGCAATATGGATAATAACAATATTGCCAACAGGTGTGAATATAATGAAAAAATCGAGTCTATAAATTGGGAGGGAAATTTAAATTTATGTAGCACCTCTTTCATATATAGCCAGTCAAGCCTGTTAAAGGCCTTCTCAGCATCAATGCTGAGAAGGACCAATGGAACATTATGGCGTCGAGTGTAGTGTATAGCATGTAATACTTTCGTCGAGTTGTCCCTGACCTCTCTAGAGGGCACAAAGCCCATCTGCTCAGTGTTGAGCTCAGTTTAAACTACATAGGGTATGGTCCTTACCTTCCTTATGCCTAATTCACATTTCCGTGGAACACGGTCCGGGAAGATCCGTGAAATCCCGGACCGTGCTCCTTCTGAGGACGGGAGCGCACTGAGTCATTGGTTGCTATGACGCCGTGCGCTTCCTGAGGCCGCCGCTGTACAGTGATACAAGTGTATCACTGTACAGCGGCGGCCTCAGAAAGAGCACGGCGTCATAGCAACCAATGACACCGTGCGCTCCCGTCCTCATGCGCTCCCATCCTCAGAAGGAGCACGGTCCGGGATTTCACGGACCGTGCTCCATGGAAATGTGAATTAGGCTTTAGACAGCACCGTGATTTGCGCCTCCAAGCATGTGGGGGCAGGCTGTGGCACCTTGTTGTAAACAATGGCATACACTTTTGAAAATAACACTGCTAGGAACTTTTTATAATAAACAACTGGGAGCCCATCAGGCCCTGAGCTCTTCCCCAGCATGGTATACTGCAGGGCTTTTCTTATTTCAAATAATGTCACTGGAGCTATCAAAGAGGAAAGGTTATCTGGGGCAAGTGTGGGAAGGATAAAGTACTGTATGCAAGAAAGTTTGAGTATTTGAGAGCCTATCCTGCTTATCGTGAAATGACTCATGCGAAGTGAGTTTGTAGAGGGAGCTATAAAAGGTTTGAAACTGCACAGCTGTCTGTGCTGTTGTGGTGAGAGGCACATCATAACTCATATCCCAAGTGTAACTTCTCTGTAAGGGTATTAGGTTTTGCAGTTCCCTTTATCACAGTGGGCATATATTTTCTGTTTAGCATACATAGTTGGGAACAGATCAGTTGGATAGCATATGGCAGAGGTCCTCTTCCCCAGCCTTTCCAAGACAGCAATCTGCTACAGTAGAGAGTCCAATTGCTTATTTCTAAGCTTTTTTTAGGTTATAAACTCACCTTGAATAAACAAGCCTCCCAATTCAAAGGGAAGGAAACCTCTGCCGTATCATTGGTCTGAAAATAAAAAGTAAGTTTGGAATGGAAGTCTTTCAAGTCCTACGCTTTCCCTAAAAGGGTCTGGTTCAACTTATCTTTTCCTAGTAGCTACCAATAAAATAGAGGGATTGCACTTTACCGCACCCTTCTGAACTTCACTCCACTCAGTAAACTGTGGCTTGCACCTCAAACAGCAGTTGAGCTACAGGAGATGTATTTTGACTTATGGACACGGCAACTTTTGTCCAGTATTATTTTTGTTTGTTAAATTCCCCCACCCAGAGGGACCTATGAATAAATCTATATTTACCTTCTCACGAGGCTCCCTGTGTTGCCTTCAAAGGACTTTTGGTCCATGTCTGTAAACTTTCTGCACAGATGAGCACTTGTGCCGCTGCAGCCCGTGACTGGCTTAAGTGGTGATATGTCCCAAAACGACAAGTGGCAGGTTTGTTTTTTTTTTTGTTTTTTTTTAAGGACATTAGAAGGCTAAAAAGTGTGGCAACAATTTTGAAGACTTTTTATTTAGGGACCACTTCAGTTCTGAAAGGAAATCTGTCACATGATTTTAGTGTATGAAACTATAAGTATTGCCATGTTCAATAAACTACCTTGTGTCCTGGTGTAGTCTTCATTTGTTGTTTCCTGCTGTGGTTTTTGTTTTATTCCACTTTTTATGATATGCAAATTTTCTATGAAGGAGCCCAGAGGTACGTATCGATATAGGGAGCCCACTAACGCCCCCCTCCTGTGCCCAAACACCCCTCTTCAGGGCAGGAGTAACGGCCCACATTAGCATTGTTGGTCGCAACCCCCCCCCCCCCCCCACACTTCCGCTACGTCACGGCAGCTCTTCAAACCACTCCCAGAGCTGCCGGCCTCTCTCAGCTGAAATCTCGCGCAGGCGCAGTACCGCTTTTGAAGCCTGTTGCCTTGAGAGTAATACTATCGCGCAGTCGCAGTACCGCTCGCTGCCTGCGCAATAGTAATACTCTCATCGGCTGAAAGAGTTAGCAACGATCAAGAATATTGCCCATTGTGTGTTTCTTTGCAAGTGCCACAATGTGTCCTCCAATGCACTTTAATGTATGGTCATGCACTTAGCCAGATAGTTAGCACCTTACTTGTCTCTACCTCAGATATATATGCTGCCTCTGAGGGCGTTTCACACTAACGGTTCATGGTAGCCAGGTGTCAGAGCCACAAGCAGTTTTCTCTTAATCCTTCAGGGTTATTCTCGCTGCTATAGATGTGTCTTATATTTGTCAGGAGAGAATAGTCTCTCACTGGAACTCTGGTAGGACAGGTAGATTCCTCCTCCTAGTTCACTATGAGGCCTTGAGCACCGCCTCCAGGAAAAAAATAACTTGCAGCTACTGATAGACATCAAGGTGACAAAGCGTAAAGCATTATCAGGCTTTGGTGCTTGGAAGGGATTACAGAATGAAGCCACCCTTCCGTTTGCGGGCTTATCATTTCACAATGGTGGGATTACAGAGTGAAGACACCCCCATGCTTTCTTTGGTATTCGTGGCCAGAATATTCAGAGTCAGTCAGAAATGGTTGCTTAGTGCAGTTTACATAGGTTGTTCGTCTGCTGAGAGGGGATAACAGAGATCGGACACCCTACTCACAAGGCAGGAACATACCAGCATAGTAGCGCAATAGTCTATATGTGTATGTAATGTCATTTATATGTATCTGGTGGACCAGCAGGTGTCATTAAATACTATGGCAGATTCGGATGTAGTTTTACCAGAATGGTACGGTCCTTAGTCCATTCTGACCCCCTCTGCTGGAGAGAAGTTAAGTTCTTCCAACTTCCTGCAGTGAGGAGGAAATGACAGTTCAGTCAGGGAGTTGTCCCCTGTACCCTGATTGGGGAGGACATGTGCAGGACAGCAGAGCACCTTCAGCTCTGCTGTACCCTAAAGACAGAGTAATATAGTCAGCAATAAGGCACACCAATACTCTCAAGGGAAGCCAGACTTAAAGGGAACCTGTCATCTCCGAAACACCCCCTGAACTAGAGTAAGCGGTGTATAGTGTAAGTGATGCTGAATCAGAATATATAAGTTTTATCTTCATACTCACTTCCATTCCGACACTGTGCTCCTACAAACCGGCAGTAAAATACATTGAGAGGACTCTTCTTTGAGTCCTTTCCATTATGTGAGTGAGCACCGGAGTCCACTGAGTGCATTTTACTGCCGGTTTGTGGGAGCACAGAGTCAGAATATAAGAGAGTATGAAGATAAAACTTACATATTCGGATTCAGCATCACTTACACTATACATCTCTTACTCTAGTTCAGGGGGTGTTTCGGAGATGACAGGTTCCCTTTAAGAGGTAACCTCAGCTTAGAACAGGAAGCCTGAAACTTGAATTTCCAAGCATCTGCCAAGTATAAGCAATAAGCTGCACTTGCTGGACACCAAGCTGAAGGATGAACTGAGTCATTTGCATTCAAAGTTAAGTCAATAAAACTACGTTGGACCATTCCCAAAAGTCTGCGCATCATTCCCATCTGACGACCCTCAATTATTACTACTAGTAATTTTCTGCAGCCGGAGCCACCACCTGGGGCCTGTTCATCTCACGAGGTAGGAACACCGTGACAATCCCACCAAAGACTTAAGTGGCCTAAATACCCCTTGGCACTCCTACCCCTGGGACATAAAGGAAAATCACCTTAGAGGGCCCTGGAGGGGGAAAGGGTCGCCCCCGTAGCAACCACGGCACCCCGGGCACTGCAACTGCCGAGACTGAACTCTATAAACCCCCCACCAAACCACCCTCGCAGCCGGCCAATAAAACACACAACACCTTAAGTTGGGTAAGGGTCGGTCACAGCTTTATTTTCTTATCTTATTCCAAAACTTCAACTTGTTGACCATAAACACCATAACCCGGAGTATTGAAGCGCCTTCTTCTCCGTATGCCCACAGCGTTCTGTGGGCAAGTCTGCCTTCTTCTCCGTCTGAAATCGTCAACCGACCTCTGATGTGCCTTGTAATGTAAACACTGAAACAAACCAGAAATGATTCAGAAAAAGTAAAGAAAACGATGAAATAATGGGGAAGGGAGGGTGGGAAGCTTTCAGTCAAGATGCTGGAGAAAGAGGCCGTCCCCTATCAGGGCCATCCTTTTAACCCCTTAGCCGCTACCACCACTTCAGCCAACCAGGACGCAGGGGTGTTGGTTAAAAGAAACACCCTCTCGCTGGTAATTAGAAACAGTGTCCACAAGAGAAACACCCCCGCGGGCAGAACCATTTTTTCCCCTTGCTGCAGGCTGAGTTTATTAACCCTTTAATGCACCACCGCTCGTCAGTCATAGACGCCTTCACTTAGGCACCTAGGCATCCGCTAAATTCAAAAGTGTAATTGGTGGAACTTCTGTCTTCAAAATAGAATCTAAATTTATGCTTTATCTTTTGTAGCTCAGCACAGGACAGTCAACGTTAAAAAAAAAAAAAAACCCTAACATTACAGCTAGTCTAGTAGGATACAGATACAGTGAAATAGACAGACAACCTCACCCACAGAATCCATGAGGTGAAGAAAGGACATTTAAAAAGGCTCAGATTCAAGAAGGCTTTATGCCAGTTCCATTATCCAAAGATACGTGTCAAATTTTCATGAAATGGACACCTCACTGGCACTCGCTTTACTAATTGACGCAACTACTCTGGTGTAAAACCTGTTGAATCTGGGCCTATGGCTGTTGTCAAGACATATATATATATCTTTGATACACCAGTTTGATGTCCTAACCAAGTGCAGCGCCCAACCCAATGGATGTATGCTTTTGTTTTTTTTTAAGTGCTGTCACCAGCTGGCTTAAAGGATAAGTCTGGGCAATTTATAAGGCCCCATTCACACGACCGTAAGTGAATGGGGCCGTATCTATCCGCAAATACCCTAAATATACGCATAGTTGAGAGTGTTCGCTAATGTGTACGCATTTTATGAATTCATACGCATTAGCGTACGCATTATCGTACATGCTCAATAAATATGCATATATTTTGCGTCGCCGTTATTTTAACCAGATTCGTTACGAACTTTCTCAAAATGAGGTTTATCACATGTGCCATCCCATCGTCACCGAACCGAACTTTTGGGAAAGTTCGTAACGAATCTGGTTTGTTACGGTTCGGTTCGCTCATCCCTAGTTTTATTGTTCTTTTGACAGATGTGTGCTTGATTTTTGCAGGACGAGCTGTAGTTTCCATTGGTGCCATTTTTAGGGTACATATGACATTTGATTACTTTGGTGATCAAAGGTGGCCAAATAATTCTGTCAATGTTTTTTATCACCATGTTTGGTAAATAACATGATAACTTCAAAATCATTTTTCACATCACCATATTCTAAGACTCCTAACATTTTATTTTTCTGTCTAGCCAAACATATGAGAGCTTGTTTTTTACAGGATGGAATGTAATTTTATTGGTACCACTTTGGGAGGGGAGGTGATCAAAACTAGCAAATCTGGTGTATTATTTTTTTTATAGCATTCACCATGTGGGATAATTAACAATATCATATTTATAGATCAGGCTGGTACAAACATGGCCATACCAATTAAGTGTAGGATTTTTTTTTTTTTTTCATTTTGCTCCAATAATAAAGTACAAGAAATTTTAAAAAAAAATTTCATTTTTCAAAAAAATGTTTTCTTTTTCTTAGATATTTCTGTCTAGTCCCACTAGAGAACTTGAACTTCCAGCACACACAGTTTGCCTATTAGACCCTGCTTCTGGGAGGTCCTAATAGACTTTTGTACTCTGCCCTGGAGGCCGTTATGTCACCGGTTGCAATGGCCACCATTGAGACAATGAGCAAATTTCATATTTTGAAATTTGTTCACGCTTTGTTTGGTGCTAAAAGTTGAATTGCATTATGGATTTCGTTACTACGAACCATAACATAGTAACATAGTTTATAAGGCCGAAAAAAGACCTGTGTCCATCCAGTTCGGCCTGTTATTCTTGTATAACTCAATTCTATGATGGAATGCCTTTAGAGGCGTTCCGTTATTCATTCTCTCATAATAGAAGTCTATAGACTGCATAACGGATCCGTCCCATTTCCGTTATGCAAGGGAGCCCTCTCCTGCATAACTGAAACAGGTCGGATCCGTTATGCAGGCCATAGACTTCTATTATAACGGAATGCCTCTAAATGCATTCCGTCATAGAATTGCGTTATGGTCCGTGGTAACGGAATCCATTACACAATTCACCTTTTACCACCAAACGAAGCGTGAATCAATTTCATAACGTGAAATTCGCTCATCTCTAATTGAGACCCTACAGTTGCGTTGCTAGGCGCCCGATGGAATACAGGGGGATGCTCCCTCCTGTAAACCACTTGGATGTTTTAGTTTCTATTGTTCTCAACATATAAGGGGCTAAATGGGGAGGTCAGAGGTTGTCTGATCTCAGCCATTAGAGCAGGACAGTGGCCATATATTCCTGTTCCAGATCACACCAGTACACTTGCCTATCAGCAGAACTGGTATGCTCGTCAAAATGCAGGAACTGATTCCCACTGAGGATAGGCATGCTTTTCGTTTGTTGTCAAGACTAACTTTTTTTTTTTTTTCATCTTTTGCAGAAAACTTTAATTACACACCAGACAAACAAACTAAAAATATGCCTAAACTGCATAACAATAGGTTTGTGATGCCTTTGATACAAAGGGATACTGTGGGATGCTCTGCTTCAGTATGTCACAGTTCGCAGTACATGTTGGCATTCATGGTTCCCCAAACCATGACACTCATGACTGTAGGCAAGACACACTTGTCTTTGTGCTCTTCACCTGGTTGCCACCACACATGCTTGACACCATCTGAACCAAATAAGTTTACCTTGGTCTCATCAGACCACAGGACATGGTTCCTGCTTTTGTTCAGTAAACTCTTTGCGGGCTTTCTTGGGCACCATCTTTAGTAGAGGCTTCCTACTGGGACAATAGCCATGCAGACTAATTTGATGCAGTATGCGTCATATGGTCTGAGCACTGACAGGCTGACCCCCCCCCCCCCCTCCCTTTAACCTCTGCAGCAATGCTGGCAGCACTCATATGTCTACTTTGAAAAGACAACCTCTGGATATGACGCTGAGCACGTGCACGCAACTTCTTTGGCCGACCATGGTGAGGCCTGTTCTGAGTTGAACCTGTCTTGTTAAACTGCCCTATGGTCTTGGCCACTGTGCTGCAGCTCAGTGTCAGGGTGTTGGCAATCTTCTTGTAGCCTAGGTCATCTTTATGTACAGCAGTAATTCTTTTTTGCAGATCCTCAGAGTTCTTTGCCATGAGGTGCCATGTTAAACTTCCGGTGAATAATTAATTCCTTTCGACCCATGTCAAAATGAAAAAGAAAAGAAAATCAATATATATGCAATAGCTTTTACAGTTTTTCAATGCAAATCCCATAAAGGTATCTACAGAATAAGTGACCTATTCTACACAAATCTATCAACCATATTTATTTCAGAACATTGACCCTAATTGCTTCTCTTAAAACAAATGGACTAACAAGAGTTTTTTTTTTTTTTTAAATGCTCAGTCTCTGGTCCTGTTTCTTGATCTTCTTGATCCTCTTCTCATCCACCTTGTCTTTTCAGTAAAGGCGATGGTGTCAGCCCATCCCAATTAAAGGGTTCTCCCAACACTCACAAATATCAGTCAATTCTCAGTTTCTTGGTGCTCTGTACACCAGACTGCATGGCTTTTCATACCAGGATATAGATGTGAACTTGGTTTTCAGCTGCTTTTACCAAAAGTCCAGTCTTTGTCCAGCACAGACTCTTACCCCTCCTTCCTCCATGTTGATGTATGAGAGGATTCCAGGTGTATTCACAATCCTAAATGCAGGTTTAACAGCCTCTTTTCTGCAGTTGTACGACAGTCCATAACCTTGTCTGTTGGAATAGCTTTGACACTGGGACTCACTCTACTCACTGGTCTGCAGATTGTTCATCCCTGCTGTTTGTTTGGTGTACTGCAACTACCTTTGAGGTCCACCCCCAGACAAAGGTAGTGTGAGCAGCAAGGCCTTGTTTCAGCATGGCAGACCAGTGGTTAAAGTATTTTGTTGTTGGATGGTAGGCAAGCCACTGAAAGCTATGTCTTACCAAATCTGGTAGGCACCTGAGTACCGCTGAGGTGGTCATTCCTGGCTCTGCTGAACAGCAGATAAAGCCTGCACTTAGAGAATTGAAGATAAACTTGAACAGTACCACACATTCCAGCAGGAATAGCTTCATTTCAAAATAAATTCAGTTCAGGATTAACTCAGTCCAAAAAACCTTTTAAATAATAACAGTCTATGACAATTTGAGCCATTGAAGGAGTGGAATACATTTTAAAACTTCCTTGAGTGTCATTTACGTCCGACCACACCCGCATCAGATGGATTTAAACAAAATAAATATCCCATTATGACTTGTCGATCCAACACTGCTTTTAAATAATGTTGCCCAGTTGAACCTTATTGGTCCCTTGGCCAATCTCAATTATTCTGTATTTGTACCAATGTATAAAAACATTTAAAAAATAAAAACTTCATCTTTGTTCTAAACACATTAAATAAGAAATGGCAAGAGTGGAGAGGATGCTGCAGTTGCAGAGAGAGAGAAGAGCTTCTAGGTGTAATAGCAATGCAGACAGAAAAAAAGGCATTGGAACAGGCAAGTAAAAATCACAAATCTTTATTCCATATGAAATGTTAAAAAACTCAGTCCATGACCACCAGTCTGACATGTTTCGGTCAAAAGACCTTACTCATAGTCTGGGAGTCAGTCAGTTTGTGAGAAAGGTCTTTTGACCGAAAAAAGTTAGACTGCTGGTCACTGGCTTTGTGCATTTTTTAACATTTGATATGGAATAAAGATGATTTGTGATTGTTTTATTTTTATTTTTTTAATCGCTGGATCCAGTTCCTTTTTTCTGCTTGAATTAACCTGGGTGTGAACGTGCTGTGGATCCATGCTGGAATGTGCTGCATTGCCCTGCTATATGCAAGCTGGCTTTTATTTCCATCACATCAGGTAATGACAACACATCTGATGCTCCTAGAGGCTCATTTGCATATATTAATACATAATTTTTCTCAGCAATGAGGGCACATATGAACATTTGTCCAACGCACAGATATCCTTTAATGTGCATAATTATTCACCCTGGAATGTCAATATTTTGAGGCGCTGCCTTTTGCTGAAATTACAGGTTCAGGTCTCTTGGAGTATGTCTCAATTAGCTTAGCACACCTAGACACTGGGCTTTCTGCCCATTCTTCCAAGCTAAACTGCTCCAACGCCCTTATTTTATATGGATTGCGATGCTGTACAGCAGTCTTCAAGTCATGGCACAGATTCTCAATTGGATTGAGGTTACATAGTTGTTGTTAAGGTTGGAAAAAGACAAAAGTCCATCAAGTTCAACCTGTAATCCTGCTATATCTTACTTTTAAAAAGGGGTTGGGCCAAAGGGAAAGATTTCTATACATTGTCATAAGCCTCAATGTAATTCTGATTTAAAAAGTCATCTAAACCTTTTTTGAAGCTATCTACTGTATTTGCTGTGACCAGCTCTTGTGGCAGGCTATTCCAGAGATTCACAGATCTTACTGTAAAGAATTCTTGTCGCCTCTTATGACTGAAACTTTTTTCATTCGTAGGGAGTGGCCCCTTGTTTTTTGAGGGGGTTTGACACAGAATAGCTTCCCTTGATATTTTTGTATGGTCTGTTTATAGATTTGTACAGGTTAATCATGTCCCCCCCTTAGACGTCTATTTTTAAGGCCCTTTATGAGTTTAGTTGCCCTCCTCTGTACTTTTTCTAACTCCAGGGCATCCTTTTTATGGACTGGTGCCCAGAACTGAACTGCATATTCCTGTTGAGGCCGCACCAACGCTTTGTATAGTGGCAATATTACATTCTTGTCCCACGAGTCCATACCTCTTTTAATGCAAGACAATTCTGTTGGCCTTGCATTGCATGCTGTTATTTAGTCTATGATCTACTAATATACTCATATCCGTCTCAACAAGTGACTCTCCCAGTTTTACTCTCCCTAGGACATATGCTGCATGCAGATTATTAGCCCCCAAGTGCATAACTTTACATTTATCTATATTGAACCTCGTTTGCCAAGTAGAGGCCCAAACAGTAAGTTTGTCCAAGTCAGCTTGTAATATATTAACATCTTCCATAGACTGGACTGTATTACAAAGTAATACGGTACAGTCTATGTCATTAATTAATGAATAAGTTAAATAATAGCAGACCCAGAATAGAACCCTGAGGTACACCACTTATAACCGTGGACCATTCAGAGTAGAAATCATTGACCACAACTCTTTGGATACGATCATGAAGCCAATTTTCAATCCAATTACAAATTTTTAAAACCAATAGACCTCAATTTACGCATTAGTCGTCCGTGTGGGACAGTATCAAACGCCTTTACATTACTGTCACGTACCGGGGACCAGACCAGCCCACCGTGTCACGTGACAAGGGTTGCTCAAACCCATCAGGCCGATTCACCACACGCTGCTGCGCCGGGCCGTAACTCAAGCATAAATCGTCACCTGAAGCCTGCAAGCACACCCACGCAGTAACAATGAACTTTTGCCGCCACCACCTCTCTGTTACAAGGTCGACAGGACACCCCTGAGAGGTCCACTCGCCAGCAGACACACAAACGGTAATAAGCCTCACGGAAAAACAACATCCAGCCTCAGACTGCACTTACACTCTTCATGGAGCTAACAGGTTCTTAAGGCTACAAGACAAACCATCAAACTTTTAGGTTTAATGTATGGAAATTAGACAGCACTTGGTTACAAAAAAGGATTAACAAGAGACATACATAAATGGCAAACAATTGTAAAATAAAAAGGAGAAAAAAGTTCTGATACTTAGCAGATGCGTTGTAAAAGTACTTCCTCCCAGGAGATTTGGGCAGAGTAATGGTGCACAAACCAATTCGATTGGATCTCCCACTTTGTGACACTCAAATATCGCAGGGATTACATTTTTATGTCTTTCCTCAAGGGGCCGGCTTGAGGGCATTCTCCCTCACTCATCTGACTCACCCCCTCTGGGCTGAGCTTCATTACATATGCAGCCTGCCCCCTGGCCATCTAAGGAACAGTGTGAAAATATCCAAAAGATATTTTCCCAGTTGCCCTGGTGAAGATACAGGCCCCAGCCCTTCTTCATAAATCATATCTCACCGTTCCGAGTCCTAGCATATCAAACGAGACACGTCCAGGACGCTCGGAAGGTGAGATCCTTCTTTTAAGAAGATGAAGGCGAGCTGATACGCCATGTTTGGTGTCCATGCGATGCCCCATCATACCAGAGGTGATGATCTGGATTCTGGAGATATCAGCACCCTCCTGAACAAGTTATGAAAGACTAAAATTATTCTTCATTCTCAGGTTAAGATTTCCCCCCTGCTGACTCGAGGAGCCCGGGCGTCTGCTGTCCTCTTACTGAAGCGTGATCCACAAATGGGCCGATCTTTGTTAGCACCTAGGTGCTAACTACCTCCCATGGAGCAGTTTGGCTATTTCCCGTGACCAATGCAGACATCTTGGCTCTCTTTAAATCAATTACCCCCAACATGGCTGCTGGCCTTGGAATACGCAAATACAAATACATAAATACACACTGTATATATGGGTAAGTCACACCAGAATGTTACACTACGACATATAACTATAAAACACATAATATCACTGCAAACATTCTAATAACTAAGGATAAGGTGGACCTTATTCCTGACAATTACAAAGTCCAAAAACGCAATATCGACAGCCTTCCCTCTGTCCAGCCTTCTATTCACCTTCTAATAAAAACAAATCAGGTTAGTTTGACAGCTTCAGTTCTTAGTAAAACCATGTTGGCTATCACTTTTTATATTATTGACAGTTACGTAATCCTGTATGTAGTCCCGTAGAAGGCCCTCAAATATTTTTCACACTATGGATGTTAAGCTTACTGATCTATAATTTCCTGTTGAAGACCTAGCACCCTTTTTGAAAATGGGCACCACATTCGCCTTGCGCCAGTCTCTTGGTACAATGCCTGTCATTAACTCCTTCAACCCCGGGCCTGTTTTCACCTTCCTGCCCAGGCCATTTTATGCAAATCTGACATGTCACTTTATGTGATAATAACTTTGGAACGCTTTTACTTATCCAGGCCATTCTGAGATTGTTTTCTCGTCACATATTGTGCTTCACAACAGTAGTAAATTTGGGGCAAAATATTTCATTTTTATTTATAAAAAAAATACCAAATTTACCAAAAATTTGAAAATTTCAAATTCTCTACTTTCAAAATACATAGTAATACCTCCAAAAATAGTTATTATTTTACATTCCCCATATGTCTACTTTAGGTTTGGATCCTGTTGAAAATGACATTTTAGTTTTTTTGGACGTTAGAAAGCTTCAAAGTTTAGAAGCAAATCTTAAAATTTCCAAAACCCATTTTTTTAAGGAGCAGTTCAGATATGAAGTCACTTTGTGGGACTTACATAGTGGAAACTCCTCATAAATCACCCCATTTTAGAAAATACACCCTTCAAGCTATTCAAAACTGATTTTACTAACTTTGTTAACCCTTTATGTGTTCCATGAGAATTGACGGAAAATTGGAATGAAATTTCAAAATTTCACTTTTTTTTAGCAGATTTTAAATCATAATCCAATTTCCATGAAACACATCAAGGGTTAACAACAAAACAAAACTCAATCTATTCTGGAGTTTTCAGAAACACCCCATATATGCACAAAAACTAATGTATGGGCGCACAGCAGGCTTCACAGTGGAAGGAGCACCATATGGCTTTTGGAGAGCGGAATTAGCTGGAATAATAATTGGGAGCTATGTTGCACATGAAGACCCCCTGAGCTGGCCCTACAGTGGAAACCCCCCAAAAGTGACCCCATTTTGGAAAGAGCACCCCTCAAGGAACCTTTCAAGGTGTGTGGTGAACACTTTGAGCTCAATGGTGCTTCCTAGAATTAGGATTCACACGGAACTGAAAATGAAAAATTGCAATTTTTTGCCAAAAAAGTTTTTACACCCACATTTTTTCACTTTCACAAAGGGTAATGGGACAAAATGCACCCCACATTTTGGTCCCCATTTCCCCCCGAATACGGCAACACCCCATATATGCTTGTAGCCCAATGTACTGGCGCACAGCAGGCTTCACAGTGGAAGGAGCACCATATGGCTTTTGGAGAGCGGAATTAGCTGGAATAATAATTGGGAGCTATGTCACACATGAAGACCCCCTGAGCTGGTCCTACAGTGGAAACCCCCCAAAAGTGACCCCATTTTGGAAAGAGCTCTCCCGTACGAACATTTTAAGTGGTAGAAAGGGTACTTTTTAGCAAACTGGTGTCTCACAGTAGTCAGAAACACTTGTAGAAGCATTTCAAAGCACACATTTGTGAAAATGAAAAATTACTAGTAGACCCCAAAGTTTCACTTTCACAAGGGGTTAAAGGAGAAAATGCACCCCACATTTTGTTTCCCATTTTCTCCCCATTCAGGAAACACCCCATATGTGCTCGCAGCCCGCTGTATGGGCGCACAGCAGGCCTCTATAGGCAAACAGCAAAATATGGATTTTGCAGGCTAGAATTAACAGACATGTTTTTTTTTTATTGCCATGTCTCATTTAAAAATTTCCTGAGGTCCCCAGAAATTAAAAACCCCAAGAAGTGACCCCATTTTGGAAAGAGCATCCCCTTACGAACATTTTAAGTGTACTTTTGACCTAACAGGTGTCTCACAGAAATGATTATGTAGTGGTTGGTGAAAAGTGGATATGTAAGCTATTCGGAATATATCTGAGGTGTAAAGTGAAAAAATTACAGGGTACATCAAGGATGAAACTAATCCATGGATGAGTGGTAGATTCTGAAACAATCCTTGATGCCAGGTTTTTCAGGGGAGGTTTCACAGTGGTATATAGTGTCCTTCCTAATCCCCCTTTTTGAACACACCCTGCATCGTTTTTGGGTCCTTCCCTTCCTCACTGTCTGGGGAACTTCACCAGGGAAATGTTGTCCTGGTACAACTCGGGCATCGTAACTTCCAGAAGTACTAGGACCCTCTTCAGCTTGGTTGGGAAAAATTAGGGCCTTGATCACTACTTCTTGAAAGTGAAGGAAAGTTCCCGTGTGTCCTGCAGATTTATATAGCACATACGCATTGTACATTGCCGTCTGTACAGGGTGTACGGCTAGTTTTTTGTACCACACTTTGGTTTTTCGTGTGGCATTGTAGGGCTTCAGAACTTGATCTAAAAGATCAACTCCTCCCATGTGCTTGTTGTAGGCCAGGATGCAGTCCGGTTTTGGGACAGTGGTAGTGGTACCACGTACTGCGGCAGGGAGCTTGTGTTTGGGTGAATGCTGGTCAGTACGAGGACGTCCCTCTTGTCCTTGTACTTAACCACCATCATGTTTTCATGGAGGAGAGCCTACTTTCACCCTTCCTCAGTGGTTGCCCTACCAGGGATCTAGGGAGGCCTCTCTGATTTTTGCGTACTGTGCCGCAAGCCACAGTATGCCTGGCACTTAGGTACATGAAGAGGGGTAAGCTGGTATAATAGTTATCCACATAGAGGTGGTAATCCTTATCCAGCAGTGGGTGCAGCAAGTCCCACACTAGTTTCACACTAACTGATAGGCCAGGGGGGGATTCTGGGGATTCTATCCGTGAATCTTTGCCTTCATAAACCCGGAACCTATAGGTGTACCCAGACCTACTCTCGCAGAGCTTGTATATTTTTATGCCATACCTTGCCCGCTTGCTAGGCAGGTACTGGTGGAATCTTACCCTCCCCTTGAAATGCACCAGGGACTCATCTATACAGATGTTTTCTTCTGGGGTGTACACTTCAGAAAACTTGGCGCTGAAGTGGTCAAGGATGGGTCTAATTTTGAAAAGCCGATCAAATGTTGGGTCACTTTAGGGAGGACACTGTGTATTTTCATTATAATGCAAAAAATTTCAGAATCGACTTAAATCGATTCCAGGCCATGGTGTTACTAAATATTGGAGTCTGGTACAAGACATCCTCACTCCAATACTGTCTCATTTCTGTTTTTTTAACAAGCCCCATGTGCAGCACAAGCCCCCAGAAAATTTTCATTTCTGCTGCTGTTACTGGGGTCCAACCAAGGGGTCTTGCGTATGGTGACGTGGGGTTCTGGGTAATGAACTGCTGGGCGTATAAATTAGTTTGAGCCACGATAAGATTTACTAAATCGTCACTGAAAAAGATTTTGAAAAAATAAATTTCGGTGAACCCCGTGCAGTCAATTTGAATTCCAGAGTTTCCCACAAACTCTGGAATTTGGGGCTGATAAACGTCAGGGGGTGGGGTCCATGTGGGCTCACTCTGGGGGGCTGCCTCAGCGGTCATTCTGGGGCGCCTCCTAGAGGGTCCCTCATCAGCGGATGATGAGGGGGGGGTAGAGGAGTAGAGGAAAGTGGCATCCTCTTCTCCTTCACTGGCCGTCTTGGTATCAGAGGCAAAGATGGCGTATGCCTCTTCTGCCGAGTACACTCATTGGGATGATTGGGACATTTTATTGGGGTGTGATGGGTGAAACGTGGAAAACTTTATTTAGTGTGAGGGGTGTGTATGTAGTGTTTTCACACGTGAAGGGGTTTCTTATTTTTTTTAAATAGAATTTTATTTTTTATTTTTTTTAAAAGGGAGGGGTTAAAAAGGTCTTTTCTGTAAAAAAAAAAAAAAAAAGTCTGCAGAAAAAAAGTATTTACTGCACAAAAAAAAAAAGTGTAGTGCAGACGTGATCAGTAATGGACACTACTGCTCGGTGCTCAGTGGTTGCAAAATGCACGTACGCAGATGATGCGTTCGTGCAAATTCCTAAACTGACACTAACTAAAATCTAAGGTCCCCCTGTAGCTCCGATTACTTCCTGGAGCTGCAATTGGCCGGTTTCCAC
Source organism: Rhinella marina (assembly GCA_900303285.1). NCBI lineage: Eukaryota > Metazoa > Chordata > Amphibia > Anura > Bufonidae > Rhinella > Rhinella marina. The sequence continues at coordinate 232,302 of ONZH01026964.1, forward strand.
AGACGTGAAATACCGCCCCCTGCCCTTACCTCGGATGGCTGCCTGCCGGGCAGTGCAGCCATCATACCCCAGTTCCCCGGCGATTTCACCCGGGGACCGGGTGTCCACCGTACATGTACGGTGCTGGGCGGCAACTCACGTCCCACAGCGCCGTACATGTTCAGCGCTGGTCGGGAAGGGGTTAAAGAATGTAAATATGAACAGAGGCAAAGCAATAACTGAACTGAGCTCCTTTAGAAGTCTAGGGTGTAATCCATCTGGAGCTGGGGCCTTGTTCACTTTTAATTTTTTTAGCATATTAAGGACCATATCTACAGTCAGCCAGGTAAGTATGTTCTTTGAGGTATTTCCACCAGTGCCCTCTCTTCTTTTGTATATACAGAGTTAAAAAAAAACAAAAAACATTAAGGAGCTCTGCCTTCGTTGATCGCCAGTGACCAACACCCCGTTGCCATCATTTAGGGGCCCTATATGTTCTGACCTTGTTTTTTTTGCATTTATGTATTTGAAGAATGTTTTGGGGTTGTTCTTACTTTCTTTGGCCACCTAACATAGAACATAGTTATAAGGCCGAAAAAAAGACATCTCTCCATCCAGTTCAGCCTGTTCTCTTGCAAGTTGATCCAGAGTAAGGCAAACATCCCCTATGAAGTAGAAGCCAATTTTCCCCACTTTATGGGAAAAAAAATTCCTTCCTGACAATCAGGCAATCAGAATTAATCCCTGGATCAACGACCCATCTCTAGTAACTATAACCTGCAATATTATTACACTCCAGATTTGTTTGGAGAGCTCCTTGGTCTTCATATTTGCTTAACCCCTTAAAGGGGTTCTCCGGGAATTAAGAAAAGGAAAATACGTAAATATTACTTTTTTTATAAATATATTCCCAAATACCTTTCATTAGTTATAATGTCTCGTTTTGTCTAGAGAGCAATCATTAGGAGAAACAAAAACTTTCCTAATCACACAGCAGGACAAGTTACTTCACAACACTGAAGTAAAGAGCTGCCTCATTCTCCTCTCCTACTTGTCAGGGATTATGATCCTAAATACAGTTTAATATGAGCTTCAGCTGAATCTTTTGGGAATGGAGTACATGAGGAGACATGAAGTACAGAGAGGATAGACAGAACAGACTATGGTAATGGAGACTGCATACAAGTGCTGCTGCTCATTAGCCACATCTGCTTTACTTTTTTTAGTTGCTAGAAGATGTGGTGTGTTATTATTCAGTTGTCCATGTAAAACTAATGCAATCCTTGTGACAAAAAAATGAAACACAATGAAAATGAACACAATCGCAGACAAAACTGATTTAGCTTGCATGCAAACCTGTCAGTTTTTCACTGAACAGACCCTGACACATTCAGCCTAGCTCATGTGAAAGAGGTCTCATAGTGCTACTACAAATGTTTAGGCATTTTGATGCCGTTTTTTAAGCCAAAGTCAGGTGTGCGTCAAGAAAGGTATTAAAAGGGGTTTTCCAGGAATTTCATACTGATGACCTATCCTCTGGCGATATCCGGGACCCCCGCCAATCAGCTGTTTGAGACGGCACTAGCTCATATGAGCACAACAGCCTTTTCTCAGCTTTTCCTAGGCCATTGACAACACGTTCATCGATCACGTGGCCTAGAAGTGAATGGGGCTGAACTACGATTAAAAAGCACAGCCACTATACCATGTACGGCGCTGTGCTTGGTAAGCACTGAGAAGGCCACTGTACTCACTGGAGCATCGGTGCCTTCTCAAATAGCTGATTGGCGGGGTCCCGGATGTCGGACCCACTCCGATCAGATACTGGTCACCTATCTAGAGTATAGGTCATCAGTATTAAAGTCTTGGAAAACCCTTTTAAAGACGCTCTGTCTGCATGATCAACCCTGCAGCTATTTAACATACAGACAACAGAAAGGTATAGTTTTGATCAGCATGATGAGCCCTACCAGGAACTATGCCTGGTTTAATAGGGTTGATCGTGCTGACAGAGCCTCTTTAAGGACAGATGCAACTTTTTGACTCCTCATTTTTTACTCCACTCCTGATCTTGGCTTCAAAAACTGCATGAACAACTTGAATGTGTGGAAGCACCCTTAGTTTGATAAACTAAATTTAAAGAAATGTTTTTTGTGTTTTTCATTAAGGACGAGGAGGTGGATATTGAAGAGCTAAAGCTGGACATACTTTGCAAAGCCATAAAGAGAGATATGTGAGTATCAAATGTCTCTGTATTCCTTTTTATCACAACCATAGGTATCACACAAACAATTGTTCTTCTGTTCAGTCCTTGGCTACATTTGCTGACAAATTGTTCCACGGAGCGAAAAACCTTCATGGGGATAGTCGTGCCGAACACAGCCAAATGATAACTGGAGTGCTTTGTACGGAGTCTTAACTGAACATAATTATGCAGTATGCTCTTATTCTACACAAACGGAGTCATTATCATTGCCCCAGCATCATAAAACTGGCATTTAAAAGTTGCTAGACCACAGATTTGTGACTTTTTTAACCCCTTTCTGCCCAATGCCATACGTGTATGGCACAGGGTGGGTCTTTAAACATCATGCCCACTCAGCAGACACCCAGGGCTAATGTATGCAATCGATGATAACGTTGACCGCATACATTTAACTGATCAGGTGCTGGGGTCAACATGATCACATCATCTGAGAGCGCAAAAACCTGGACACGAAAGGATCGGAGGAGCCGGATGGTGTGTACTACAGCCTCGTTCCTCCTGAATGATCCAAGGTTTCCACACATAAGTTCCTATGGAGACCCTGTCTGTGGCAGTGCTCCATAGTAACATAGAGGGAGACTTATCAAAACCATCGCTTTTTTGATATGTGATGCGCCTTAATTTATGAAGAGGCGCATGCATTATCATAAATTAGGCACATCTCTTCCTGCAGTCCATGCGCCTAAACAGAAATCTACAACTGCTCAGAGCTGCCATAGATTTCTGGCTTCATTTGCGCCAGAAAACTGGCGTAAATGAAGATCAATTTGTCTGTGTGGCTGACCATGCCCCTCCCTGCCCTTGTCATGCAACAAGTTTTTAAAAAGTTGCAAACACAGAGTTTGTGACTTTTTAACACCACTCTTCAGGTTCAAGGGAGAAGATGAAACTCCCCATAGTGTAATCCTCATAGACTCCAATGCTAATGATTGTTTTTTTTAACGTAACCTAGGGGAACTATAAGAAAAAAAAAATCCATGGTTTTAAAAATATAAAACATTTAAAATCGCCCTGTTCACTAAAAAAACAATAAAAAATAAACTTCATGAGCATCACCGCATGCGTAAAAACGCCCCCGTATTATTAAACTATAACAATATTTATCCTAGACGATAAAATGGGGGGAAAAATCAAAATGGCCAATTTGCCTTTTTTTTGTCACTTCACCTCCCACAAAAAAGTGAAAGTCATGCACAACCCAAAATGGTATTGATGAAAAGTACAGATAACCCCGCATAAAATGAGCCCCCACATAGCTCTGTACACATACAGTAACTGCAGAAAAGTTATGTAGGCGTCAGCATATGGCAATAAAAAATGTCAAGGTTTGTGGGGGTTTTTGTGAACACAGTGGTGGGGCAAGGGATGCAGGCGGTGCTATGACTTCATAGCGACCACCTGTGCTGGGACACGGACAACTCTGGCCGGAAGAGGTCTATGGCCTGCTTCACAGACTCAAACATAGATCAGGACTCGGGTCAATATTTTTTTCTGTCAATGTTGAGGCACTACATGGGGCAGTATAACCACTGGGGGCACTACAGGGGACATAAGTATTTGGGCAAATCAGTGGACATTATACGTACTGGGGGCACTACAGAGACGCATTATAACTACTGGAGGCACTATAGAGGGGCGTTATTACTACTGGGGTCCTACATGAGGACATTAGAAATACTGCAGCAATACATGGGGCATTATAACTACTGAGACCTCTGCAGGGGCGCATTATCACTACTGGGGCACTATAAAGGGGTCTTATTACTACAGGGGGCCATATTACTACTGGGAGAATTTTAGGGGGCCTTATTACTACTAGGGGTATTTTGAGGGGCCTTATTACTACTGGGGGCATTTTGGTGGGGTCTAATTACTACTAGGGACAATTTAGGGGCCCTTATTTCTACTGGGGGCACTGTAGGGGGAATTATTACTGCTGGGGACAGTTTAGGGGGCCATAGTACTAATAGTGGAACTTTGGGGAGATTTATCACTATGGAGGGCATTATGGGCCTTTATTGTTTCTGGTTCTGTTGTGAAGCATTATTATTGGGCACAATATGGAGGGCACTGCTACTAATTGGGCACTCTCAGGGAGCATAAGTGTAGGGAGCACCATTATTAATGAGAGCACTGGGAGATAATTGGTGGGACTTTTGTGTGCACTATTAGTATGTGGGGGACTATCTGTATGTGTCACGAGCGTACTTGCGTCAGGTTGCAGGCGTTCGGCTAGGCTTTCAAAAGTGACATAATTTGACATGTTTTCCTCTTGGTTTGGTTGCTGTTTACCACACCCCTACCCCTCAGCTGTTGCGGGTGCAGTAATTATCTTTCCCCTATTTATCCCTTCATCTCCCAGTATTCCTTGCGGTTTATACTTTCTGCTGACATTGTTGTGTGTGGTGGTGTTCTCAGTTGAGATCCGGTTGCTGCAATATCTGCATTAAGATAAGTGTAATTTTCCCTATTGTGTTTATCCTACTTTTCCCTGTTGTGGTTTTGCCTTCTGGAGTCTCCTGTTCGTCCGTCCTCTTGGAGGAACGGGTTGACTCCTTCCCCTGTCACTAGCTGCAGGGTTGTACAGGGTCAGTTTGTTATTAGGTTCCTGTGTATGAACTCTCCTACCACTAAGGCCTGTTCATACTGGTAGTCAGCCAGGGCCTAGTTTCAGGGATTCCTGAAAGAGGGGACCATTTCCCTTGTTTGGCCTTTTCCCTTCCCTCGCTATACCCTCCACACCAGAGCGTGACAGTATGGTACTATTATTTCTTCAGTATACTATTTGGGGGCATTGGGGAGCACAGCGGGCACAGTATTAGGGTTAGCAGCAGGATAACACTGTTGGGGCACCAGCAGGGGGAGGGAGTAATAGTGAGAAAGCTATTGTGACCATGGCATCTGAGAGGCTAAAATCCCAGGGGCGCAAGATTCACGGGCAGGAACGTCTCCCCTGGGCAGAGATTGGGGAAGGTGTTCCTTGTAAGTAATGAGCCAGAGCCCTTCCATTACTCTATACAAACTGCTATCTATTGATTGCATGTTGTGATCCACTTGGGGACCTAGAAAAAAGTGAAAAAAAGTATAAAAAAAAAGAAAAAAATTTAAATCATAAACAATAAAAAAAAATCAACATCATGGGCATTGTCACATGAGAAAATGCCCATACTATTAAAATATTTTTAAAAAAAAAACATATCCCATGTAGCGAATGGTATAACTGGAAAAAATAAAAATGCCTTTTTCATCAATATACCTCCCAAAAAAATGAATAAAAAGTGATCAAAATGTCATTCACATCCCAAAATAGTATTAACAAATACTACAGATCGTCCCGCAAAAAATGAGCCCTCACACATCTTCATAGACATACAGTGCCTTGCAAAAGTATTCGGCCCCCTGGAACTTTTCAACCTTTTGCCACATTTCAGGCTTCAAACAAAAAGATATAACATTTTAAATTTTTGGTGAAGAATCAACAAGTGGGTCACAATTGTGAAGTGGAACGAAATTTATTGGATCGTTTAAACTTTTTTTGTAATAATAAAAGTGAAAAGTGGGGCGTGCAAAATTATTCGGCCCCCTTGCATTAACCCTTACAGAAACATGACACGCGGAAACATGACGCCCCGCCGCACGTGCCGGCACATCCCGCCATCGGCGGTTTCCTCTTCAGCCATTAGATGCCGTGATCACATGAGATCACGGCATCTAGTAGCCAAAAAAAATGTGGTCAAATGGGGTGTCTGTACACGATCTGATGAGGTTTACAGCTTTCAAAGTGCAATTCTTATTCTGCCCACTAGATGGCAGGCCAGGATAAGAAATGAGCAAATTGGTCTTTTAATTCAATATTAAAAATACCTGATTGTGTTTTTTTTTTATTTTTTCTTTATGAGCAATCTATTTGCTCATATTTGAGCTTTAAAATAATCACAAAAAAATGTAAAAAAATATATATAAAAATATAAAATTTAAATTACCCACCTTTCCGTATAATTAAAAAATAAATACCTAAATAACAATAAATATAGACATCATGGGTATCACCGTGACCGAAAACGCCCGTACTTTTAAAATGTATTAAAAAAATTCCAATACGGCGAATTGTGTGGCGGAAAAAAAGCGTCAATGGCGATTTGCTGCTTTTTGTCGTTTTTTTCCTAAAAAAAAAAAATTAATAAAAAGTGATCAAAAAGTCATACACACCCCAGAATGGTATCAATAAAATGTTCAGATCGCCCCGCAAAAAATGAGCCCCCATACAGCTCCGTACACATAAATACCAAAAAGTTATAGGGGCCAAGATATGACAACAAAAAAAAAATTAAAAAATGTCCAACTTTATAATTATTTTATCACTATCAAAACGCAGAAAAAACTATACATATTAGGTATCGCCGGATTCGTAATGACCAGTAGAATTAAAGCAACTGGTCAATTTTAATGAACATCGAACGCTGTAAATAAAAAAAAACCCGTAGAACTGTAGCAGAATAGCGTGTTTTTGCAATTTCACCCGATTTGGAATTTTTTTCCCGATACCCACTACACCATATGCAATATTAAATGGTATAACTTGTCCCGCAAAAAAGAAGCCCTCATACAGCTATGTGAACAGAAAAATAAAACAGTTATGGCTGTTTGAAGGCAGGGAGCGCAAAACGAAAACGCAAAACCGAAAAAACCTCCGGTACTGAAAAGGTTAATACTTTGTTGCGCCACCTTTTGCTGCGATTACAGCTGCAAGTCGCTTGGGGTATGTCTCTATCAGTTTTGCACATCTAGATACTGAAATTCTTGCCCATTCTTCCTTGCAAAACAGCTCGAGCTCTTTGAGGTTGGATAGAGAGCGTTTGTGAACAGCAGTTTTCAGCTCTTTCCACATATTCTCAATTGGATTCAGGTCTGGACTTTGACTTGGCCATTCTAAGACCTGGATACGTTTATTTTTGAACCATTCCATTGTAGATTTTGCTTTATGTTTGGGATCATTGTCTTGTTGGAAGATAAATCTCCGTCCTAGTCTCAGGTCTTTTGCAGACTCCAACAGGTTTTCATCCAGAATGGTTCTGTATTTGGCTCCATCCATCTTCCCATCAATTTTTTTACACATTCTCTTTTTATTAAAGAAACAAATTGTACAAGTTATGAAACAACTTATTCAAGTAATGAGTTACAGACTGAGATTCAATGAATATTTGTACAGCTTGAATACACGTCTCCAATGACGAAATAATCATTCCAAGCATAGCTAAAGAAACTCATTATTTGGAGAAGGGGAAAGGGTTCATAAAGGAAAGCACATATGGTGGAAAAGGAAAGGCAAAGAGAAGAAAAAGGAAGGGGAGGAGGAAGGGCAGGAGAAGAGGAAGAAGAGGGAGGGACTCTATAGCAAAGAAGTAATGTAGCGCATAAGCATACAATAAAAGGCTCCAAATGTCAGGTGACAGGGAGTCATGTAAAAGATACGTACTTTGACATATTATAATCTTGTTACTCAGGATATCAGATTAAAAGGGGTATTCCTACTTCTAGATGAAAACATATATTTGATATGACCAGAGCTTGGGATACTAATCTGGATACTGACACAAATCTTTATAGGAATAAGAATATGGAAAAATAATGTGATATTGCAAAACTAAAGAAAATTCCTAAAGGATTTCCAAGGGCCCCAAATTTTTAGAAATCTGGATCTAGAGTGTGTTTCCCAGTGGGCTAATTCTTCAAATCGATATCATTGATCGACTTTATCCTGCCAGGCAGCTCTCGTAGGGGGAGAATCACTCCTCCAAAGGTATGGAATGAGGAGTCTTGCAGCAGTTATCAACATAATAGGGAGATTGTATTTGGATGGCTTCAGACTTCCATTGGGGCACCTCAATAGTACCAGCTTGGGATCCAAGGATATCTTTACCCCACAAACCTGATTTATTATGTCGGTGATTTCCGACCAAAAGGGGGTTATACGTGGGCAGAACCACCAAATGTGTGACAGGGAGCCTTTCTCCGCCCCACATCTCCAGCAAGCATCAGGTATAGAGCTGTTTATTTGGTGTAAGAACACCGGTGTTTTGTACCATCTCATCAGTAATTTGTACGAGTTCTCTTGTATTTTAATGCACCTGTTGAAGCCGTGCGAATGTGCTAGTATAGAGGCTTTTTCAGGCTTTGTGAAAGTGGTACCAAGCTCTCTTTCCCAAGCATCAAGAAAGTAAAGATGTATTGGTAAAGAGGTTAAAAGTTGCTTATATAGTATGGATAGTGCCTTTTTAGGTGGTTGTGGAGCACTTAAAGCTTTCTCCACCCATGACAAAGTTCTGGTGAGTGAGCATGGCAAAGTGATGTTCTTAATGTCCCTTTGAAAATCTTCTAAGTGAAAGAAAGACACTTAGTCTCTATAATTAGATCCTGAACTTTGGGCCAATTAATAGATCCGTCTAGCTCAGAAAATTCTACTAGGGTGGTGTTATATTGGCTGGACCAGGCTCCAGTAGGCTTTGAAACATTAGGGTGTAAAAACGTTTGTAGGAGAGCTAATGGAGTATTAGGATGGGGGAATTGGAAGTCCTTTGTTTTATAAAAATTACTCCATACCGCCAGCGTACCTTTTAATATATCAGTCAGTGGAGAGTTTGCGTGGAATAGGCCTAATACCCCAAAGAACCATCTTCTCCATATCTGACAAGAGGAGACGCTCCAGATCAGAACAGAGGTTCATAGATTGTGAAGTAAGTATTGATAGGCCTCTGCTCAATTGCACTGCCTTATAGTAGAGATGCAGGTCAGGGAGTCCAAAACCCCCAAACAGTTTTTCTCTAGTGAGAAAAGAATAAGCTATTCTTGAGGATTTCCCACCCCAGAGGAAAAAGGAAAAGATCCTGCGTACCTCTGTGAAAGACAACGGTAGCCAAATCGGGAGTACCTGTAGTAGGTATAAAAACTTGGGGACAATATACGTTTTCAAAAAATTCTTTGGAGATTTGGTCTGTAGCGTTGAATTGAAAATACTCCTGCAATTTGGAATGTATACGGGATGCGTGGGAGGAATCTGCTGTTAGAGTGTCATTCAGTTTCCAATTCCATTCCCTCTGGGGTAGGTCGCTTATGCAAAGATGCAGAAAAATCGGCGCATGGTCCGAAAGGGTAATGTTACCAATGGCCGCTTTTGTGGCTAGTGCAATATGGGCAGAGGATAAGAACAAATAATCTAGCCTATGGAAGAAGGCTCTGGCATGCGAGTAGAAAGTGTAATCTACAGTTGACGGGTTAAAGGACCTCCAGATGCCTGATACCCCCACATCCTTCAACGCACCTCTAAGCCTGGCCAGTTGCCTATACGACACCGGGGATCTTTTTGATGAAGAATCCAAGTCTGGTTCTAAGGGAAGATTAAAATCTCCTCCAAGCACAACAATACCTTCTTTTAGTGAGGATAGAAGCTTAAGGGTCTGAACGAGCCACTGAACTTGGTGCTTATTGGGAGCATACAGATTAGCCAAAGTCACTTGTTTACCTGCAATTGAGCCTTTGACAAATGAGCAACACCCATCGGGATCAGCAATGGTGGTGGTAAGCTTGAACGGTAATTGCTTATGTATAGCAATGCTGACACCTCTGCTTGCTGATGTGTAAGTGCTATGAAACCATTGCGAAAATATCCAAGGGGGAAGGTTAGGAACCTTACCCAATTTAAAATGTGTCTCCTGGAAAAATGCTATAGAAACCTTCTCTTTTTGCAGAAGCGCATTAATCTGAGAGCGTTTCCGCTGTTCGTTCAAACCCCGTGCATTCAAAGAAGATATTATTATTGACGCCATAAAGGCAAGCATGTAAATGTTAAATCAGAACGTGAGTCCCTCTGAGGAAAGGGGGGTAAAAATGGGAAAGGAGAAGGATAGCGCAGAATGGAAAGGAAGGGCATAGAGCAAGAGGTCAGAAGAGCATATGCAAATACAGAGCCATGAAAACATAGCCACATGAAACAAACAAACAAGTACTCTGTGGAGCACCTGGATAGCAACCAGCCACTCCCATTGACACCACGAGTGGCTAGTCTCCCAGGAGGGGGGATCCACAGAGCAAACCAAGGTCTATAACTGACCAACAGACAAATAGTGCACCTAAATAGGTGTAATACTGGTTCAATCCCAATCATTAAGGGTAGCATTCAAAAAAGAAGCTGAGCATAAAATCAAAAACCTAGAACAAATAAAAGGAAAGAAAATCAGCAGCTATCGAAGGGTTGCCTGGCGGTAGCACTATACCAGTGCCACAGACATGGAGTCCATAGGCTTCATAGGTGAGAAGAAGGTGCCTCACAGCTAGCCAATGTCAGAAGTTAGGATTCTAAATAGACGGACACTTGGCTGATAATCCCAGAATGAGACAAGAACAGTACTTTGAGGGCTCTCAAGTTAGGAACGGTTCTGTGGCGGTCAGATGCCAAAAAAGTGCCCATCTTCTAAGAAGGCTGTCCATGCCCGAAGTGTCCAAGCAAACACAACCATCAGAAGTCAGGTATATGTAGTAGTGACAAGAGACACCAACAAGGAAAAAACTCACTCAGGTCTTGGGTCTGGCTTGGCGTTCTTTGTGAGCTTTGCTCGATTTCCCCGGGGAGACCAGCTGCCAAGAATCCGGGTGAGGAGGAACAGGTACGGGAGAGCCCTGGTCCGCAGGCATCCAAGATGGGATCTCGAACGGTGCAATACCTAAGGTGTCCCATGCTAATTTCAGATCTTGTGGGGTTCTGATGGTCACCTGCCGTCCGTTCGTCAAAATGGCAATGCCAAATGGGTAGAGCCACCTGAACGGGGTGGAGGAGGCCCTCAACGCTTCTAGTAACGGGCAGAGCGGGCGTCTCTTGGCCAAAGTGGATGGCGCCAAATCCTGAAAGAGCGATCTGTCCGCATCTTTATATTTTAGAGGCCCCGCATCTCTGCTGCCCTTTAAGATTTCTGCAGTATCAACATAACTCGGGAGACTGCAGATGATGTCTCGCGGCGGCTCATTAGACTTAGGTTTTGGGCGAAGTGCCCTGTGAATCCGCTCGATCACTACAGACGATGCTCTGTCAGGGCCTAACAACGTGGCGAAGATGTCTCTTGCAGCTGTAGGCAGGTCTTCCGGTGTCACCAATTCAGGTAGGCCTCGGGTTCACAGGTTGCGCCGCTGACTCCTATTCTCCTGATCCTCAAGCTTCAAGAGCGCTTCATTAAGTAGAGATTTGTGCGATTGCAACACTTCTCCCGTTTTAACTCCATAGGTGAGTATCGCTTCTTGGGTAGTTTCCAAGGCCACTACCCTATGACCAAGATGGCGCAGATCTTCTTTGATATCTGCTAAATCTTTCTTCAATGGTGAAAGAGCCGACTCCAGGACCTCTCGGAGAATAGATTTAGAGATCGGAGGGTCTCTGCCCGAGCTTCTGTGCTCCGATGTGTCCGAGATGCTGCCTGTGTCAGAAAGCTCTTCTGCGTCTGAGGGTCGCGCGGTATCCGGCGCCATCTTGGCCGCGCCAGCAGCAGGTTGTGTCTTTTTCTTTAGAAATTTCTCCATGTCTGGCTGTTTCCCCCTAGCTTGAGTGGCATCGGCGGAATCCATGTGCTTCTCCTTGCTGATTTTCCCCATTTTTGTTCAGCTGAGGCGTATAAATAAGGGATTGAGGTCCAGTAAGCAAGAGGAGCTCAGATGCAAGCGGCCATCCAGCAGTTCGGTGTGGCTCCGCCCCCCTTCCCATCAATTTTAACCATCTTCCCTGTCCCTGCTGATGAAAAGCAGGCCCAAACCATGATGCTGCCACCACCATGTTTGACAGTTGGGATGGTGTGTTCAGGGTGATGAGCTGTGTTGCTTTTACGCCAAACATATCGTTTTGCATTGTTTCCAAAAAGTTCGATTTTGGTTTCATCTGACCAGAGCACCTTCTTCCACATGTTTGGTGTGTGTCCCAGGTGGCTTGTGGCAAACTGTAAACGAGAACTTTTTATGGATATCTTTGAGAAATGGCTTTCTTCTTGCCACTCTTCCATAAAGGCCAGATTTGTGAAGTGTTCGACTGATTGTTGTCCTATGGACAGACTCTCCCACCTCAGCTGTAGATCTCTGCAGTTCATCCAGAATGATCATGGGCCTCTTGGCTGCATCTTTGATCAGTCTTCTCCTTGTTTGAGATGAAAGTTTAGAGGGACGGCCGGGTCTTGGTAGATTTGTAGTGGTCTGATACTCCCATTTCAATATGATCACTTGCACAGTGGTCCTTGGGATGTTTAAAGCTTGGGAAATCTTTTGGTATCCAAATCCGGCTTTAAACTTCTCCACAAAAGTATCACGGACCTGCCTGGTGTTTTCCTTGGTCTTCACGATGCTCTCTGTGCAGAACCCTGAGACTATCACAGAGCAGGTGCATTTATACGGAGACTTGATTACACACAGGTGGATTCTATTTATCTTCATCAGTCATTTAGGACAACATTGGATCATTCAGAGGTCCTCCATGAACTTCTGGAGTGAGTTTTCTGAACTGAAAGTAAATGGGCCGAATAATTTTGCACACCAAACTTTTCAGTTTTATTATTAAAAAAAAAAGTTAAACTCTTACACTCCCAGCGCCGTACTGGTACGGCGCTCTAAACGGGTGGGCGCAGGAGCTGCGCTCGCCCGATCAGCTGCAGGGGTCTGGCAGATAGCCGGACCTCTGCTGTATGCACCAGCATCGGTGCGATGTTGGCGCTGGGAGGAAGAGCCCATCGGGTCCCCGCGCTGCTGTGATGGGGACCCGATGGCAGGAAAGGTAGACTGTGAGATCCAGCCCCCTGGATCTCGCAGGCAGGAAGCTGTAAGTGTATTACACTGTGTAATACACTTACAGCCAATGCATTACAATACAGAAGTATTGTAATGCATTGTGCAGGGGATCAGACTCCCAAAAGTTGAAGCCCCAGACTGGGACAAAAAAAAAAAGAAGTAAAAAATGGAGTAAAAATATCACATGACCCACCCCGCTAGATAAACGCCGTAAAAAATAAAAACAATGCAATCATTTTCTGATCACCTTGCCTCACAAAAAGTGTAATACCAAGCGATCAAAAAGACGAATTAATCCCAAAATGGTACCAATCAAACTGTCATCTCGTCCCGCAAAAAATGAGACCCTACCTAAGACAATCGCCCAAAAAATAAAACAAATATGGCTCTCAGAAAATGGCAACACAAAAAAAAAGATTTTATTCTGTTCAAAAATGCAGATTTGCAAAATGTGTAAAACTTAATAAAAATGTTAGACATATTGGGTATCCCCACATCCGTAACAACCTGCTCTATAAAAATATCACGATTTGCCCCTTCGGTTGAATGCTGTAAAAAAAAAAATTTAAAAAAACTATGTCAAAACAGCTATTTTTTCACCTTGACTCACAAAAAGTGTAATAGCAGGCGATCAAAAAGTCCCCCAAAATGGTACCAATGAAAACGTCACCTCATCCCACAAAAAATGAGCCCCCACATAAGACAATAACTCAAAAACAAAAATCAATGGCTCCCGCAAACCAAGCTATCAAAATCTGTGCTGCAAAATTCATATGGCGCTCCTTCTGTTTTGAGTCCTGCCATGTACCCCCACAGCAGTTTACCACCACATATGGGGTGTTGCCGTATTCAGGAGAAAATGGGTAACAAATTAAGGGGTGCTTTTCTTCTGTTACCCCTTGTGAAAATGAAAAATTTGGGGCTAAAGCAACATTTTATTGGAAGAAATGAAACTTTTCATTTTCACAGCCAAGTGTTTCCAAATTCCGTAAATTCTGTAAAAGGGGGTCAAAGTGGGCAGTACCCCCCTTAATATATTCTTTGAAGGGTGTAGTTTCCAAAATGGGGTCACTTTTTGAGGGTTTCCACTGTAGGGGTATGTCAGGGTCTCTCAATTACAAAATGGTTTCCTAAAAACCATTCTAGCAAAATCTGCCTCCAAAATCCGTATGGAGCTCCTTTCCTTCTGACCACTGCCACAAACCCATAGAGACGATTACCACCACATATGGGGTATTTCTGTAAACTGCAGAATTAGAGTAATGTATATTGAGGTTTAGTTTGCTGTTAACCCTTGCTGTGTTGCAAGAAAAAAATTAACGTGAATAATCTACCAAAAAATTAAAATTTTGAAATTTCACCTCCATTTTCCTTTAATTCTTGTGGAACACCTCAAGGGTTAATAAAGTTTGTAACATCAGTTTTTCATAATTTGAGGGGTGTAGTTTCTAAAATGGGGTCATTTATTAGTGGTTTCCATTAGGGAAGCCTCCCAAAATCACTTTATAACTGAATTGGTGCTCAAAAAAATGGTTTTGAAAATTTTGTTGAAAATTTTAAAGATGGCTTCTAAACTTCTAAGGTTTCTCACGCCCAAAAAAAAAAGTCAAATTACATGTCTAAAATGATGCCAACATAAAGTATACATATGGGGAATGTAAAATAACTATTTTTGGAGGTATTGCTATGTATTTTGAAAGTAGAGAAATTGAAATTTTGAAATTTGCTAATTTTTCCAATTTTTTGCTAAATTTGGTATTTTTTTTAGAAATAAAAATGAAATATTTTGCCACAAATTTACTACTGTCGTGAAGCACAATATGTGACGAGAAAACAATCTCAGAATGGCCTGGATAAGTAAAAGCATTCTAAAGTTATTACCATATAAAGTGACACATGTCAGATTTGCAAAAATCGGCTCGGGATTTAAAGGGATTCTGTCACCACCATTTTCCATATTAAGTTATTTATACCACTGGATTTATCTCATCATAAGGATCTCCAAATGGTTATTGTTATAGGGCCCAGATGAAGATTTGTGGTGTAAAAATCGTTTTTTATCAACTGTCAATCACTTACATTAAGGAGCCCAAGGGGAGTTGACCATCGTTGCTGGAGCCCGGACTCGGCGATTCCGTTGGAGCCCCGGACCGCGCACCTAATTAATATTCACTTCACTGAGTGAGTCAGTGAAGCTCCGCCGCGGCTGAAATCCCGCGCAGGCGCAGTACATCAAGAGGCCTGCGCCCGTGCGTGCGGGCAGCGGCCTCACCTGATGTACTGCGCCTGCACGGGATTTCAGCCGCGCCAGAGCTTCACTGACTCACTCAGTGAAGTGAATATTAATTAGGTGGGCGGTCCGGGGCGCCAACGGAATCGCCGAGCCCGGGCTCCAGCAACGATGGTCAACTCCCCTTGGGCTCCTTAATGTAAGTGATTGACAGTTGATAAAAAACGATTTTTACACCACAAATCTTCATCTGGGCCCTATAACAATAACCATTTGGAGATCCTTATGATGAGATAAATCCAGTGGTATAAATAACTTAATATGGAAAATGGTGGTGACAGAATCCCTTTAAGGTGAAAAGTGGCTTGGTACTGATAGGGTTAAATGATCCAATAAATTGTGTTCCACTTCACAATTGTGGCCCACTTGTTGTTGATTCTTTACCAAAAATTAAAATGTTATATCTTTTTGTTTGAAGCCTGAAATGTGGCAAAAGGTTGAAAAGTTCCAGGGGGCCGAATACTTTCGCAAGGCACTGTAGCTATAAAAAAGTTATGGGGTCAGAATATTGCGATAAGAAGAAAAAAATGTATTTTATCAAAAGTTTTTTATTTTTTCAGTATTAAAACGTAAGAAAAACTGTACAAGTATGGTATCGCTGTAATCGCACTGACCTGACAAATGAAGAGCACAAGTCAGTTTTACCACATAGTAAATGCCGTAAAAACAAAACCCATAACACTATGGCAGAATTGCGTTTTTTTCCCAATTCCACCCCATTTGAAATTTTCCAGCTTCCCACTACATTCTATGCAATATGTATATGTAATATATAAGTACAATTTGTTCCTCACATGGCTATGTGAACGGAAAAATAAAAAAAAGTTATGGCTTCATGAAGTCAGAGGCGAAAAACGAAAACTCAAAAATGGAAAATCGCTGCTTCAGGAGTAGTAACTGCCAATTGTAGTAAATAAAATCAGATACTACCCAGTGTTTAGTGCAGAAGCCTTTCATTCCTTCTGGATCTACAGAAACAAAAAAATTAACATAAATGTAGTTATTGCCATTTACTATATTGTAATTGTGTCGTTATTATCTTGTTTTTAGGTGGTCAACTTTGGATGGGAAGGATGACCCAGTAGAAGCAGCTAAAGACTCAATTTTTGTTAAAGTTCTCCAGAAGTTACTAAATGAAGGTGCATAAAACATATATACATACTAGCAGAAAGACCCGGCTGTCATTGCAGAGAGAAAGTCAATGCAGCTGACAGAAATTGATTTTTACCTTCATTTTTTCAATCCCTATTGGCTGCGGAGTGGGAGGGGGCGTGGTTTAATGGGACACGGGGGGGGGGTGTTAAGTCCTTCATTTCAGGGTGGCCTGAATTATAGGTTAATGCCATGGTAATTTGAGGAAACACAATGGGTAGCAGTGGAAGAAAACATTGCTTTGCCCCGGTATATTTAATCTATTTCATTTAATGTTTCTGTGTGTCGTTGCAGAGAGAAAGTCATCCTCCCTCCCATCCCTGCAGCTGACAGATGTTGATTTTTACCTTCAATTGTTCAATCTCCATTGGCTGCGGAGTGGGAGGGGTCATGGCCTGACTGAGTCGGGGGCGTGACGTTGCAAGAACTGGGGCGGGGTTTTAAGTCCTTCTTTTGATGGTGGCCAGAATTACAGGTCAATGCCATGGTAATTTATGAGGACACGCAATGGGTAGCAGTGGAAGAAAACATTGCTTTGCACAGGTATATTTAATCTATTTCATTTAATGTTTCTGTATGTTGTTGCAGAAAGAAATCCAACTTCCCTCCCACCCCTGCAGCTGACAGAAGTTGATTTTTTACCTTCATTTTTTCAATCCCCGTTGGCTGCGGAGTGGGAGGGGGCGTGGCCTGACAGAGTCGGAGCGTGGTTTCGCGAGATCTGGGGCGGGGGTCAGAGTGGCATGAATTACAGGTCGATGACCTGGTAATTTATGGGGACCCGCAATGGGTAGCAGTGGAAAAAAACATCTTTTATTAGTACTGAATGGTCGTAGTCTAAAATTAGTCAATTTCATCTACGATTTTTGTGTGTCGTTGCAGAGAGAGGGAGGGGGCGTGGCCTGACAGACGGGGCGTGGCTTAGCAAAAGGCTTCGAACAGTTGTAGTCTATAATTAGTCTATTTCATCTAAAATTTTTGTGTGTCGTTGCAGAGAGAAATTCACCCTCCCACCCCTGCAGCAAACAGAAGTTTATTTTTACCTTAATTTTTTCAATTCCCATTGGCTGTGGAGTGGGAGGGGGCGTAACCTGACAGAGTCGGGGGCGTGGATTAGAAAGACGCTTCGCATGGGTGTATTTAATCTATTTTATTTAATGTTTGTGTGTGTTGTTGCAGAAAGAAAGTCAACCTCCCACCCATCCCTGCAGCTGACAGAAGTTGATTTTTACCTTTATTTTTTCAATCTCTGTTGGCTGTGGAGTGAAAGGGGGTGTGGCCTGACAGAGTTGGGGGTTTGGCTTAGTGAGACCTGGGGCGGGGGTTTTAAGTACTTCTTTTAGGGTGGCCTGAATTAAAGGTCAATACCATGCTTATTTATGAGCCCACGCAATAGGCAGCAGTGGAGGAAAACATCTTTTATTACTACTGAACTGTAGTAATAGAAAAAAACATAAGTTATATTTATGGTAACCGGAATACTAACAGTGTCAGTAAATAGAAATGGATGAGATCCTCAGCTGCTGATAATTACCTGGTTGTTATGGAAACCTGCCCTCCCTGTGTGTGGCTTTGCAGAGAATGGCAGTTGGAGTTTAAAACCAAAGTTCCCAGTTGTAATGTTGGCTAATGGAGATCATATTTTGGGAATATCTCAGGAACGGTATGTCCTAGAGAGATGAGACCTGGTCTAAAACCTTCCCGGACACCTGATGTACCTGTGTGCCGAATTTGGTGAAAATCGGTCCAGTAGTTTGGTCGCGCATAGAGAGCAGACAGACACAGACAGAAACTCATTTTTATATTATTAAGATATATATCAAATGGATAATTAGTATATTGTACAAGAGATGTGAGTATATGAACTCTCTTGTATTCCCAGCTTTTCAGGGTGTTTTTTCTGACACACATAACATACTATCACTAATAAAGGGGATATTCGCACGACTAAGTCCTCGTCATAGAAAGTCATTTACAGCTCCCTGCATCTATTCCAGATTGTTATATGTAACATAGTTTGTAAGGCCGAAAAAAGACATCTGTCCATCCAGTTCAGCCTGTTTTCCTACAAGTTGATCCAGAGGAAGGGGAAAAAAAACCCTGTGAGGTAGAAGCCAATTTTCCTCACTTTAGGGGGAAAAATTCCTTCCCGACTCCAATCAGGCAATCAGAATAACTCCCTGGATCAACGACTCCTCTCTAGTAACTATAACCTGTAATATTATTACCCTCCAGAAATACATCCAGGCCCTTCTTGAACTCCTTTAGTTAACTTACCATCACCACCTCCTCAGGCAGACAGTTCCATAGTCTTACTGCTCTTACCATAAAGAATCTTCTATGTTTATGTACAAACCTTCTTTCCTCCAGACACAGAGGATGTCCCCTCGTCACAGTCACAGTCCTCGGGATAAATAGATGATGGGAGAGATCTCTGTACTGACCCGATATATTTATACATAGTTATTAGATCTCCCCTCAGTTGTCTTTTTTCTAAAGTGAATAACCCTAATTTTGATAATCTTTCTGGGTAAGGACTTGCTTTATTCTTAGGCCTCTAGCACATGACTGCCACGAAGGATCCAGGCCCATAGAACTTGTTCAAATTTTTTACAGTTTGGAGGCATGGAGAGAAACCTCACGGGAACATACTGTAGTGCTTCTGTGTGGTTCCATGCCTCTGTTCCGCACCAGTGCCCGTATATTGCAGATCCGCTGTTTGCGGGCTGCAATACGGGCGACAGTCGTGTGCATGAGGCCTTAGGCTGGGTTCACATCGCATTTTTGTCTTGCGTTAACTATGTTACTATGTTTAATGTGTACATAAAACATATACTTTACATACCTTTACATACATTTATACCATACAGTGCATCCGTTACTATAGGGTTCCAGTGTAGTAAAACGCATATGTTAACACATATGTTTTTTATACTGGACTCTGCAGCATGGAAAAGCCTAGTGTACTACACTTTTGCACTTTTTTCCCACCCAATGCATATGTTAAACCTAGACCAAAAATATGATACGCTTATTTTACCTAAATCTTTTTTTTTTTTTTCTTTTATCTGGGGGTGGCATTTTGGGGCATTGGAACCATTTTGGTTTTCTATAGTGTTAACTAACTCATTTTTAATGGTTAACATACAGTGGTCATCCCAGAACCAATAAACATTGAGGGACCACTATGTGAGGGTGTGTGTAACTATTTTTCATCCTGTAAGACACACCTAGATTTTAGAGGAGGAAAATAAGAAAAAAAATATTTTTCATCGGACCTCAGATCAGGACCCCAATGTTAATCAAACCTCAGCTCAGAGCCCCAATCAGACCTCAGCTGAGACCCCCAATGTTAATCGGAAACTCAATGTTAGACCACGGCTCAGATACCCAGTGTTAATTAGACCCCAGCTCAGACCCCCAATGTTAATTAGAAGGCTGCTCAGACCCCCAAACAGACTTCAGATCAGACAAAAAAAACTTGCATCCCCTGTTCTTAATGTGACCACCGCTCCTAAGATCCAGAGCTCTTCTTGCCGCACAGTGATCTAACGTCACACAGCGAGGATGCATGCCTACATCCTCACGCTGTGCACAGGTCACAGAACAGCGTGCGGCACCTGCAGGAGAAGACGAAGAAGAAGTGGTGAATATAGTGCCAGCACAAGGAGCAATGTATTCACCACTTCCTGGTCCTGCTGTACTAATGAACGTTTCCATAATGGAAGCGCTCATTAGTATTCGACCAGTAAGATGCACTTCCCCCCACTGTTGTGAAAAATATGGTATATATTTAAGTGTGTGTGAAAAAAAAATAAAAAATAAATAAATAAATATATATATATATATATATATATATATATATATATATATATATAATGTTGTAGATGACTGGCAGAGAAGTGATCTCTACAGACATCCTATTGTTAGGCTTAGTGGCCAGTGTGAAAACTGCAGCATTTTAGGATCCTGTAGAGATTCAGAAAATTCAAAATAACTTCACCAACAAATCTTTAAAAACATATTCAACATCAAATAATTTTTTTAACAATAGGCCATTTTATAATAATATATTCCCTTTAACAGGCCTCTGACACAACCCCATCTCCTGTATTCTTTTATAGCAGTCTCTAACTTACTTTCTGCCCTGGCAATAAATATGGTGGATTAGTCGTCCTCTGGTGCTTCAACCAAACTACACCGCTACCTGCTTCACCCTTCTCTCTGTTGAAGTAAACTCTGTCCACGTCTACTCTCCATCCAACCTCCAAGTGGCTGCAATCTACCAAATGCCAGTCCCTCTCACCACCTTTAATCGACCATTTTACTGTCTGGCACCTACACTTCTCTTCAAAGGACATCACCACATTTCCACGGAAACATGCCATTCAGAAGCAACCTGTCCCTAACTACAGTATTTTCACCTGCCTCTGTTCTGTAACAAACCTCTCCTCTTCTCCTATCTAACCATAATTTACTTACTTTCTGTTCCATTTTGTCCTCAACTAACCCCCAACCAACCCCCAGTCTAGAAGCTAGCACATCCTCATAAACTACTTGACTACTTCCTTAAACTACTTGCCACACTTTCTGGTTCTCTTATACCTCTCTCCTACTACAGGGTTCAGAAACCTCAGGCACTTCAGCTGTTGTGCATATTGGGAACTTTAGTTTTACATTTAGGGTCCATTCACACGAACGTATATTTGCGGGTCCGCATTATTGCGGACCCGCAAATATACGGGGGCCGCCCGGCGTGTGTTCCGCAGCGCTTGGAACACACGCCGTGCGGCCCCATTGAAAATGCCTATACTTGTCCGTGCGCACTGACAAGTATAGGACATGCTTCAAAAGAGCCAATACGGTCGTGTGAATGGGGCTTTACTCAGTTGTTCTCAAAACTCCCATAGAAGTGAATGGAGCATGTTGAGAGTTTTTAGTTTAACCGCTGGAGTGCCAGAGATTGCTGAACCCTGTTCTACCATATCTTAACTCAATGACACAGACCCAGCTTCAGCTTTCTGTAATACCACAATTAGGTCCCTTTCACACAATTGGTGTTTGGCACCTGTTCTGTCTTTTTGCTCAAAATCACTGGTGGAAATCACTGATCAATCTTTCCATCATACCATATCTCTGTGTAGGATCCACCCCTGGTTTTAGACTACAATCACTGATGGAAATCGGTAACCAAAGGTTCACTGTGTGAAAGCGACCTTACTCAATTCAACCACCCCTCTCAAGCTCAACAGAACTCAATAAATCAGCAGTCACAGTCACATCCCACTTCAGCCTTACTTACTGTGTTTATCCTCAACATCTCTTTAACCACTGGTGTCTTTTAGTCTTTATTTAAACTTGCATTGATCACACCCATCCTTAAAGGGGTTGTGCCAAGTTTTTAAGTTACTCCCTATCCTGTGGATAACAAGCGGGGGTCCGACCGCTATGACCCTGAATGATTATTAGAACGTTCCCCTGTTCTGATTGATCAACAGATCGTGCATACACACTACCGTTCCATTAATTCTCTATTGGAGAGTCAGAGATAGCTGTGCCCTGTACTCTCTATCTCTGATGCTCCTATACAGAATGAAAGGAGCGGCAGTGCACTTTCATGACCTGCCACTCTATCAGAACAGGCAATGGGACCCCAATTCTTTTGATTGCTGTAGGTCCAACCGCTGGAAGTCTAGCAATCAGCTAGTTATTTCCTATCCTGTGAATAGAGGATAATTTAAAAACATGGTACACCCCCTTTAAGTAGCCATCCCTTGACCTGTCCAGCTATTGCCATTTCACTATTCACATTCAGAATTTTAAATTCTCATCTACTTAGCTGGTACCTAATTATGCTGTTGATTTGGCACAGAAAAGTCCACACAGCAAATCCAATTAAATTAAAGTGGTTGTCAAGTCATTAATATTGCTGAGCTTTCATCAGAAAAAGGTAATTATCTGATCAGTGGGGGTCCAACACCCAGGCTTCTTCTTCATCATACTGCACTTCGTCTAGTACTTGTAATTACACTATGCCACCGCTGCACTGGAGAGTACAGGTAGTGTAATAACGAGAAAGTAGCGCTCGCATGGAGCGCTGACTCCTCATGTCACAGCTCATGGGTGTCAGACCCCGAATCAAATATTGATGACTTATCCTGAGATAGTATTGAAGATGGGCCGGCACTGCGGTTTGCACATGGTGCACGCATCCAGGGCAGGCGTCCCTCTAGTGTATAGCGAAGAAGGACCGGCACTCACTTTCTTGATGATATGAAGAGTTGTTTATTCAAGGCATAATAGCATCATCACTAACTAGTTTCGGCTCAAGTTTGAAAAAGGCTCAGGCTTGAGCCAAAACTAGTCACTGATGATTCTATAATGCCTTGAATAAATGTCTCTTCATATCATCAAGAAAGTGAGTGACGGTCCTTTGCTAATATTCTTAGATAGTTCATCAATATTAATGGCTGGACAACCCCTTTAAGGTTAGTTTCACACTAGCACCAAACAGTTCCAGCAGGCTGGCCCGGTGGAGGAACAGTCTGCCGGAGTTCATCGTATCTGGCATAGCCGGGTACTACCTTCCCCGCTGGAGCCCATTGACTATATTGGGACCCGGCTGGACGAAAAAACTCTCCAGTTAACCTGAGTGTCCATCAGCAATCTCCTTCCTTCCTTATCCTGTAGGTAACAAAAAACATTACCTTTCCCCCCCATCTCACACAACCACCTGCAATTCACCGGAGGTATCAACCACTGTTAATGGCAGTCTAGTTTCTCCAGTCTTGCAAGCCCGCTCCCTTGGGGTAACTTTTGATTCTGTCCTGTCTTGTAAACCATTTTCCTCAAAGGTCAACAAAAATGCTAGTCCCCTGCCTACACTACTTCAGTATGATTCTCTGTGGCCTCCCAACTAACGCTCTTGATTTCTATCCTCGGCTCTGCTGCCAGTTAATATACCTCTTTCTCCTCATTGACTACTAACTACCCAGCAAATTCAGTTTAAAAATTAACATTATCCCACTTCTCCCTCCCCCTATACAAACTGACATACATAAAAGAATGTTTCCAACTTACAACTTGGTTCCAAACCCATCTCCTTCAAGGTGACCCTCCTATATCTTAAGCCAACTAGCCTATATACATTTCTTTAAATGCCATCAGACCCTGGGCAGAGACCCCCATGCGCCATGGGAATCTCTTTTTAGCTGTAAACACAATGACAAGAGTTTATTAAAGTTTAATTGTTGGTCCTTCTCTTCCCCCTCCCTTTCTCCCTTCCTTGCCTTTCCTCCTTCTCCCCCTCTCCCCTACTTTGGCCCTCTGGATATAATCTAGGTCTAGCTAACGCATCACTACCATGTATGCTCAATTACCCCATACCGTTGCATAATAGGCTGACTGAATAAAGATATACAACAAATTGCTGTTCATGAGATGATAAGAATGGACGATCATATCAGGAACACATGTTCTGTTTTTTTTTTGTTCTCATACAAAAAATTTAAATAAAAACATAAATAAAATATTAATGTAACTGCTGGGTCACATTTTCCACAGTGGAGCACATGACCTTGTCCGTGTAGAACAGATATCAGCCACCTGCGGCCCTCCAGCTGTTCTGAAAATACAACTCCCAGAATCCTCCTTTCACTTCTCTGGGAGTTACAAATACAGCCAAGTAAGTGCGCATGCTGGGAGTTGTAGTTTCACCGCAGCTGCAGTGCCGAAGGTTGCTGATCCATGGTATAGAAGCTGTAAGACTGGGATCCAGAACGGAGTGGTGCGGAGCAGGTGAGTATGGATTTTTCAACAGGTACATTGGTTTGCTATGAAAAGTTAAAAAAAAATAAAAATTTAAAAAGCTGGCCAACCTGTTCAAGGTGGCATCAGGAGCTTCAAGATCCATGAGTGGAGATATGCTGTCCTTTATACAAATCCTGAGAAAAATTTTAATGACAATCTGTGAAGAATCAACACAATTAAATCAGCGATTCTAAATTAAAACTGTATAAGTGTTAAATCACATAGAAAACTGTATAACCATCTGCATAGGCATTGTGCAGTGCTATGATAAATAATGTACTCTATAGTATAAGAAGACCTTCATCTTATGTTCTGTCTTCTGTATACCTGAACTGGTGCTTGTATTTCCGTAGGTAAAGACCTGAAGAGTTACCTGCCAGATGTAAATGTGCTGCTTCAGTCTGGTGAACTTGACAGTTTAAAGACAGATCGGTGCTTTGAGTTTGTTCTGAAAGCAAACTATGAATATTATTTAAAACAACTTGAGTAATTGACATGTAGATCATGCTGTTTTGTACACATTTTTGTTTTCAGTGTTTAATAAAAATCTCCCTACGTAACATTCTGTCTTTTTCTATGTAAACTATAACCAGAATTTCAAGGCATTAAATGGCACATCATTTGGTTTTTATACAATGATTGGAATAGTGAGTGAATGTAGTGGAGTGGTCGGCTTTATTGTTTTATTTTCTGAACATGGATTTATAAAGAGATCATTCATCTGATCTGTATTTTTTTCTTGGTCACACAGGATGATGATCTGGCTGCATCAACTATTTATACAAATATGTTACTTAAATATAAAAAAAAATTGAAGAACCATCTGACTAGATTGCTGTTAAAGCACTTGGATTTCTTAATGTCTCATTTTATTGTTTGTAATAATATCTAGCATTTCTATCTGTATATAGATGTTAAATCACATCGCTTGCCTTTTGTGCCCACGTGTTCTGAGTTAAGGATTAGTCATGGATTTAAATAACATTTAATGGGGCATTTTACAGAGGTTAAAACACTAACCTTTTAATGCAGAAAGCGAAGATATGATGTGCACTTTGAAAATGCCTGCTTCCATTGATGCTGTATCTCTTAGATGTAGGCTTGGTTGTATATTTTTTTTTTCCTTTTGCTCTGGCTAAGTGCCTGATAAAACAACTTGATCCAACAGCTGAAAAGGTCACAAGTTAAATTAGTTGACTTGAATCCAGTTTGCAGTTTAAAAAGTCCAAATATTCCTTGCATACCCTCCGCCCCTTTGGTTCTCCACTCAGACATCCCTCCAGGCTGAACATGTTTGGAAGAATACATGTATCTATCTTATTAAGGGAACAGACTGCAGCCTTGAAGCTGACCAGTACTGAATTAAACTTGGGCTTCTCTACTGCAGCTGTCATACTAGCAAATGTTCCTCGACAACTTTCGACTAGAGACACAGAACTGGACTAGAAATGAATGATGCTTGTTATGCAGCTGTACTATGCCATTATGTATCACATCTAAAATGATATCAGATAGTGAGGTTCATGTTTGATCCAAGTTTCTTTATTGCATATTCTGTGAATTAATTATATTTTTGTGTAAACTGATAGACAAGTGAAATGTTAATGAAGGAACATACAAAGTATGCTTTTTTTCACATCTCCACAGGCATACATAGATACTGTAATAGAAAAGATTGGGCAGACAAGGGATTTGTAGGTTATGTATAATGAATGTGTGTTGTAAAAATATTACTTGACAATTTAAGTACACAATGATTAAAAGGTAAATTATCTGGGGGCGAAGCCACGCCAAGCTGCTGAATGGCTGCATGCGTCTGAGCTCATCTTGATAACTGGACTCAAATCCCCTTTATAACGCTCCCCAGCTGCTGCTAGTGCGGCCAAGATGGTGCCGGACACCGCGCCACCCTCAGACGCAGATGAGCTTTCTGACACAGGCAGTATCTTGGACACATCCGAGCACAGATTGTCGCTAAGAGACCCTCCGATCTCAAAGGCTATTCTCCAAGATGTCCTGGAGTCAGCTCTATCGCCATTAGGCCCCATTCACACGACCGTAATTCAAACCTTAAAGGGCTAAGTGATTTTTCGTTTTTTACTCTTTGCCTTCCTAGAGCCATATCTTTTTTTTATTTTTCCGTTCACATAGCCGTATCAGGGTTTGTTTGCAGGACAAGTTGTACTTTCTAATGGCACCATTTAATATTGCATACAATGTAATGGGAAGCTGAAAAAAAATCCAAATGGGGATTGGAATGGAAAAAATAATAATTTTTCTGTCTTTAAAAAAAAATGAAAAATATTTTTTTCTTTGCATCACCATATTCTTCCCCATAAACTTTTTATAGTTATGTCTACAGATACT
Source organism: Rhinella marina (assembly GCA_900303285.1). Classification (NCBI taxonomy): domain Eukaryota; kingdom Metazoa; phylum Chordata; class Amphibia; order Anura; family Bufonidae; genus Rhinella; species Rhinella marina. The sequence goes on from ONZH01026964.1 coordinate 258,977, forward strand.
TTTTTCATATAATTTTGGAGTGTGCATGGCTTTTTGATCACTTTTTATTCTTTTTTTTTTGGGAGCTAAAGCGATGAAAAAAATTCAAATTGGCCATTTAGATTTTTTTCCCATTACGCTATTTACTATATGGGATATAGTGCGACACTCCCAACGAAAGACCGCCCATATGCCGTGGTCGCAATTAATGGCATCTTTAAAACATGACTAGTCTGTTAGGGCTTAAAGGGGTTATCCCGTGATGGCTGTTATCCTGTGTCTCTAGCACATCCACTGCTGAGTAGCTGCTGAGACACCCTAGGCAGATCGAGGAGAACCAAGTTGTATTTAGGCAGTAGTGACACTAGAGGCAGGTCCAATAGTAAAAGAGAGATTGTTATAGACCATAAGTGAGACCACATGTGGCATACTGTGTCCAGTTCTGTAGACCCCACCTGCAAAAAAAAAAAAAATGGAATGAGTGCCCAGGTGGGCTACAAAAGTGGTGAAAGGTCTAAGATAGAGATGAACAAATCAGTTCATAAAGAACCAGGTTCACTACAAACTTCCCAAACATTTGTCCGCAAATCAGATCAGACGAATCCAGAAGAACAGTGTGTGCAGCAAAATTTTACTGCACATATCAGTGGGAAAAAACACATGGGAGGAAGGATGCTCATGTAACCCTGAGAGGAAGTAGAGGACGGGAGAGTGTATTACCCTGATTGACTCAAAGGCTGACAGCCTAGATGTGCCAATCAGTGGGCTGGCAGGCAGTGAGAGCCCCTTGCAGAATGACTAGAATATCATTCTGTGTTGGGCTGTGAATGAGGGTGGATGGGTGTAGCAATCTATGGCAGCAAACTATCTTGGAGACCGTGTACAGTCAGAATAGGGAAGGGCAAGGAAAACTTTCAGCTAGGGAGTTAGGAGCGGAGGCTGTATGCACCTTGCACAGGCAGTGGCTTCTAGCTGCATTTACTGCCCTATAATACAGCTGCAGCTCTGCAGAACTTCAAAAGCAGCAATATACAAGATTTTTCTAATTTGAACAAAAAGACAGCTGTTTTTTTGAAACCAGAAGTTTTGTTTATTGCCATCTTATTCCCAGTAAAATTAGCATTATGCTGACTGCTGAGCAACTGTGTATATTTTTTGTTCAGTGCATCATATCTGTTTGTGCTAAATGTGTTGCATTGTAGCCGAAGCATTTTACAGCAAAATCGGCTGCTGAGCAATTTTTTTTCCTTTAGTGCTTCATATTGGTATTGTTTTTTAAATGCGTTGCATTGTAGAAATGGAAATGCAGCCATTTTTCTACCACTGAAATTTAATGCAAATTACACCGTACACAGAAATTAAACTGCCTTCGCTGCACAGTTCAAGTGTTGGTGTGGGGAGAATGTCAATACAAGAGTAGTAACATAGTTTCCCCACTTCAATCAGAATTAGAGATGAGCGAACGTGCTCGTAACGAGCACTGTAGCGCTCGGCTCCCCTGCGCTCGCATGGGCGCAGGCATCCGGATCCGTTGGGTGAGGAGGACGAATCCGGATGCCTGCGCCCATGCGAGCGCAGGGGAGCCGAGCGCTACAGTGCACATTCGCTCATCTCTAATCAGAATTACTCCCTGGATCAACGACCCATCTCTAGTAGCTATAACCTGTAATATTATTACACTCCAGAAATACATGCAGGCCCTTCTTGAACTCTTTTAGTGAACTTACCATCACCACCTCCTCAGGCAGAGAGTTCCATAGTCTCACTGCTCTTACTGTAAAGCAGTGGCCCCCAACCTTTTTTGCACCAAGGCCCGGTTTCTCGCTAGACAATTTCCCCAGGGCCCGGGGGTGGGGCGGGGGATTGGATGGGGGGGGGGGGGCTGCGGTTGTTGGGGGGCGGAGCATAGTGCCCCCACACAGTAGTTATTCCCCATTAGTGCCCCCACACAGTAGTTATTCCCCATTAGTGCCCCCACACAGTAGTTATTCCCCATTAGTGCCCCCACACAGTAGTTATTCCCCATTAGTGCCCCCACACAGTAGTTATACCAGTATAGTGCCCCCACACAGTAGTTATACCAGTATAGTGCCCCCACACAGTAGTTATAGTAGCATAGTGGCCCCCACACAGTAGTTATAGTAGCATAGTGCCCCCACACAGTAGTGCCCATAGTGCTCCTCTCCTTCAGTTTTGTAAAATAATAAAAAAAATCAAATATTTATACTTACCTCCATCAGCCTGGCAGCGCTGCGATGCAGGCCTCCTCCGGCCTGTGTCCTGCTCTGCACGGCTCAGGCGGCGCGATTACGTCATCGCACCGCCTGAGCTGGCCTCTGATAGGCTGCAGGCCTAGTGCCTGTAGCCTATCAGAGGAACGGGCAGGGGAGACGCCTCTCACTGCAGCACAGGCATCTGTATCGCCGTCCTGAGAACGGCGATACAGATGACTATGGAGATGAACGCTTCCACAATGGAAGCGCTTATCTCCTTGTCCCCTGCCACCGCCGCGGCCCGGCAGACATCGATTCAGGGCCCGGTCCTGGGCCGCGGCCCGGTGGTTGGGGACCGCTGCCGTAAAGAATCCTCTTCTATGTTTGTGTACAAACCTTTTTTCCTCCAGACGCAGAGGATGTCCCCTTGTCACAGTCCTGGGGATAAATAGTTGATGGGAGAGATCTCTGTACTGACCTCTGATATATTTATACATAGTTATTAAATCTCCCCTCGTCGTCTTTTTTCTAAAGTGAATAACCCTAATTTTGATAAACTTTCAGGGTACTGTAGTCCACCCATTCCAGTTATTACTTTTGTTGCCCTGTATACAGTACTCCATGTGTGACCTGACTAGTGATTTGTAAAGTGGCAGGACTATGTTCTCATCATGGGCATCTATGCCCCTTTTGATCCAGCCCATTATCTTATTGGCCTTGGCAGCAGCTGCCTGACACTGGTTTCTACAGCTTAGTATGCTGTTCACTAAAATTCCTAGGTCCTTTTCCATGTCAGTGTTACCCAGTGTTTTACCATTTAGTATGTACTGGTGACTTGCATTATTCCATCCCATGTGCATAACCTTACATTTGTCAATGTTAAACCTCATCTGCCTCTTCCAATCTGAGTGTGTACCATTAATAACCACCCTCTATTTTCTATCACTGAGCCAGTTACTTACCCACATACAGACATTTTCTCCCAGTCCAAGCTTTCTCATTTTATATACTAACCTTTTATGTGGTACAGTGTCAAATGCTGTGTTTTACAATCCAGAGGGTACCAATTGACATCTCGAGTGAAAACACCTGAAATAATAGACCGGAATCTGTGACAGGGCATCTCCAAACAGTTCAGTTGTTGGTGTATGGGGGAAGGGGGGATATTCTCACATTAGGCTGACAACTTGAGTTTTACACTGAGAGCTTTTTTTTTCCTGAATCTGCTTACTTGAATACGCCTAAGACATTAGGCCCAAATCTGTGAGTGATGCCGATACTGCATTAATCCCAAAGTAAATTGTGAATAGCAGTGTGTGAAGTGTCTCTTGATAACTTGTGTGAGAGGAGCTTCAGGAGGAGGCAGGGGACCCCATGCATAGCTATGTTGATAATAGTGGTACCCATGGCCATGGTGCGGGCAGTGGCAGTCGGGGCATATGATATTCTGATAAAAGTGGCAGGTAAGGGTAAGGACTCAGATGATGATTGTTGGACAGGACCTGGGACCTGAATCAGGCAGCTGAGAAGGTTGTACCATCAGAGGAGAAGAGTGGTGGCAGCAATAAAGAGTAGAGGTGATGTACGGCCAGAAGCTCCTAAATAAATGCTAGGGTCAGATCTGCTTAGAGAACTGGTAATGACGCTGACGATGTTAGGTGCTAGCTCTGCACAGTACCTCCCATCTGGCAGTTTTTCTCTATGGTGCTGGAAGACAGCTGCATTGCCCTTTGCAAGCTCTGCAAGAGTAAAATAAACCATGAACAAGCAAACACAAACAGGCACCACAGCTCTATTGAACCACATGAAGCAGCATCGTCCCACCCCATAGGTAAACAGAGGTGGCAGCCAATTACTGCAACAGTTTCCTCCTTTGTCCACATCCATGGGCAGCACAGTGTCTTTCACATTGTCATCCTCACTTTCTGCTTCTCCCACTCTGACTCTTCCTCCACTCCATCGTCAGCCATTGATAACGGAATGCATGGCCAGGAAATAACTTTACATGCCCAGCAATCCGATGGAGCACAAGCTTAATGTAAACAAATGTAAACATCTGCTGTCTTTAGGTAGCTGATGGTGTGTTAGCCTCACTGGAAGATACCTGGTCGGCCTATTTCCCCCAAAAAGCCACCCCTGCCTCATAGTCTTACGAGATGGAGAACATAGGACACTCTTTGTGATTGACGTGTGTGGCAAGATGCATGCCATGGACACCTGGAGCAGCTTTTACAGGCGGAGTCAGTACATGTCTTTTACAGCCCACTGGGTCAATGCTTTTTGCGGCATTAGCGAATCAGCACCCCATCAACAAGGCCAGGTCCGATTGTGGCAGCCTGGCACCCACACCAGGCACTTATCCACCTTCTCCATGGACACTCTCCGTCCCCACCTGCAGCAGGGCACAGCATTGCTCCCACTCCCGATCCTTCCTATCACGTGTGAAGACAAGCATTGTGATGCGGTGTTGGAGTTGATCGGTCTGGGCGACAGTACGACAGACAGAGCCGTTACTGAAGTACATCAAGCAGAAAACATCCTGCTGGCTGTCAGCCCTCTAACTCGGCAAGGTAGTCAGTGACAATGGCTGCAACACATTTGCCGAGCTGAACCTGAGGGAAATCCGAGATGTCTGTTGGGTGCTGAAGCCCTTCGAAGAGGCCATAAACTTTGTAATTCAGGATAACTGCAGCATGAATGATCTCATCTCCCTCATATTTTCTTAGATCAGACACTAAGCAGCAAAGGATGACTGCAAAAGAATGCAACTTGCTGGTAGCCTCATAGCTGTTGGGGACTCACAAGGAGAAATTAGCATGGGGAAGAGCCGGAAAGAAATGGCTCCTTGGGCATGCTGGCCAGATTGTCGACCTGTATGCTTGCTTGCTTACGCACTGACAGGCATGTCATTCACGTAAAGCAGTCTGCCATGCTTTTACATCCTTGCTATCAAAGAAAAATGGGGGAATGTTTTAGCTCCTCTGAAAAGGATGCCAAATTACGTTATTACCAGGAAACATGTGCACATAGCTTTTGGCAAGCACATACCTGCCACCAGCTTGTCTGCCTCCACAAGCAGCAGAAGGCAGTACAGTCTCCTCAACATGATGGAACAATTTATCATGTCAATCAATCAATGTTCCATGTCACTACTATTGCATCCTCATGCCTCTATTACCCTTTCCACGTCCACACTGTATTGCTTGTGCTACCAATTAAAAAGGAGAATTTCTCTAAGCTCATTCAGAATGAACCCCTCATTCCTCTAACAGTTAACACTTGTGTGTGCATTTTTACAAAGAAAAAAAGGAGATTTCAGTCAGCACATCCTAGTGCGCAGTTGCACGTTGCTGTGGCTAAATGCCCAAGGAAAGGAAAATACATACAATGCAACGGCACACTGCCAACCAGATAAAGCACAAAATGCCATAGTGATATGAGGTATTCTGAAGCTAATGCTATGCTTGTTTAGTAAATTAGAGATTCTTGGCAAATATATTTTGTACAAAATTATCTGAGCCCATCCACCAAATCGTCAAGGTGATCAAGTGAACTCGGCATGCATGTTGGTACCTGCATCCCTGAATTAGTGGAGCCCTTTGAAGCACCAGAAATGGCAAAAGGCAGAGGGGATCCAGCATGCATGTGGAACCAACACCCCCTGATTATATGGAAGCCAAGGTTGGCACATAACAGGTAGGAAATAGTGTTAGGTTCCCGTCCTACAGAGATCACCTTGACGATTTGGTGGATGGACTCAGATAATTTTGTACACAATATACTTGCCAAGAATCTCTAATTTACTAAACAAGCATAGCATTAGCTTCAGAATACCTCATATCACTATGTCATTTTGTGCTTTATCTGGTTGGGAGTGTGCCGTTGCATTGTATGTATTTTCCTTTCCTGTGTGTGCATTTTGCCCCATTAAGGCATGATTTTTGGAGGCTTGGCCCAATAAGCCACTCATTTTCCTGACAAGTACAGTAGCACTGATTTGTGTTGCCATCAAGGCATAATGTTTAGATGCCTTGTCCCCCAACAAGACACTGTTTCTTTTCCCATAATAATGTGTGTGTTTAAACACCATCTGCGCCAATAAGGGACAATTTTTGGAAGCTTTGGAATATGAAAAAGCAAAACACATGCGACAGTGTGGTGCAATTTTAAACACACTGTTTGTTAATGCCGTCAAACATTCATTTACCTAAAGCTATGTACGTGAGTGTCACGCTGACATAATTTGCTATTGCTGTCATATTATTGTCATTGCGTTCAAGAACTTGTGGGGGGTTAGGTGAAATAAAAAATTCATTAAAAAAATTAACGAAAAGAGATAACACCTTCTCCTAAAAATTCCTAGGAGACCGGAGGGTGTTATATACCAATTTCCAGGGCAACTGGAGCAACTTTCGATAGGTTAGAATTGATTGCACTCTGAACCAAACTTTTAAAAAATTTGGCTAACCGGATCAGAACCAAAGTAAGTTCATTCAACTCTAAAATGCAGCATACAACATATCAAAACAGACTTAGAGGTTTCCGGGATTTAACTACTCATGACCTATCCTCAGGATAGGTCATCAGTATCGGATCGGTGGGGGTCCAACACCCAGGACCCCCGCCGATCAGCTATTTGTGAGGGTACCGGTGCTCCTGTGAGTGCCGGTACCTTCTCGCAGCTCACCAAGTACAGCGCCGTAGATTGTACAGCGGCTATGCTTGGTATCACGCTGGGGCAAGCCACTCCTAGGCCACGTGACCGATGAACGTGACATCACTGGCCTAGGAAAAGCTGAGAGAAGGCCTCGGCGCTCATGGGTGCGCCGATGCCTTCTCAAATAGCTGAACGGCGGGGGTCCCGGGTGTCGGACCCCCACCATCAGATACTAATGACCTATTCGGAGGATAGGTCATCAGTAGTTAAATCCTGGAAAACCCCTTTAAAGGAAATGTGTCACCAAAATGTTTTCTCTCAGTTAAAACCAGATAGCGACACGCATTTTTTTTTCTAATCTGTTTTTTATTTTCATTTATTCTATTTCCTGAACATGATTATGTTGGCGACCGTCTTGCCTGAGCTGTTCCTAACAGCATTTAGAAAGCATTAAGAAAATGGCTATATGGCGGCCAAATGGGACATAGTAACATATGGGGTCATTTATCAAACTGGTGTAAAGTAGAACTGGCTTAGTTACCCATACTATCACATTTTCTCTAAAATGTAACTTTTAATAACTATCGATTACAAAATAATTAATTTCATCCTAAACAAAAATATCAAATCAAATAAACGATAAAATAATTTCTCCCAGATTCAAAGGCTATTCATAAGGACACTGGTACAGACAGATATCCAGATATTAAACAGTGTCAGTCAGGAGGCATAATAATCCAACAAAATAATGGTCATTTCTGACTTACAGTTTGATTTCCTCCTTTCTGTTCTAGCAGTAGTAATTTTTTTATTTTTTCTTCTAAAAATTTTTTTGTTATTTTGCAGTTTTAGTTGTATATTTTTAGGAACCATTTTGAGGTATCTATAGTGTAGTAAATAATGCATTTTATTTTTGGGGTGAAAGATAAAAAAAAAGCTTTTTTTTATCAGTGTGTTTTTTCTTTATTTTTTTTTTCTTTGCAAGGCAACCCAAGTGCAAATGTCCCATACAGCTGTCTCCCCTGATTGTCATTATCATCTCATCCTCATTCATGCTTTTATCTATTACTGTACACAGCCTTTGCAAATTAAATGCGCTAAGGTTTTTATCATCTGGTTTCTTCTCTGGACATATCCATCACTCCCCAGGTAGACTGCGTATGTCAAGAGAAGAATCAAGTGGATACAAGTCATAGTAGATTTACTGCAGAAGTTTGCACAGTAGAGACAGAAGTAAGTAGGCAGGACATGGTCTATGTGCTCTGTGCAGTACACATAGAACAAACACCCACTTCCTGAAATCTATTGCAGTGTCTCTGCTGCTAGATACTGAATTTATTTATTAACCAGCTGTCGACAGCTACCTAGCATGAAGGGAGACCTCTAGTGGCCTGCAATTTAGAGCATTTTTGACATTTAAGAAAGCATTTGAAAGTGATTTATGTTTATGCTATTTAGGACCTTACTTAAATGTAAGTTTTGTGAAATGACAGTGATCTTTAACGCCTTCTACCCTGGGCCAGTTTCACCTTGCTGACAGGCCATTTTTTGCAAATCTGATGTGTCACTTTATATGGTAATAATTTTGGAACTCTGCTTATCCAAGCCATTCTGAGATTATTTTCTTACATAGTTTATAAGGTGAAAAAAAGACATTTGTCCATCCAGTTCAGCCTGTTATCATGCAAGTTGATCCAGTGGAAAGCAAAAAACTCCTGTGAGGTAGAAACCAATTTTCCCCACTTTAAAAAAAATTCCTTCCCGACTCCAATCAGGCAATCAGAATAACTCCCTGGATCAACGTCCCATCTCTAGTAACTATAACCTGTAATATTATTACCCTCCAGAAATACATCCAGGCCCCTCTTGAACTCTTTTAGTGAAATCACCATTATCACCTCCTCAAGCAGAGAGTTCCATAGTCTCACTGCTCTTACCGTAAAGAATCCTCTTCTCTATTTGTGTACAAGCCTTCTTTCCTCCAGATGCAGAGGATGACCCCTCGTCACAGTCCTGGGGATAAATAGATGATGAGAAAGATCTATGTACTGACCCCTCATATATTTATACATAGTTATTAGATCTCCCCTCAGTCGTCTTTTCTCTAAAGTGAATAGCACTAATTTTGATAATCTTTCTGGGTACTGTAGTCCACCCATTCCAGTTATTACTTTAGTGGTCCTCCTCTAAATCCTCTCCAGCTCTGCTATGTCTGCCTTGTTCACAGGAGCCCAGAACTGTACAGAGTACTCCATGTGTGGTCTGACTATTGATTTGAAAAGTGGCAGGACTATGTTCTCATAATGGGCATCTATGCCCCTTTTGATGCAACCCATTATCTTATTGGCCTTGGCAGCAGCTGTCTGACACTGGTTTCTGCATCCTAGTTTGCTGTTCACTAAAATTCCTAGGTCCTTTTCCATGTCAGAGTTACCCAGTGTTTTACCATTTAGTATGTATTGGTGACTTGCATTATTCCTTCTTATGTGCATAACCTTACATCTACCTATTTAATGGGGAATTTACTTTTATATTCTGCATTTCATCTGACAGTTTATTTTCCTCAGTGAATACAGTGGAGAAAAAAAATATTTAATAGCTTTGCTTTCTCCTTATCGCTCTCTGCAACTCCCCTTTCATTACTTTGTAAAAGGCCGATGCCTTCAGATTTATACTTATTACCATTTATATAATTGAAGAACATTTTAGGGTTAGTTTTACTCTCTTTGGCAATTAATCTCTCGGTCTCTAGTTTGGCTGCTTTTATTTGTCTTTTACATATTCTATCTTTTTCCTTATAGTTTTTCAATGCTTCCTCGCTCCCCTCCTGTTTTAGTGATTTAAATGCTTTCTTTTTGTCATTTATTGCTTTCTTTACAGTTCTATTTATCCACATTGTTTTTTTTCTTGTTCCTTAACCTTTTATTCCCATAAGGTATGTACCTCTCACAATTAGATATTAGGATGCTTTTAAAAAATTTCCCATATTGTGTGGCTGTATTTTTAATTTTGACGACTTTGTCCCAGTTAGTAAGTTTAGCTTTTTTGAAGTCTGGTATTTTTGTTCCTCCCTGAATAAACACTCTTTTGAATGACAATTGGAAGTTTATTACTTTATGGTCACTATTTCCCAGGTGCCCCCAACCTGCACGTCTGTTGTTCTGTCAGGTCTATTGGTTAATACTAAGTCCAGTATGGCTGTCCCTCTAGTCGGGTCCAGTTGGGAAAGCTAATTGTCTTTGCTTATTGCCAAGAATCTATTTCCTTTATGAGATATACAGGTTTCAGTTTCCCAGTCTATATCTGGGTAGTTGAAATCTCCCATAATAGCGACCTCATTATGATCTGCCGCCTTGCCCATTTCATTTAGTAGTAGATTTTCTGTGGACTCGGGTATATTAGGTGGTTTATAATAAACTCCTATTAGTATGTTATTATTGTTTTTGCCTCCATGTATTTCTACCCACAGTGACTCTGCATGTTCATGTCCCTCACTTATATCTTCCCGGAGTGTGGGCTTTAGACAGGACTTTACATAAAGAATTAAAGGAAAATAGAGCAGACATTTCAAAATGTCACTTTTTTTTTGCAGATTTTCAATCTTAATCCATTTCGGCGCTTCTGTAACAACAACAAAGGTTAAAAGCCAAACAAAACTCAATCGGACACCATATGAAAAACTGTAATCCTCGCTGGTGAGGATTACAGTTTTCATGATTCTGCACTTTACAGAAACATTCCATATGTGGTCGTTAGAGATGAGCGAATTTCATATTTTGAAATTCATTCACGCTTCATTTTGGTGACAAAAAGTGAACTGCGTTATGGATTCCGTTACTACCGACCATAACGCAATTCAATGACGGAATGCATAACGGTTATTCATTCTGTCATAAAAGAAGTCTATGGCCTGAATAACGGATCCGTCCAGTCTCCGTTACGCAATTCACCTTTTACCACCAAAGGAAGCGTGAAGGAATTTCATAACATGAAATTCGCTCATCTCTAATGGTTGTAAACTGCTGTATGGGCACATAGTAGGGCTCAAGGGGGGAAACCTCCAAAAAGTGACCCCACTTAGGAAACTAAACCCCCCATGAAATATTTCAAGGGGTGTAGTGAGCACTTTGGCCCAACAGGCGTTTCATAGAATTTAAAAATGCTTGGCTGTAAAATTGAAAAATTACATATCTTACCAGAAAATGATGCTTTAAACCCAAATTTTTCATTTTCACAAGGCGTAACAGGAGAAAGTGCACTCCACAATTTGTTACCCATTTTCTTCTGAATATATCAACACCCCATATGTGGTCATAACAATGACACCATTTCGGAACCTACAAGTCCCCAAGCAATTTTTAAAGGGGTGCAGTGAGCACCTTGACCCAACAGGCATTTCATAGAAAGTGCAAAAACTTGGCTGTGAAAAAAAAAAGTGTAGCGGGAAGTGAATATATTGGGTGTGCACACACACACATATATATATATATATATATATATATATATATATATATATATACAGTACAGACCAAAAGTTTGGACACACCTTCTCATTCAAAGAGTTTTCTGTATTTTCATGACTATGAAAATTGTAGATTCACACTGAAGGCATCAAAACTATGAATTAACACATGTGGAATTATATACTTAACAAAAAAGTGTGAAACAACTGAAAATATATATTCTAGGTTCTTCAAAGTAGCCACCTTTTGCTTTGATTACTGCTTTGCACACTCTTGGCATTCTCTTGATGAGCTTCAAGAGGTAGTCACTTGAAATGGTTTTCACTTCACAGGTGTGCCCTTTCAGGTTTAATAAGTGGGATTTCTTGCCTTATAAATGGGGTTGGGACCATGAGTTGTGTTGGGCAGAAGTCAGGTGGATACACAGCTGATAGTCCTACTGAATAGACTGTTAGAATTTGTATTATGGCAAGAAAAAAGCAGCTAAGTAAAGAAAATTGAGTGGCCATCATTACTTTAAGAAATGAAGGTCAGTCAGTCCGAAAAATTGGGAAAACTTTGAAAGTGTCCCCAAGTGCAGTCGCAAAAACCAGCAAGCGCTACAAAGAAACTGGCTCACATGAAGACCGCCCCAGGAAAGGAAGACCAAGAATCACCTCTGATGCGGAGGATAAGTTCATCTGAGTCACCAGCCTCAGAAATTGCAGGTTAACAGCAGCTCAGATTAGAGACCAGGTCAATGCCACACAGAGTTCTAGCAGCAGACACATCTCTACAAAACTGTTAAGAGGAGACTGTGTGCAGCAGGCCTTCATGGTAAAATAGCTGCTAGGAAACCACTGCTAAGGACAGGCAACAAGCAGAAGAGACTTGTTTGGGCTAAAGAACACAAGGAATGGACATTAGACCAGTGGAAATCTGTGCTTTGGTCTGATGAGTCCAAATTTGAGATCTTTCCAACCACCGTGTCTTTGTGCGACACAGAAAAGGTGAACGGATGGACTCTACATGCCTGGTTCCCACCGTGAAGCATGGAGGAGGAGGTGTGATGGTGTGGGGGTGCTTTGCTGGTGACACTGTTGGAAATTTATTCAAAATTGAAGGCATACTGAACCAGCATGGCTACCACAGCATCTTGCAGCGGCATGCTATTCCATCCGGTTTGCGTTTAGTTGGACCATCATTTATTTATCAACAGGACAATGACCCCAAACACACCTCCAGGCTGTGTAAGGGCTATTTGACCAAGAAGGAGAGTGATGGGGTGCTACACCAGATGACCTGGCCTCCACAGTCACCAGACCTGAACCCAATCGAGATGGTTTGGGGTGAGCTGGACCGCAGAGTGAAGGCAAAAGGGCCAACAAGTGCTAAGCATCTCTGGGAACTCCTTCAAGACTGTTGGAATACCATTTCAGGTGACTACCTCTTGAAGCTCATCAAGAGAATGCCAAGAGTGTGCAAAGCAGTAATCAAAGCAAAAGGTGGCTACTTTGAAGAACCTAGAATATAAGACATATTTTCAGTTGTTTCACACTTTTTTGTTAAAGGGGTATTCTCATCTTAGACAATGGGGGCATATCGCTAGGATATGCCCCCATTGTCTTATAGGTGCGGGTCCCACCGCTGGGACCCGCACCTATATCCAGAACGGAGCGGGCAGCTCCCCGCGCCACTCATAGAAATGAATGGGAGCGAGCCGGGCCGTGCATGCGCGGTGCGCTCCCATTCATTTCTATGGAGCCGACGGAAGTAGCCGAGCCAGCGCTCGGCTATTTTCGGCGGCCCCATAGAAATGAAAGGAGGGCGGCTGCGCATGCGCAGTGCGCCCTCATTCAGTTCGGGGGCTCCGTTCTGGAAATAGGTGCGGGTCCCAGCGGTGGGACCCGCACCTATAAGACAATGGGGGCATATCCTAGGCGATATGCCCCCATTGTCTAAAATGAGAATAACCCTTTAAGTATATTATTCCACATGTGGTTAATTCATAGTTTTGATGCCTTCAGTGTGAATCTACAATTTTCATAGTCATGAAAATACAGAAAACTCTTTGAATGAGAAGGTGTGTCCAAACTTTTGGTCTGTTTTATTCATTATATATATATATATATATATATATATATATATATATATATACCAGCCTAGTTACCCACATTGTACAGGAATTCTTTTATACCTTTGTCTGTATAGATCTTGAGCTAGCCTCAGGGAGTCTATTGGCAGTTATCTGTTACAGTCTTAGGCATGCCTTCCATCACACGCACAAGATGATGGCATCCAGAGGCAGCATGGGAGAAGGTCATGTGGTCAGATAAGACCAAAATACAACTTTTTGGTATCAACTCCACTTGCTGTTTTTGGAGGAAAAAGATGGATGATTACAACCCCAAGAACACCGTCCCAACCGTGATGCATGGGGGTGGAAACATCAAACTTTGGGGGTGCTTTTCTGCAAAGGGGACAGGACGACTGCACCGTATTGAAGGGAGGATGGATGGGACCAGGTATTGTGAGATTTTGGCAACAACCTCCTTCCCTCAGTAAGAGCACTGAAGATGGGTCATGGCTGGATCTTCCAGCATGACAATGACCCGAAACACACAGCCAGGGCAACTAAAGAGTGAGAAGCACTTCAATGTCCTGGAGTGGCCTAGCCAGTTTCCAGGCCTGAACCCAATCGAAAATCTTTGAAGGGAGCTGAAACTCAATGTAGCCTAGCGAGAGCCCCAAAACCTGAATCTAGGCTTTTAGTTGAGATGAATGTGTGCTGCCCTTTATGTAGATGCTCAGAAGTGAAACTCTTCTGCTACAGATCAGAGGAAAAAGGCGCTGGGAAGCAATGGCTACACTCATCTCAGATCTACTAGAGAAAACAGGATTAAAGGGGTTTTCTCACTACCCTGTTTCTTCAAAAATAAGCCTTACCCTGAAAACAAGCCCTAGCGCTATTTTGCAGGGTTTTTGGAGTAGGCATAAAATATAAGCCCTACTCCAAGTATAAGCCCTAGATACAGTGAGCGCCTCCAGCTCTATGTTATGTTGCATGACATCACTGATGTCACAAACAAGGAGAATAGGAATACTGTAGCCTTACACTGTACCCAGGACGGTAGCAGGCACGGCACAATCCACTCACCCAATCACGAGACGCTTCTACTGCCTTCCATGTCCTGCCTCCTGAGAGGAGATACCATAGAGATAGCACGGTGCCACTGCCAGAATCCTGCCTCCCAAGTCCGCCTCCCAAGTGCAGAGAGGAGATAGAGAGATAAGGCACAGTGCAATTGCCCCAGAGAGAACGTGAGAGAGAGTGCCAGTAACACACACTGACACTACACCACCAAATAAGCCCTACCCCAAAAGTAAGCCCTAGCCCTTTTTTCGGAGGAAAAAATAATATAAGACCGTGTCTTATTTTTCGGAGAAACACGGTAGTTACAAAGATTAGCTTTCTACATAAAGGGTCAGTTAAAAGAAGACATTTTCTAAATACAGTGGTCAGTAGATTACTTTAGTCATGAACTATAGACAATTCAGCAGGTCTCTCACTGTACACAGGTTTCTATGGTAACCTGCAGACCAGAAAGACTGTTATCTGATTGGCTGAGAACAGGTGTGAACTCAGAAAGCAAAATGTGTTGAGGACTGAGAAGGATGGCTTTACCTGTAATTGTGTTAGAGATCACAATCTCCTGCTCTGTCAGAGTAAGTTATTATATGTTAATAACTGCTGGGGAACCCCCGTCCCCCCCTCCCCCCGCGCCGGCCTGAGGAGACATAGTGAGTGCAAACTGCCTGTCAGCCAGTGAATCAATGTGCTGAGAAAACCCCTTTAAGGCAAGTACGTCTTAGTATATCTGCAAAGTGGCAGC
This sequence comes from Rhinella marina, assembly GCA_900303285.1. NCBI lineage: Eukaryota > Metazoa > Chordata > Amphibia > Anura > Bufonidae > Rhinella > Rhinella marina. The sequence continues at coordinate 274,161 of ONZH01026964.1, forward strand.
ACCAGACGTGGATCTGCAAAGTGGCAGCACCATCCGGAGTAAGTGAGCTACGTTTTTTAAATTGTGATTTGATTTGAATGGAGGCTGAGGGGGGGATCTGATCTGAGGCTGATGGAGCCTGTGCGGGTCTGATCTGAGGCTGATGGAAGCTGTGATGAAAAATATTTTTTTTTATTTCCCTCCTCTAAATCCTAGGCGCAGTGTTTGTTTTTTCTCTTGATGGAGCTGTGTGGGGCTTATTTTTATGAGGGAGGGGTGAGTTGCCATTATCATTGGTTCTATTTGGGGTACATAAGGCACA
>ONZH01026965.1:0-41843 GCA_900303285.1 Rhinella marina
AAATATAATTGCAATCATATTATGAGTAACAAAAGCTTATATTGACAGTTAGAATGAGTTAATGCAGCAAGTCAATATTTGCAGTGTTGACCCTTCTTCTTCAGACCTCTGCAATTCTCCCTGGCATGCTCTCAATCAACTTCTGGACCAATTCTGACTGATAGCAGTCCATTCTTGCACAATCAATGCTTGCATTTGTCAGAATTTGTAGGTTTTGTTTGTCCACCCGTCTCTTGATGATTGACCACAAGTTCTCAATGGGATTAAGATCTGGGGAGTTTCAGGCCATGGACCCAAAAATCTCTATGTTTTGTTCCCTGAGCCATTTAGTTATCACCTTTGCTTTATGGCAAAGGTGCTCCCATCATGCTGGAAAAGGCATTGTTGATCGCCAAACTGCTCTTGGACGGTTGGCAGAAGTTGCTCTTGGAGGACATTCTGGTACCATTCTTTATTCATGGCTGTGTTTTAGGGCAAGACTGGGAGAGAGCCGATTCCCTTGGGCTGAGAAAGCAACCCCACAACATGAAGGTTCAGATGCTTTAAACAGTTGGCATGAGACAAGCTGGTGGTAGGCTCACCCTCGTCTTTCTCAGGAATAAGCGGTTTTCCAGAATGTCCAATTCAACGAAAGGGATTCATAGAGAAAATGACTTACCCACCAGTCCATCGCAAGTCTACTCCCTGTACCTTTTGCAGAATATCATCTGTCCCTGATGTTTTATTCTGGAGAGAAGTGGCATTCTTTGCTGCCCTCCTTGAGAACCAGGCCTTGCTCCAAGAGTCTCCGCCTCACAGTGCGGTGCAGAATGCACTCACACCTGCCTGCTGCCATTCCTAGAGCAAGCTCGCACTGCTGGTAGCCGCGATCCCGCAGCTGAAAACACTTTATTAAGAGACGGTCCTGGCGACTTGCTGGTCTTCTTCCTTGGCGCGCCAATGGAACCTTTTTGGCAAACAATGGAACTCTCTCTCCCCTTGAAGTTCTTGATGATGCGATAGATTGTTGACTAAGGTGCAATCTTTCTAGCTGCGATACTCTTCCCCTGTTTAGCGCCATTTTGTGCAGTGCAATGATGCCTGCACTTGTTTCTTTAGAGATAACCATGTTAACAGAAGAGAAAACAATGATGCCAAGCACCAGCCTCCTTTTAAAGTGTCCAGTGGTGTCATTCTTACTTAATCATGACAGATTGATCTCCAGCCCTGTCCTCATCAACACCCACACCTGTGTTAATGGAGCAATCACTGAAACAATGTTAGCTGGTCCTTTTAAGGCAGGGCTGCAATGATGTTGAAATGTGTTTTGGGGGATAAAGTTCATTTTCTAGGCAAATATTGACTTTGCAAGTAATTGCTGTTAAGCTGATCACTCTTTATAACATTCTGGAGTATATGCAAATTGCCATTATAAAAACTGAAGCAGTAGACTTTGTAAAAATTAATATTTGTATCATTCTCAAAACTTTTGGCCATGACTGTACACTCCCTGTGAAAGTGCTCCACTCTCCAACATCTCCAGCACCGACTTTACTTTAACTTTATTCATATCTTCTAATTTCTTAAATACACTACTGTCCCTACGTAAAATAATATAGGCTAACTGAGCTGAAATAAAATATAAAAAAAAATTAGGGACAGCCAGCCCACCTTCATCAACTGGGCTATAGAGGAGAGACAATTTCATTCTGGGTTTTCTTCCTCCCCAAATTAGATCTCTTATGATCCCCTCCAATATTTTGAATATTTTCTTCGTAATCCATACAGGGGAAGCGCTCAGAACATAAATGACTTGTGGAAGAATGATCATTTTGATTAAACTCACCCTGTCTGAGCGTGAAAATGGCATTCTTATCCAATTTTTTACTCTTTCTCTTATCTTACAAATTAGAGGCTTCACATTTAATTCGACAAAGTCTTTTGGGTTTGAGGATATCTTTATTCCAAGATATTTAAAATTTCCATCCCGGGGTAAGACTTCCATATTAGGAATATTCACTTCCTGATCTAAAAGTAAGAGGATAGTCTTTTCCCAGTTAATCTAGAGGCCGGAGAAGAAACCAAATCTATTAATTAACTGTATAATAGTTGAAACTGTAGTTTCTTGATCCTGTATACAGAGCAAAATATCGTCCGCGAACAGGGAAATTTTATCTCTCTCCCCACTACTACCAAAGCCATACACTCCTTTTGCTGATCTTATCATATTTTCTAATGGTTCTAAGAAGATGGCAAATAGTAGCGGGGAGAGAGGACATCCCTGTCTCGTTCCTCTGGAAAGTCGAAATGGGTCAGAGCTACCCCCATTAACAGTCACTCTGGCTGCGGGAGAAGAATACATCGCTCACACCCATTTAATAAAATTTTTGCCTATCCCAAATTGTTTCATTACCCTCCATAAAAAACCCCATTCAACTCTATCAAATGCCTTTGTGGCATCTAAGGACAATATTGCCCGATTCCTCTTTTCACCCAACTGTATATCAGAAAATAAACGGTGAATGTTAAAATGGGTCCCTCTGCCTGGGATAAACCCATTTTGGTCTGGACCTTCTTTAGCCTGTTTGTCAATACTTTTGAGAGGATTTTCACGTCTGTGTTTAAGAGTGATATAGGTCTATAAGACCCAGGGTCAGTGGAATCTTTATCTTTTTTTAATATTACAACTATAAGGGCCTCTGTCATAGATTTTGTAACTGTACCCCTTTTTTTTGCTTCATTAAATATATCTAATAATAAAGGGAGTAGCACTTCACTATGAGTTTTATAAAAGCTAAAAGGAAACCCTTCTGGCCCTGGCGCTGTATCCCTCTTAAATGAGAATAGGGCTTCCTGAATCTCCTGTACTGAGAGTGGAGCCTCTAATGCCTCGCTATCTAGTTTGGGTAGCTTTATAAGTTTTATATCCTCCAAAAATGTATCTAGATCTTCCTCTACATACTCCGCACTGGTAGCGTATAACTCTGTATAGTAAACTGATTTAAGATGCCATTATGATCTTTAATAATACTTTCTCATGAGTCTTTTATTCCATCAACAATTGTTCGCTGTTTCTTTTTGCTAGTCATAGCTGCCAATACTTTCCCTGGCTTCCCTCTCTCCATAAAGTAGTTTTGGCCTGCGAAGAATATTTTATGTTGGGCCTTTTCTTTAATATAAGTCTCATATGCTAACTGGGAAAGAACCAGCTCCGCATGGTTTGACTCGGATGGAGTCTTTGAGTAAATAGACTGTTTAATAGCAAGATCTTGTCTCAACTGTCTTTCCTGATTTGCAAAACTCTTTTTTTTCCCCTGTATATCTTTAATATAGATCCCCCTGAGGAATGCCTTCATGGTATCCCATATTACATAAAGATCTGCCGAGCCCTGGTTTAATTGCCAGAACTCAGAGATCCTTTCTGACATTTCAGCCCCATTGTTCAAAATAGTCATCCAGTGCGGGTTTAATCTGAATATCGGTCTAGTATTCATCTGACAGGAGGAATTAAATTCAGCTATAATCAGCATTGGGGCATGATCTGATATAGTAATAGGTTCGTATCGCATCTTAGTAATATGGTTCATGAAGGTGGGGCTAGCTATTCCCAAATCTATTCTGGAGAGGGATTTATATGTCCTGCTAGCGCAAGAAAAAGCTATCTTTTTTGAGTATTTTGTTCTCCAGACATCCAGCAATCCCCATTCTGATAAAAACCTTGCTAAGCCTGTTGGGCCACTTCTTCTTTCTTTATTGCTCAATCTATCCAAATCGTGGTCCATCACCATATTAAAGTCTCCAGTTATCAAGACCGGACATTCATCTCCATCGCTCATAAACCCTATCAGTCGGTTTAACATATAGTAGGAAAAGGGTGGGGGGATATAAATAAAAGCAAGGATGCAAGCAAAACTATTTAAAATTCCCCACAGGAATATATACCGACCCTCCCTATCAGTTTCTGTCTTTTCTACGCTGAAATTAATGGACGAATGGATAAGTACAGACACCCCCCTGGAGTATATGCTCCCAAAAGAGTGAAATGTCAAACCTGCCCAGTGGGGGGGCAAAAGTATGGCTAGATTCTGCCGCCAAGTGCGTTTCCATCAAGCATATGATTCCAGGGAGATGCCTCTTTATTAAATCTTGAACCATACATCTTTTCGTTCGGTCATTAAGACCTCTAACATTCCATGTTAGAATTTTAGTCAGCATTTATCACCCCTTTATAGAGGGAATAAATAGCTCAAAGGAATTAGTTGCCTTATTTCTTTATCCCAACCTGCCAGGATCTCTCCCCACCTTCCTCCCTCAACCCCCCATTTTGACCTGCCTATCTTCCTGATATGCAGACCTCTACCCTCAGCGTGGCTCAACCCCACCCCCCATCCCACCTCCCTACACCCTCCTACATTTTAACATTACATTTTCACATTTTTATCCCCTGTCATATGATGTAGCCTTTCAGCTGTTTAAATCAAAACCCCTCCCTCTCCAGCCACCCTGAGGCTTCAGCTGCATCTGAAAAAAAAAGAGTTTGATCCTTGAAGACCACCCTGAGTTTTGCGGGGTATATTAATGAGAACTGTACATTGGCTATTTTAAGAAGTTTCTTAACTTCCTTAAAGCTAGCTCTCTTCAATTGTGTGGCCCTTGAATAATCCGGGAATAAAAAAATTTGTGAGCCGTTATACGTGATTTCTCCTTTTGTCCTTGCTAATTTCAATAAGGTATCTCTGTCTCTTGAGAAAAAAAGCTTGATCAAAATCGGCCTGGGAGGGCTGCCTGGCGGGAGTTTTTTATTCGGAACTCTGTGTGCTCGTTCCACCTGAAATTGAGCAGACAGGCCTTCCCTACCCAAAGTCTCTATTAACCAGTGCTCAATAAAAGAAATAACGTCCCGGGATTCCTCCCCCTCTGGGATACCAATAATTCGGACATTTGCCCGTCTTGACCTGTCTTCAAGGTCTGTTATCTTGTCTCTTAGCCATTGATTTTCCTTTTTTATCTCAGACATATCTGAGTTGAGTGTTTTTACTTCAGTTTCTACCGCCCTTACTTGGGAGCCCATGTTGGAAATTTTATCTTTCATTTTCTTAATGTCCTCCCGCATCCTAGTTATAACTGATCGGGCCTCCCCCATCTGCTGAGCAAGGTCTTCCACGGATTTATTTGTCTGCTGGACTGTTAGCAGAATTTGAGATAAAATTGGATTTTCCTCAACGACGATATGGGGGCCCGCATTTATCGTTGTTAAACCATCAGATAGGTCTTCATCTTGCACATTTTTATTAGCCAGCCGGGTTTTGGTAACTTAAAGAATTTATCCACTTTATTAACTGTGTCAGTTTTACCCAATTTTGGTGACGGGGGGCCAATTGACCTCCGCTGCTGTTGCTGTTTTGGAGGCATTGGTAATGCGACACAGATTCCTTCCAATGAAAAGCTGCCACAGCCACACTTAAACAGGTGATTTTTAAATCAGATAAACCACTCTAGGAATGGAAACTCATGTGCTCTTGCAGGAGGTGACTTATTCACAAAAATTTACTTTAGTATTGAAAAAAGGAGAGAAGGAAAAATACGAGTAACCTATCTGTAGGCAGCTATACGCCTTGATTGCAGACGCCACTAAATCTCCAAGAGCTGGCTTTGACTCCGGAGAACTTTATGAGTAGCAGCAAACTTTGTCCGACCTTTGTATCAGCTTTAAATAAGGATCCTCCCGGCTTTTATGGTGTTGTAACAACAAGGCAGTGCGTGTGTGCGTCATGACGTAGGAGGTCAGAGGGCGCGCTCTCCCCCACCTCCACCTGCCATCCAAGGCACCCTCCTCCACGTGCTGGGCTATCCACCCGGCATTAAGTCTCCCATCCTCTCCCCTGCTGCTGATGCCTGCAGGAAATCTGCCGGCAAACTGAAGAGAGAACGGGAGAGCTTGTGCTGTGCTGAGCACTGCGGGACAAGTCCGGAAGAATTCTTAGCTGGGAGAACAGAGATCAAGATACTTCTGAAAGTTAAGGTACCCAACGGACCCAGGTCAGTGAAAAAACTGAGGCCCACTGTGCAGACACAGTGGGTAACCGTGCACGCACTGCATTATGTTATTGGCGCCAATTCAGTAGCTACTGGGTAAAAGCCTGAAGATTAGACAGGTGGTTTGCAGGCTGCAAGCTACCTTGCTACAGAAGTGGAGTTTACTGTGGCAAACAACTGGTTATACTCTTTCTGAGGTTTAGTGTTGATTGGTTAAGTTTGTAAGCGTTTGTGTTATACCGCCGGCGCTCCTGAACCACACTTACAGAATTGTTCGTGGAGATTAGGGTATTAAGAGGTATAGCTGCTGGGTTACTATAACCTGCAGATAGGCAAAACTGTGGAGAAGCCTGGGCGCACACTAATAGAGCACTGTGCTGTGTATCACAAGTGCCTTAGCCTCCAGCTGAGTGTATGTATATATGCTTGGGGTATTTCCTTCCCACAAACGTTAAATACTTAGTAAAATCTTGTTTTTGTCAATCTGAATTGGAGTCTCCTTCCTTGTCTGTGACTTTGCTGTATCCTGGGGAGCCCACCCCGGTACACGGCTTACAGGTGATTCCTGCCTAACCAACAACTAAATTCAGGCCCTAATACTCTCCCTGACAGACAGCAGCTCTATCCCTAATCTCATGCAGACGGCGTATGACGCGAGCAGCGCGGGACCAGATTCTTATATTCCCAGGTCATCTGATCTGGCCAGCCAATCCCTGCTATAGACTTGTTGGGGCCCCACGTGATGCTCGGAGGTACCAAAGACTCTCCTGCATGTTGATTGGCTGAAAAAAGGCTTCTAACATGCAGGAAGAGGAAGTTGCCATTTCCTCGAGGATCGCGATATGCTCGTCCGAGTAGCAAGCATATGCGAATACCCTAATGCTCGAACGAGCACCTAGCTCGGACGAGCATGTTCGCTCATCTCTAATTATTTTTATTATTATTATTATTATTATTATTATTATTATTATTATTATTATTATGTTACACACTTATATAGCGTTGATATATTCCACAGGGCTTTACAGACATTACCATCATGTGTCATCAATGGGGCTCACAATCTATGTTCCCTATCAGTATGTCTTTAGAGTATGGGAGGAAACTGGAGTATCCAGAGGAAACCCATGCAAATACGGAGAGAACATACAAACTGCATGCAGATGGTGACCTTGGTCGGATTCAAACCCAAAACCCCAGTGCTGCAAGGCACCAGTGCTAATCACTGAGCCACCGTCCTGCCGAAGTTTGCCATGGCAAACAACATTGACTCCCAGGCCTGCCAGGTATGTATTAGGCATCATGTTAGTTTTACTCTAATAGACATAATACATGTAAAACAGAAGTGTCATAGGCATTATATAAGATCATAGGATCTGCCATGCTCTTGTACTTTAATAGAGGAAAGAGCTACTCAGATTTTATAATGAAATAAGATAGATAGATGTTATAAACAGGACAAGTGTCTATGTATCATTGCGTAACTTATGTTGCCTCAGACACATTAGCAGTCATTTGAATGTTTGCTTTAGCATTTGAAGGTGCAGTACTCAATGTATTATTACATAATTCACCAGCACAAACAATCAGGATACCTTAGGACATAGGTGGAATATAATGAGGGCAATCTGGGCAACCGCCCTGGGCCCAGCCTCCTGGGGGGGCACAGGCCGGATTGCCCCCATTATAATCACATTAGGATCAGTGGCGTGCGGGCTGCGGCACAGGGGGGCCCGGAGCGCACGGGAGGCCCCGCCCCCTACTCTGCATCATTAAGATGCGTCCCTGCGCTCCGGGCCTCTCCTGGCCTGCTCACCGCTGCAACTATTTGGCCCCCCTAACGTACTGAGAGCGCTCCTGTGCGCTCCCAGCTGGCCCTGCCTCCTCCCTCATGCTGCGCTGCTGGTCCTGGACAGGGAAGGACCTATGCAGCGCGGCAAGAGGGGAAAGAAGAAGACCAAGGCCCAGCCCCCTCCAGAGTGGCGTCAGGACAAGGGACAAGTAACAGTAAGTATTTATGTGTTTCATGTATGTATGTATGTGTGTGTGTGGGTATATGTATGTATGTATGTGTATGTATGTGTGTGGGTATATGCATACACTGTAAATACTGTATATTGTACAGCGTGGCGCAGGGGTTATATTGTCCGGCATGGTGTAACAGCCATGCATTTGTTGAACAGTATATATTATAATCCCTGTACCATGCTATACAATGTTCAGTATAATCCATACACCATACTGTATAATACACAGTATAATCCGTACACCATGCTGTATAGTATACAGTATAATCCGCACACTATGCTGTATAATATACAGTATGATCCGTACACCATGCTGTATAATACTCAGTATAATCCGTACACCATGCTGTATAATATACAGTATAATCCGTACAGCATGCTGTATAGTATAAAGTATAATCCGTACACCATGCTGTATAGTATGCAGTATAATCCGTACACCATGCTGTATAGTATACAGTATAATCCGTACACCATGCTGTATAGTATGCAGTATAAATCCGTACACTATGCTGTATATTCAGTATAATCGTACCCTTAATTAATCCTACCCATGCTGAATAGTATACAGTATAATCCCTACACCATGCTGTATAATATACCGTATAATCCGTACACCATGCTATATAATACACAGTATAATCCGTACACCATGCTGTATAATATACAGTATAATCCGTATACCATGCTGTATAATATACAGTATAATCTGTACACCATGCTGTATAATATACAGTATAATCCGTACACCATGCTGTATAATATACAGTATAGTCCATACACCATGCTGTATAATATGCAGTATAATCCGTACACTATGCTGTATAATATACAGTATAATCCGTACACCATGTTGTATAATATTCAGTATAATCCCTATACCATGCTGAATAGTATACAGTATAATCCCTACACCATGCTGTATAATATACAGTATAATCCCTACACCATGCTGTATAATACACAGTATAATCCGTACACCATGCTGTATAATATACAGTATAATCCGTATACCATGCTGTATAGTATACAGTATAATCCGTACACCATGCTGTATAGTATACAGTATAATCCGTACACCATGCTGTATAGTATACAGTACAATCCGTACACCATGCTGTATAGTAAACAGTATAATCCGTACACCATGCTGTATAGTATACAGTATAATCCGTACACCATGCTGTATAGTATGCAGTATAATCCATACACCATGCTGTATAGTATACAGTATAATCCGTACACCATGCTGTTTAGTATGCAGTATAATCCGTACACTATGCTGTACAATATACAGTATAATCCGTACACCATGCTGTATAATATTCAGTATAATCCCTACACCATGCTGAATAGTATACAGTATAATCCCTACACCATGCTGTATAATATACCGTATAATCCGTACACCATGCTGTATAATATACAGTATAATCCGTATACCATGCTGTATAATATACAGTATAATCCGTACACCATGCTGTAAAAAACACCATGCTGTATAATATGCAGTATAATCCGTACACTATGCTGTATAATATACAGTATAATCCGTACACCATGTTGTATAATATTCAGTATAATCCCTATACCATGCTGAATAGTATACAGTATAATCCCTACACCATGCTGTATAATATACAGTATAATCCCTACACCATGCTGTATAATACACAGTATAATCCGTACACCATGCTGTATAATATACAGTATAATCCGTATACCATGCTGTATAGTATACAGTATAATCCGTACACCATGCTGTATAGTATACAGCATAATCCGTACACCATGCTGTATAGTATACAGTACAATCTGTACACCATGCTGTATAGTATACAGTATAATCCGTACACCATGCTGTATAGTATACAGTATAATCCGTACACCATGCTGTATAATATACAGTATAATCCGTACACCATGCTGTATAATATACAGTATAATCCGTACACTATGCTGTATAGTATACAGTATAATCCGTACACCATGCTGTATAATATACAGTATAATCTGTACACCATGCTGTATAGTATACAGTATAATCTGTACACCATGCTGTATAGTATACAGTATAATCCGTACACCATGCTGGTATAATATACATTATAATCCGTACACCATGCTGTATAATATACAGTATAATCCGTACACCATGCTGTATAGTATACAGTATAATCCCGTACACCATGCTGTATAATACTCAGTATAATCCCTACACCATGCTGTATAGTATACAGTATAATCCGTACACCATGCTGTATAGTATACAGTATAATCCGTACACCATGCTGTATAATATACAATATAATCCGTACACCATGCTGTATAATATACAGTATAATCTGTACACCATGCTGTATAGTATACAGTATAATCCATACACCATGCTGTATAGTATACAGTACAATCCGTACACCATGCTGTATAATATACATTATAATCCGTACACCATGCTGTATAATATACAGTATAATCCGTACACCCATGCTTTAATAGTATACAGTATAATCCGTACACCATGCTGTATAATACTCAGTATAATCCCTACACCATGCTGTATAGTATACAGTATAATCCTTCACCATGCTGTATAGTATACAGTATAATCCGTACACCATGCTGTATAATATACAGTATAATCCATACACCATGCTGTATAGTATACAGTATAATCCGTACACCATGCTGTATAGTATACAGTATAATCCGTACACCATGCTGTATAATATACAGTATAATCCGTACACCATGCTGTATAATATACAGTATAATCTGTACACCATGCTGTATAGTATACAGTATAATCTGTACACCATGCTGTATAGTATACAGTATAATCCTTACACCATGCTGTATAATATACATTATAATCCGTACACCATGCTGTATAATATACAGTATAATCCGTACACCATGCTGTATAGTATACAGTATAATCCGTACACCATGCTGTATAATACTCAGTATAATCCCTACACCATGCTGTATAGTATACAGTATAATCCCTTCACCATGCTGTATAGTATACAGTATAATCCATACACCATGCTGTATAATATACAGTATAATCCGTACACCATGCTGTATAGTATGCAGTATAATACGTACACTATGCTGTATAATATACAGTATAATCCGTACACCATGCTGTATAATATTCAGTATAATCCCTATACCATGCTGAATAGTATACAGTATAATCCCTACACCATGCTGTATAATACACAGTATAATCAGTACACTATGCTGTATAATATACAGTATAATCCGTATACCATGCTGTATAGTATACAGTATAATCCGTACACCATGCTGTATAGTATACAGTATAATCCCTACACCATGCTGTATAATATACAGTATAATGCGTACACCATGCTGTATAGTATACATTATAATCCGTACACCATGCTGTATAATATACATTATAATCCGTACACCATGCTGTATAATATACAGTATAATCCATACACCATGCTGTATAATACTCAGTATAATCCCTACACCATGCTGTATAGTATACAGTATAATCCCTACACCATGCTGTATAGTATACAGTATAATCCGTACACCATGCTGTATAATATACAGTATAATCCGTACACCATGCTGTATAGTATACAGTATAATCCGCACACTATGCTGTGTGTGTGTGTTAAACAGACATCTGATGCTGTACGTCTAATACTATCCATTCACATTTGCGTTTGGGTCACAGATTCTGTTAAAAAGACCGGACAGAAAAGTTCTGCATGTATCATTTAAGCAGCATATGGTTATATGTTTCCAGCAAGGCCTTATGCTGTGTTTTTATCATATTGAGGCAGCATAAGGCCTTGCTGGGTAACCTATTTAACCCTATGCTGCATCAATAACGAATATAGCCTAAGGGCTATCTTTAGATACAAGCAGCATAGGGTTTAAAAGGTACTCACCAAGGCCTTTTGCTGCCTCAATATGGTAAAAACACAGCATAAGGCCTTGCTGGGTAACCATTTTAACCCTATCCTGCTTGTATGTAAAGATAGCCTTCAGGCTATATTAGTTATTGATGCAGCATAGGGTTAAATAGGTTACCCAACAAGGCCTTATGCTGTGTTTTTACCATTTTTTTTAAGGAGGCAAAATGCGTGTGGGGGTGGGGCAGGGGTGGAGCATGTGGGGGTGGGGCAGGGGTGGAGCTTGTGGGGGCAGGGGTGGAGCGTGTGGGGGCGGGGCAGGGGGCCATGCATTATAAACTGCCCAGGGCCCATGGGATCCTTAATCCACCCCTGCCTTACGGAGTCTGTTACAAACATGATGTTGCTCAGTGTTGCATAAATCTATAAAACACAATTTGTTAATAATGTAAACCTTCACAATCTTCATCACATAATTGACAATTACAACAAATCTTTCATAGCTGTGTGTCACAGTTACCGACCATTTATTGTAGCAGACTCTGTCCAATTGACCTTTAAAAAAATTAAGTTGATTGTAGACTTGTGTACCTGACATATTGCTGTGTGTCACTTACTGGCCATATATTGTAGTGGACACTGTACAATTAACCTTTAAAAAATATATTCTATAATATGCACCGGACCATGCGACACAGAGGAAGAGGCTATAGAGGAGAAAAATAAGAAAAAATATATTTTTATCCGATTTTAGATCAGATTCCCATCGGACCTCAGATCAGACTCCCAAGCTCCATCATCGGATAAGACCCCCATTGCTCCTTATACCTCAGATAAGACCCCATTCCTCCAGATAAGACCCCCATTATACCCTAATTCCTCCTCAGACCTCAGATGAGACCCCCATCAAACCCCCAAGCTCCATAAGACCTCAGATCAGACCCTACCTAACCTCTGTATCAGAGCCCCACTCCTCTTCAGACCCAAGATCAGACCCCCATCATTATCCCTTTCCTCATCAGACCTTAGAACAGAGCTCCAATAAACAAAAAAAATCAACTTAGCTCTCCTGCTTTGCACTGTGCTGACACTGAACGCTCACTGCTCTTCTGCAGGCCCGTGCTGCACTGTGACCTGAAGTCACAGAGCGTCAGGTCATAGTGCGTGCCTATGTGTTCTATGACCAGGAAGCGGTGAGTACAGCTAGCATAGCACTTACCTCACTGCTCCCCATGCCACCTGCATGCTGATGACTGGTCCCATAATGGAAGCAGTAAGTAGTATGACTGGATGACTGTATTTCTCAATTAGAATGTAATTGAGAAAGCCAGTCAGATGACTACCAAAACGTCTTCAATAAAAAATTGCTCTGACTTACTGATAAATTCAAATTCAATTGATCAAAGACTAGTGTGACTGTGTTCTGTGTCACAGTTATAGTATAATATGCTTTATCAGTTTAGAAAAAAAAAATATTAGAGTTTAGAAAATATTTGAAAGTTTATTAAAAAAATATTTGATCACATGCTAGTGTGCCAGAAATATTGGTGTGTGTCACTACTACCGATCATGTATTATAGTGGACTCACTCTAAGTGACCTTTTATTAAATAAAAAAAATGTAAGTGTTTATTAAAAATCAATTAATCATGTAACATTGTAATATTGTTTATAACATTTGATAATGTACCTGATGTATTATTCTTTGTCACAGTTATAGTGTACTGGACTCTGCCCAATTGACCATTTAAAAAATATTTAAACATTCAGTTGATCACAGATTTATATGCCTGATGTCACGGGCATTTATTGCTTTGGTCCCAGACTGAACTTTTGCCGTCTGCTGCAGACATCTAGTTATGAACTTTTCTTTAAATACTGTATACAATAAGCCGTCATCCTTCCTATGGCAGTGTTAGTTATGCACTCTAAAAGCCTCAAGGACCATATCCAACAACTACCCACCAAGCAAGATTTCAGAGCCCTAATTTCGGAGGTTAAAGATGCCTTTAAGGAGGAAATATCGGCGATACGTCAAGATGTTCAGAGTGTGGGCCTTTCGTGTTCATCAGCGAGAGGAAGATAATACTGCCTCACGCACAGTGATTCGCTCACTCCAGAAACAAACGTCTTCACATTCCCTCCAACTCTCCCTCCAACTCCGTGACTTGCAAAACCATGTGGTGAATCTAGACAACAGGGGACGTTTACACAATATAAGAGTCCGCGGGGTACAAGAAGTCCAAGGTGAAGAAGATGTCCGGTCCGTACTCCTCACAATCTTCAACTCTATCCTAGATAGACCCCTGATTCTCCCCATCTTAATGGACCACGCACATTGCGCGCTCTGACAAAATATTGCTATATCAATGACTTTGGGCTAAAAGAGGACATAATGTCAAGAGCCCGTACTCGACAGCAAGACGACATCAATGGTGCTAAGGTGTCGTTGTTCCAAGACCTCTCCTGTTTCACCCTCCAGAAACCTAGAGCCCTAAAACCACTGCTGGATTTGCTACGCAAGAACTCTATCCCTTACCGGTGGGGTTTTCCCTTCAGCCTCACTGCTCGCAAGAATAGCACGACGACGACCCTCAACAACCCGGAAGACCTTGCTGACTTCTGTGCTCGCCTTGCTCTGGCCCCACCGCAACTGCCTGCCTGGGCATGCCTTCCACCTTGCCTCCAATTCCAGCGACCTGGACCACCGTGGGAGCCCGGAAAAGACGGAACGGCTCCGCTCCTCTAGAGATAGGGACTGATCCTTCCATCTAGCTGTCCTCTCATAAGGACGCATAAATATGTGACCTAGATCCTAATTATTTACCCTCTTCTTCCCTTCTCGTTTCTGTAACCTTTCACTCTCTCTTCCTCCTCTTTTTTCGCTGCCATGTTTCAGTAGGAACATTTAAAGTAACTTGCCTCTTTTTTTGTGGAGTCTAGGGGTGGAGACTGTTTGTTTTTTTGCCGCGATTGTTGAGCCTTCACCACTATTCCCGCATTGGAGTCCACAGTTCTTGGCTCAGCTGACAAGTTTTGGCTGCTAAGTTAATAATTGTTGGATTGTATAATCTGAACTCTATAGACATGACGGTCCTGGTTTATTTAAAGCCCTTCATGTCACTAATGTACTCTGTATACTTTAATGTTGTTGTATTATTTTATTCCTTGGTATTCAAATGTCTCTTTGTCTATTCTGGCACTCTTTGATGATTTGAGCTCATTATGTGGGAAAGGAGCAGCCTGGCACCTAACGACCATAGTCCTCTCCCTTCTTGATGCATTGCCCACGACAATAGCCTGTGACCTTTATGTCCCTTGTCATGGCTAAAATTATGCCGTTAACTGTCAAAGGCCTGAATTCTAATTTCAAGAGACATATCGCCCTATGGGAGTTTCGTAGATCTAAGGCAGATATTATCTTTTTACAAGAAACCCATCTTACGGCTGATGGGTCATTCGCCTTTGCAAAACATTGGTTTCCTAGGGTGTTTATGGCCTCTGCTACTTTTAAGTCAGCAGGGGTAGCTATTCTTGTATCTAGATCTTGCCCCCTACAGGTCGACGGGGTCCAAACTGATCCCTCAGGACGTTTCCTTGTCCTCCAGGGTACTCTATATGGACTGAAATTGCAGTTATGCACAGTGTATGCCCCAAATTCTGGTCAAATAGCTTTTTTAACCTCTCTCTTTTCTACCATTTCTTCGGTTGGAGGGGCAATACAATTAATTGGAGGGGACTTCGATGTTCCCTTCTCTGAATGCGCTGATAGACTCACAACTCCTCTGACTGCTCCCTGCTCCAAATGTAAGCGCCTCTCTAGAGAATTTAGAAAACTGGTCCGTAGATATTCCTTCTATGACCTATGGCAGGTAGACAACCCTACGTCTCGACAATACACCTTCTACTCTAACCTTCATCTTACGCACATGAGACTTAATTACTTCTACGGTAATATTATGGCCCTTAGGTAATTGGCGGCGGCTTTCATAGGCCCGATAACTTGATAACTGACTATGCCCCTATATATTTGGAGCTCCGTCTCTCCCCTGTTCCGCTAAGAAACCCACATTGGAGGCTAAATGACTCTTTTGACAAACCCACTCACTCAAGATGAATTGCGCTCCTCTTTGTCTCAATATTTCGTAAAAAATGCCCCAACTGCATCTTCCCAAGGCATACTTTGGGAGGCTCACAAGGAGGTATTTCGCGGGGTTTGCATTTCCCTCTCATATTCTTTAAAAAAAATAGAGAAGCACAATATCAGAATTGTCTGCATTCTCTTCGAACGGCAGAATTATCACTAGCTTCCAATACTTCCAGACGAACGTTGAGACAAATAGATGAGCTGGGAGCCCGCCTTAAATCCCTAGCTTCCTCCTCCACTGAACAGCTGATCCGCAATACTTGCCTACATTACTTTGCATACAGCAACAAATCATACACCCTACTTGCCCGACAGCTTAAGGATCAGACAGCCACTTCCACCCCCCACGCTATTAGGGACCACAAGGGGTGCTGCAATATCACTCTACATCAGCTGCTGATATATTCCATAAATATTACTCTACCTGATACTCCCTTCCACCCACTTTGCCCAGGGATAAGATAACACGAAATACACTTTTAGACAAGTTCCCCATGGAATGCCACTTACCTTCCCTTAATCCAGAAGCATTGGCCCATTTGAATCAGCTCATTACAGGGGAGGAAATCAAGGAAATTATCTCTGAATTGCCAAAAGGAATGTCCCCTGGACCGGATGGGCTTCCCTATGCTTACTTTAAGATATTTGGGGAGGTCTTGATTTCCCATATGATAACGCTATTCAATGGGTTTTTGCATGGTGACAAAATCTCTGACACTATGTTAAACTCTTATGTGATGGTTATCCCTAAAACTGGGAAAGATCCCGCTGAATGTGTAAGCTACAGACCTATCAGCCTCCTAAATTCTGATTTAAAAATATTTACCAAACTATTAGTGAATCTGTTGAACCTCTGGCTCCATCACTTGATTCACAAAGATCAAGTTGGCTTTGTCAGGTTCCGTCAAGCTGGAGACAACACCAGGAGAGCTATAGATTTCGTTGATGTGGCTTGCAAGGGAGGAGTGGAGGCTTTATTGCTTAGTTTAGATGCCAAAAAGGCATTTAATCGCCTGAACTGGGATTTCAGAACACTACACCATTTTGGCTTTAAGGGTCCTTTTCTGATTGCCCTAAGAGGCCTCTACTCCTCCCCCTCGACAATAGTTAGATTACCCCACGCCCACTCTGCATCTCTCCACATCCATAATGGAACAAGGCAAGGCTGTCCCTTATCCCCTTTCCTCTATGTACTTAGTATAGAACCTTTAGCAGCGCTCATACGCAATACCCCAGATATTCAGGGCATCCCGGTTAAGGACAAAACATTTTCATTCTCCCTATTCGCAGATGACGTGTTACTTACGTTAACGAACCCTTTCATCTCCCTGCCTAATCTTCATGTAGTGCTAGATAGATATAGCAGGTTGTCAGGGTATAAGCTGAACGCCTCCAAATCTGAAGCTTTATCCATCAATATCGAACCCACCAGACTTCTTCTCCTTTCCAGGCATCCGCACCAAGATGGATCCGTCATGACCCCCAATGAAAGTCAATGGGGACGGATCCGTTTGGTGTGACACAATGGATAAACACAACAGCCAAGGATGGCTCTCAACCAAACTTAGACCCAGATATTTAACATATCTCTAGTAAAATATAACTTTTAATATCTCTAATATAAAAGTGAGCCGCGACAAAAGAAAAAGTTAAAATCACTGCCCTCTATATTCTGTCATTGTGTGTATACACTCATGTCTAAATGTATCGTACGTCCATGGTGGTGTAGGTGTGCACTAATCTTATTACCACCATAAAATGTAGAGGAAATTAGTGAGTAGTTACTGTCACCAGCACACTGGACCACACAGACTGACTGACCAATCACAGCGATCGTGGGCGGGGGAGAGCTTTGATTGGTCCCCAGCGTGTTGCTGAGAACCTCAGCTGTCAGAAACAGTCAGCCCTGCGATCCTGTCACCCTGCACTTTGGCAGGGTGACAGTTAGAAGCCATGACGTGCCTGCATGTCTCAGTGCCTTAAGGCAGGGCAGCCCATGGCTTGGGTTTGAGATTAGTATGTGACATTGTGGATAACTCCCTTGTGGATTCTATTAGTGATGATTCAATGGGGTTTTTGATATAATACTTTTTCAGACATAATTTACGTATATATTTTTCAATCCCTATGTAAGCTGTAAATTTGTCTAATCGTGCAGTAGGGGCAAATTTCAGACACTTTTTTACCACTGGTGCGGAGGAGAGTTTTTATCTTATTTTATTGCATTTCATTTAAATACGGCACCATAAGAACTTTGCACTAATACCCATCATCTTGTGCTTAAACGTTATACGTGCCTAATCCTGCAAGGACCTATGAGATATCAAGCAGAATAGCACATGAATTTACATCTCATCTTCCAGGACCTTCAGGTCACATGAACGGATCCTGATCACGTGGTATAGACACGCGGTGAGTCACGTGGGGCGCCATGTTAGACCCCGCTACGTACCTGGATAAACACACTACGACCGACCTCACGGCTGCATGAACCAACTGGATGAAGTTTGGTAACGTACAAACATAAATAGTACTATATAGAACACTAACCTGCATCAATTGGGAATTGCTTTATTGCTGCTACTTCTCACAGTGTATCTATAACAGGGATATTGTTTGATGGATGAAGACCTCTATTGTGTTTTTTGAACAATTCACACCAACAAGTCAGTACTAGTGGTGGACTTAATTCATATATTTGAAGCAAAAATTGTGCAATCAGCCCTAAGTGATATTCAAAAACTAAAGCTGGATCTACTAACTGGCGTTTAAGTGCCATCAACGGTTGGCACTTTGTTGAACCTGTGAGTCAAAGTATGGACATTAACAGCTAATTATAATGATTTCTGTCGATTTAGTAGTGAGATAGAATAATAACAGCTACGCCGTATATCTTTGCACAGTATATGCATATATATTTTTTGGTGTACACACTGTGCATATTTAACCCCTTCAACCCCAGGCCTGTTTTCACCTTTCTGCCCAGGCGATTTTTTGCAAATCTGACATGTGTCATTTTATGTGGTAATAACTTTGGAACGCTTTTACTTATCCAGGCCATTCATAGACTGTTTTCTCGTCACATATTGTGCTTCATGACAGTAGTAAATTTGGGGCAAAATAGTTCATTTTTATTTATTAAAAAACACATAATTTACCAAAAATTTGGAAAAATTAGCAAATTTCCAAATTACAATTTCTCTAATTTCAAAATACACAGTAATACCTCCAAAAATAGTTATTATTTTACATTCCCCATATGTCTACTTTATGTTGGCATCATTTTGTAAATGTCATTTTACTTTTTTAGGACATTATAAGGCTTCTAAGATTTGAATCAAATCTTAAAATTTTAAGAAGATTTCCAAAACCCATTTTTTTAATGACCAGTTCAGATATAAGGTTACTTTGTGGGGCTTATATAGTGGAAACTCCCCATAAATCACCCCATTTTAGAAACTACACCCCTCAAGCTATTCAAAACTGATTTTACTAACTTTGTTAACCCTTTATGTGTTCCATGAAAATTGACGTAAAATTGGAATGAAATTTAAAAATTCCATTTTTTTTAGCAGATTTAAAGTTTTAATCCAATTTCCATGAAACACATCAAGGGTTAACAACAAAAAAACCCACAAAATCTATTACCCCATTTCTGGAGTTTACAGAAACACCACATATGTGCTCGTAGCCCAATGTACTGGCGCACAGCAGGCTTCACAGTGGAAGGAGCACCATATGGCTTTTGGAGAGCGAAATTAGCTGGAATAATAATTGGGAGCTATGCCGCACATGAAGACCCCTTGAGCTGGCCCTGCAGTAGAAACCCCCCAAAAGTGACCGCATTTTGAAAAGAGCACCCCTTAAGGAATCTTTCAAGGTGTGTGGTGAGCACTTTGAGCTCAATGGTTTTTCCTAGAATTAAGATTCACGCGGAAGAGAAAATGAAAAATTGCAATTTAATTGACAAAAAAGTTGCTATACACTCACATTTTTCACTTTCACAAAGGGTAACGGGACAAAATGCACACCACATTTTGATCACCATTTCACCCCGAATACGGAAACACCCCATATGTGCTCGTAGCCCAATGTACTGGTGAACAGCAGGCTTCACAGTGGAAGGAGCACCGTATGGCTTTTGGAGAGCGAAATTAGATGGAATAATAATTGGGAGCTATGTCGCACATGAGCTGGCCCTACAGTAGAAACCCCCCAAAAGTGACCCCATTTTGGAAAGAGCACCCCTTAAGGAATCTTTCAAGGTGTGTGGTGAGCACTTTGAGCTCAATGGTTTTTCCTAGAATTAGGATTCACGCGGAAGTTAAAATGAAAAATTGCATTTTTTAGACAAAAAAGTTGCTATACACCCACATTTTTCAGTTTCACAAAGGGTAACGGGACAAAATGCACCCCACATTTTGATTAACATTTCACCCCGAATACGGAAACACCCCATATGTGCTCGTAGCCCAATGTACTGGCGCACAGCAGGCTTCACAGTGGAAGGAGCAACATATGGCTTTTGGAGAGCGAAATTAGCTGGAATAATAATTGGGAGCTATGTCGCACATGAAGACCCCCTGAGCTGGCCCTACAGTGGAAACCCCCCAAAAGTGACCCCATTTTGGAAAGAGCACCCTTTAAGGAATCTTTCAAGGTGTGTGGTGAGTACTTTGAGCTCAATGGTTTTTCCTAGAATTAGGATTCACGCGGAAGTGAAAATGAAAAATTGCAATTTTTTGACAAAAAAGTTGCTAAACACCCACATTTTTCACTTTCACAAAGGGTAATGGGACAAAATGCACCACACATTTTGATCACCATTTTCCCCCGAATATGGAAACACCCCATATGTGCTCGTAGCCCAATGTACTGGCGCACAGCAGGCTTCACAGTGGAAGGAGCACCATATGGCTTTGGAGAGCAAAATTAGCTGGAATAATAATTGGGAGCTATGTCGCACATGAGCTGGCCCTACAGTAGAAACCCCCCAAAAGTGACCCCATTTTGGAAAGAGCACCACTTAAGGAATCTTTCAAGGTGTGTGGTGAGCACTTTGAGCTCAATGGTTTTTCCTAGAATTAGGATTCACGCGGAAGTTAAAATGAAAAATTGCATTTTTTGGACAAAAAAGTTGCTATACACCCACATTTTTCACTTTCACAAGAGGTAACGGGACAAAATGCACCCCACATTTTGATTAACATTTCACCCCGAATACGGAAACACCCCATATGTGCTCGTAGCCCAATGTACTGGCGCACAGCAGGCTTCACAGTGGAAGGAGCACCATATGGCTTTTGGAGAGCGAAATTAGATGGAATAATAATTGGGAGCTATGTCGCACATGAAGACCCCCTGAGCTGGCCCTACAGTAGAAACCCCCCAAAAGTGACCCCATTTTGGAAAGAGCACCCTTTAAGGAATCTTTCAAGGTGTGTGGTGAGCACTTTGAGCTCAATGGTTTTTCCTAGAATTAGGATTCACGCGGAAGTGAAAATGAAAAATTGCAATTTTTTGACAAAAAAGTTGCTATACACCCACATTTTTCACTTTCACAAAGGGTAACGGGACAAAAAGCACCCCACATTTTGATCACCATTTTCCCCCGAATATGGCAACACCCCATATGTGCTCGTAGCCCAATGTACTGGCGCACAGCAGGCTTCACAGTGGAAGGAGCACCATATGGCTTTTGGAGAGCGAAATTAGCTGGAATAATAATTGGGAGCTATGTCGCATATGAAGACCCCCTGAGCTGGCCCTACAGTAGAAACCCCCCAAAAGTGACCCCATTTTGGAAAGAGCACCCTTTAAGGAATCTTTCAAGGTATGTGGTGAGCACTTTGAGCTCAATGGTTTTTCCTAGAATTAGGATTCACACGGAGGTGAAAATGAAAAATTGCAATTTTTTGACAAAAAAAAAGTTGCTATACACCCACATGTTTCACTTTCACAGAGGGTAACGGGACAAAATGCACCCCACATTTTGATCACCATTTCACCCCGAATACGGAAACACCCCATATGTGCTCGTAGCCCAATGTACTGGCGAACAGCAGGCTTCACAGTGGAAGGAGCACCATATGGCTTTTGGAGAGCGAAATTAGATGGAATAATAATTGGGAGCTATGTCGCACATGAGCTGGCCCTACAGTAGAAACCCCCCAAAAGTGACCCCATTTTGGAAAGAGCACCCCTTAAGGAATCTTTAAAGGTGTGTGGTGAGCACTTTGAGCTCAATGGTTTTTCCTAGAATTAGGATTCACGCGGAAGTTAAAATGAAAAATTGCATTTTTTGGACAAAAAAGTTGCTATACACCCACATTTTTCACTTTCACAAAGGGTAACGGGACAAAATGCACCCCACATTTTGATCACCATTTTCCCCCGAATATGGCAACACCCCATATGTGCTCGTAGCCCAATGTACTGGCGCACAGCAGGCTTCACAGTGGAAGGAGCACCATATGGCTTTTGGAGTGCAAAATTAGCTGGAATAATAATTGGGAGCTATGTCGCACATGAAGACCCCCTGAGCTGGCCCTACAGTAGAAACCCCCCAAAAGTGACCCCATTTTGGAAAGAGCACCCTTTAAGGAATCTTTCAAGGTGTGTGGTGAGCACTTTGAGCTCAATGGTTTTTCCTAGAATTAGGATTCACGCGGAAGTGAAAATGAAAAATTGCAATTTTTTGACAAAAAAGTTGCTATACACCCACATTTTTCACTTTCACAAAGGGTAACGGGACAAAAAGCACCCCACATTTTGATCACCATTTCCCCCCGAATACGGCAACACCCCATATGTGCTCGTAGCCCAATGTACTGGCGCACAGCAGGCTTCACAGTGGAAGGAGCACCATATGGCTTTTGGAGAGTAAAATTAGCTGGAATAATAATTGGGAGCTATGTCGCACATGAAGACCCCCTGAGCTGGCCCTACAGTAGAAACCCCCCAAAAGTGACCCCATTTTGGAAAGAGCACCCCTTAAGGAATCTTTCAAGGTGTGTGGTGAGCACTTTGAGCTCAATGGTTTTTCCTAGAATTAGGATTCACGCGGAAGTGAAAATGAAAAATTGCAATTTTTTGACAAAAAAGTTGCTATACACCCACATTTTTCACTTTCACAAAGGGTAACGGGACAAAATGCACCCCACATTTTGATCACCATTTCCCCCCGAATACGGCAACACCCCATATGTGCTCGTAGCCCAATGTACTGGCGCACAGCAGGCTTCACAGTGGAAGGAGCAACCATATGGCTTTTGGAGAGCGAAATTAGCTGGAATAATAATTGGGAGCTATGTCGCACATGAAGACCCCCTGAGCTGGCCCTACAGTGGAAACCCCCCAAAAGTGACCCCATTTTGGAAAGAGCACCCCTTAAGGAATCTTTCAAGGTGTGTGGTGAGTACTTTGAGCTCAATGGTTTTTCCTAGAATTAGGATTCACGCGGAAGTGAAAATGAAAAATTGCAATTTTTTGACAAAAAAGTTGCTAAACACCCACATTTTTCACTTTCACAAAGGGTAACGGGACAAAATGCACCCCACATTTTGATCACCATTTTCCCCCGAATATGGCAACACCCCATATGTGCTCGTAGCCCAATGTACTGGCGCACAGCAGGCTTCACAGTGGAAGGAGCACCATATGGCTTTTGGAGAGCAAAATTAGCTGGAATAATAATTGGGAGCTATGTCGCACATGAGACCCTGAGCTGGCCCTACAGTAGAAACCCCCCAAAAGTGACCCCATTTTGGAAAGAGCACCACTTAAGGAATCTTTCAAGGTGTGTGGTGAGCACTTTGAGCTCAATGGTTTTTCCTAGAATTAGGATTCACGCGGAAGTTAAAATGAAAAATTGCATTTTTTGACAAAAAAGTTGCTATACACCCACATTTTTCACTTTCACAAAGGGTAACGGGACAAAATGCACCCCACATTTTGATCAACATTTCCCCCCGAATACGGCAACACCCCATATGTGCTCGTAGCCCAATGTACTGGCGCACAGCAGGCTTCACAGTGGAAGGAGCACCATATGGCTTTTGGAGAGCGAAATTAGCTGGAATAATAATTGGGAGCTATGTCGCACATGAAGACCCCCTGAGCTGGCCCTACAGTAGAAACCCCCCAAAAGTGACCCCATTTTGGAAAGAGCACCCCTTAAGGAATCTTTCAAGGTGTGTGGTGAGCACTTTGAGCTCAATGGTTTTTCCTAGAATTAGGATTCACGCGGAAGTGAAAATGAAAAATTGCAATTTTTTGACAAAAAAGTTGCTATACACCCACATTTTTCACTTTCACAAAGGGTAACGGGACAAAATGCACCCCACATTTTGATCACCATTTCCCCCGAATACGGCAACACCCCATATGTGCTCGTAGCCCAATGTACTGGCGCACAGCAGGCTTCACAGTGGAAGGAGCACCATATGGCTTTTGGAGAGCGAAATTAGCTGGAATAATAATTGGGAGCTATGTCGCACATGAAGACCCCCTGAGCTGGCCCTACAGTAGAAACCCCCCAAAAGTGACCCCATTTTGGAAAGAGCACCCCTTAAGGAATCTTTCAAGGTGTGTGGTGAGCACTTTGAGCTCAATGGTTTTTCCTAGAATTAGGATTCACACGGAAGTGAAAATGAAAAATTGCAATTTTTTGACAAAAAAAAAGTTGCTATACACCCACATGTTTCACTTTCACAGAGGGTAACGGGACAAAATGCACCCCACATTTTGATCACCATTTCCCCCGAATACGGAAACACCCCATATGTGCTCGTAGCCCAATGTACTGGCGAACAGCAGGCTTCACAGTGGAAGGAGCACCATATGGCTTTTGGAGAGCGAAATTAGCTGGAATAATAATTGGGAGCTATGTCGCACGAACCCCTGAGCTGGCCCTACAGTAGAAACCCCCCAAAAGTGACCCCATTTTGGAAAGAGCACCCCTTAAGGAACCTTTAAAGGTGTGTGGTGAGCACTTTGAGCTCAATGGTTTTTCCTAGAATTAGGATTCACGCGGAAGTGAAAATGAAAAATTGCATTTTTTGGACAAAAAAGTTGCTATACACCCACATTTTTCACTTTCACAAAGGGTAACGGGACAAAATGCACCCCACATTTTGATCACCATTTTCCCCCGAATATGGCAACACCCCATATGTGCTCGTAGCCCAATGTACTGGCGCACAGCAGGCTTCACAGTGGAAGGAGCACCATATGGCTTATGGAGTGCAAAATTAGCTGGAATAATAATTGGGAGCTATGTCGCACATGAAGACCCCCTGAGCTGGCCATACAGTAGAAACCCCCCAAAAGTGACCCCATTTTGGAAAGAGCACCCTTTAAGGAATCATTCAAGGTGTGTGGTGAGCACTTTGAGCTCAATGGTTTTTCCTAGAATTAGGATTCACACGGAAGTGAAAATGAAAAATTGCAATTTTTTGACAAAAAAGTTGCTATACACCCACATTTTTCACTTTCACAAAGGGTAACGGGACAAAAAGCACCCCACATTTTGATCACCATTTTCCCCCGAATACGGCAACACCCCATAATTGCTCGTAGCCCAATGTACTGGCGCACAGCAGGCTTCACAGTGGAAGGAGCACCATATGGCTTTCGGAGAGTAAAATTAGATGGAATAATAATTGGGAGCTATGTCGCACATGAAGACCCCCTGAGCTGGCCCTACAGTAGAAACCCCCCAAAAGTGACCCCATTTTGGAATGAGCACCCCTTAAGGAATCTTTAAAGGTGTGTGGTGAGCACTTTGAGCTCAATGGTTTTTCCTAGAATTAGGATTCACGCGGAAGTTAAAATGAAAAATTGCATTTTTTGGACAAAAAAGTTGCTATACACCCACATTTTTCACTTTCCCAAAGGGTAACGGGACAAAATGCACCCCACATTTTGATCACCATTTTCCCCCGAATATGGCAACACCCCATATGTGCTCGTAGCCCAATGTACTGGCGCACAGCAGGCTTCAGAGTGGAAGGAGCACCATATGGCTTTTGGAGAGCAAAATTAGCTGGAATAATAATTGGGAGCTATGTCGCACATGAAGACCCCCTGAGCTGGCCCTACAGTGGAAACCCCCCAAAAGTGACCCCATTTTGGAAAGAGCACCCTTTAAGGAATCTTTCAAGGTGTGTGGTGAGCACTTTGAGCTCAATGGTTTTTCCTAGAATTAGGATTCACGCGGAAGTGAAAATGAAAAATTGCAATTTTTTGACAAAAAAGTTGCTATACACCCACATTTTTCACTTTCACAAAGGGTAACGGGACAAAAAGCACCCCACATTTTGATCACCATTTTCCCCCGAATACGGCAACACCCCATAAGTGCTCGTAGCCCAATGTACTCGCGCACAGCAGGCTTCACAGTGGAAGGAGCACCATATGGCTTTTGGAGAGTAAAATTAGATGGAATAATAATTGGGAGCTATGTCGCACATGAAGACCCCCTGAGCTGGCCCTACAGTGGAAACCCCCCAAAAGTGACCCCATTTTGGAAAGAGCACCCTTTAAGGAATCTTTCAAGGTGTGTGGTGAGCACTTTGAGCTCAATGGTTTTTCCTAGAATTAGGATTCACGCGGAAGTGAAAATGAAAAATTGCAATTTTTTGACATAAAAGTTGCTATACACCCACATTTTTCACTTTCACAAAGGGTAACGGGACAAATAGTACCACACATTTTGATCACCATTTTCCCCCGAATACGGCAACACCCCATAAGTGCTCGTAGCCCAATGTACTCGCGCACAGCAGGCTTCACAGTGGAAGGAGCACCATATGGCTTTTGGAGAGTAAAATTAGATGGAATAATAATTGGGAGCTATGTCGCACATGAAGACCCCCTGAGCTGGCCCTACAGTAGAAACCCCCCAAAAGTGACCCCATTTTGGAAAGAGCACCCTTTAAGGAATCTTTCAAGGTGTGTGGTGAGCACTTTGAGCTCAATGGTTTTTCCTAGAATTAGGATTCACGCGGAAGTGAAAATGAAAAATTGCATTTTTTAGACAAAAAAGTTGCTATACACCCACATTTTTCACTTTCACAAAGGGTAACGGGACAAAATGCACCCCACATTTTGATCACCATTTTCCCCCGAATATGGCAACACCCCATATGTGCTCGTAGCCCAATGTACTGGCGCACAGCAGGCTTCACAGTGGAAGGAGCACCATATGGCTTTTGGAGAGCAAAATTAGCTGGAATAATAATTGGGAGCTATGTAGCACATGTAAACCCCCTGAGCTGGCCCTACAGTAGAAACCCCCCAAAAGTAACCCTATTTTGGACAGAGCACCCCTTAAGGAATCTTTCAAGGTGTGTGGTGAGCACTTTGAGCTCAATGGTTTTTCCTAGAATTAGGATTCACACGGAAGTGAAAATGAAAAATTGCAATTTTTTGACAAAAAAAGTTGCTATACACCCACATTTTTCACTTTCACAAAGGGTAACGGGACAAAGTGCAACCCACATTTTGATCACCATTTTACCCCGAATACGGAAACACCCCATATGTGCTCGTAGCCCAATGTACTGGCGCACAGCAGGCTTCACAGTGGAAGGAGCACCATATGGCTTTTGGAGAGCGAAATTAGCTGGAATAATAATTGGGAGCTATGTCGCACATGAAGACCCCCTGAGCTGGCCCTACAGTAGAAACCCCCCCAAAAGTGACCCCATTTTGGAAAGAGCACCCTTTAAGGAATCTTTCAAGGTGTGTGGTGAGCACTTTGAGCTCAATGGTTTTTCCTAGAATTAGGATTCACGCGGAAGTGAAAATGAAAAATTGCATTTTTTAGACAAAAAAGTTGCTATACACCCACATTTTTCACTTTCACAAAGGGTAACGGGACAAAATGAACCCCACATTTTGATCACCATTTTCCCCCGAATATGGCAACACCCCATATGTGCTCGTAGCCCAATGTACTGGCGCACAGCAGGCTTCACAGTGGAAGGAGCACCATATGGCTTTTGGAGAGCAAAATTAGCTGGAATAATAATTGGGAGCTATGTCGCACATGAAAACCCCCTGAGCTGGCTCTACAGTAGAAACCCCCCAAAAGTAACCCTATTTTGGAAAGAGCACCCCTTAAGGAATCTTTCAAGGTGTGTGGTGAGCACTTTGAGCTCAATGGTTTTTCCTAGAATTAGGATTCACACGGAAGTGAAAATGAAAAATTGCAATTTTTTGACAAAAAAAGTTGCTATACACCCACATTTTTCACTTTCACAAAGGGTAACGGGACAAAATGCACCCCACATTTTGATCACCATTTCACCCCGAATACGGAAACACCCCATAAGTGCTCGTAGCCCAATGTACTGGCGCACAGCAGGCTTCACAGTGGAAGGAGCACCATATGGCTTTTGGAGAGCGAAATTAGCTGGAATAATAATTGGGAGATATGTCGCACATGAAGACCCCCTGAGCTGTCCCTACAGTAGAAACCCCCCAAAAGGGACCCCATTTTGGAAAGAACACCCCTGTACGAACATTTTAAGTGGTAGAAAGGGTACTTTTTTACAAACTGGGGTCTCACCGAAGACAGAAATGCAAGTAACAGCATTTCAAAGCACACATTTGTGAAAATGAAAAATTACAAGCAGACCCCAATTTTTCTGATTCACAAGGGGTTAAAGGAAAAAATGCACCACAATACATGTTCCCCATTTTTCCCCCATTAAAAAAACTCCCCATTTGTGCTTGTAGCCCACTGTATGGGCGAACAGCAGGCCCCTAGAGGCAAACAGCAAAATATGGATTTTGCAGGCCAGAATTAACAGACATGGTTTGTTTAGTGCCATGTCTCATTTAAAAATTTCCTGAGGTCCTCAGAAATTAAAAACCCCAAGAAGTGACCCCGTTTTGGAAAGAGCACCCCTGTACGAACATTTTAAGTGGTGGAAAGGGTACTTTTTTACAAACTGGGGTCTCACAGAAGGCAGAAATGCAAGTAACAGCATTTCAAAGCACACATTTGTGAAAATGAAAAATTACAAACAGACCCCAATTTTTCAGATTCACAAGGGGTTAAAGGAGAAAATGCACCCCAATACATGTTCCCCATTTTTCTCCCATTAAAACAACACCCCATTTTAAGATGCCAAGGTGGAGGTTGAACGAGACTTTGATAGCTGGAGAGGGCAACAGGTCACGCATAGCTACTCTATTGTCTGAATATTTTTCTTTTAATAACTCCCCTGAGATTTCCCCACAAGTGCTGTGGGATGCCCACAAACCTTTTATTAGAGGCCATCTCATTAATCTAGGGGCTTTCAGGAAAAAGAAGAAAAAGCTAAACTTGAGGATTTACTAGCCCAAATTCACCACCTCGAGTTACTCCATAAACGATCCCTTGCTATCTCCCATCAAAACGCCCTTAGCAAACTCCGGACAGAGCTCAAAAATATGCTTAACGCTACCTCAGCTAAATATTTTCTGTCTTCACAACATAAATTTTATGTGCATGGGAATAAGACATCTAAATTTATGATGAGAAGAATTAAAAAGAGGAAGCAATCTAATTGTGTTCCCTTTCTTTCTGCTGAGGGAGGTCTCCGTATATACGATTCCTCTAAAATAGCTGACCAATTCCGAGCATTTTATAAGTCTTTGTACAATTTACAATCCCCACTCTCTGATATATCTGCCCGGGACAGGGGAGCGTTGATGGATGACTTCTTGAGTAAACTGCAACTTCCAACCCTATCTCCTTGTCAAAGATATGAATTGGCTAAACCCTTTTCACTAGAAGAGCTAGATAGAGCCATAAAAACCTCTCCTAATAGTAAATGTCCGGGACCTGATGGGTTTCCCATTGTATATTATTCTACTTTTAAAGATATACTGACCCCTCACATGCTCTCGGTCTATAATCTTGCCCTCGGGAATGTTGCCCTTTCCTCTGAGATGACTCATGCCTCTATTACCATCATTCATAAGGAAGGGAAAGATCCGTCAGTGTGCTCTAATTACAGACCAATTTCCCTGTTGAACATTGACCTTAAGTTAATGGCAAAGATGTTAGCCTCCCGACTCCAGCCTATTCTACCCCAATTAGTTCATCACGATCAGGTTGGGTTTGTGCGGGGAAGAGAGGGCAAGGACAACACAACTAAAGTGTTGGCCTCCCTTTTTTATGCAGTACACAAACGTCTTCCTATGGTTCTTCTCGGCACTGATGCCGAGAAGGCCTTTGACAGAATTAACTGGTTGTTTATTAGGAAGGTGCTCTCTTCTTTCCAACTGCCAACGCCCTACATTGATGCTACATTTGCTATGTATACCCACTCCTCAGCGTCAGTCCTGGTTAATGATACCGCTTCTACTCCATTTCCAATTAATAACGGAACCAGACAGGGATGCCCGCTTTCACCCCTAATTTTTGTCTTAGTTATGGAGACACTTATGCAATCCCTGCGACAGGAAACTCGCTTCCATGGTCTGAGGATAGGGGGGCACGAAATGAAATTGGCTGCATTTGCAGACGACTTATTACTTATCATTACTAACCCTATCCAAGCAATGCCCATAATTTCTGTCCTGTTGCTCTCGTTTGGCTTGGTTTCCAACTTCAAGGTTAACCCCTCCAAGTCCCAGATACTCCACATTGGCATTTCCCCGAATATTATAGCAGCTCTCCAGCTAGATTCCCCTTTTAATTGGTCCACTCATTGCCTCACCTAGTTAGGTATTAGACTGACACCGCAATTAAATGATCTATTTGCGCTCAATTACAAACCTTTATTGCAGGCACTTATATCCCAGATGGAGGTATTGAATAACCCCACTCTCTCATGAATTGGGAGGAAAAATTTGGTTATGGTGCTTATCCTGCCTAGATTGTCTTACCTGATGTAGGTTCTCCCTATATTGATACCGAGGTCATACTTCCTTTCCTTAAATGGTGCTATTCGTAGATTCATCTGGCAGGGGAAGGGGAGTAGGATATCTTTTCATACCCTATCCAAGCCATATGGAGGAATTGGCCTCCCCGATCCTGAGGTTTATATGAGAGCAATCCATTTAACTAGAGTGATTGATTGGTTGAGGGAGCCGTCCCACAAACCGTGGGTCATCATTGAAAATGCTCTATCCAACAGCCCTCTCAGGGCCCTGCTCTTAACAAGTAATCCCGTCCCTTTAGGTCGAGACTTTAATCCTATTATGAAACAAACCTGGAAGGTTTGGAACTGGTTCACTCAAACATTTACGGATCTTCAGCTCCCATTGGTCCTCCTGCAGGTACGTGATGTGGTGGCTCTAACTCCAAAAGAATTTAGAGATAGTGTCCCGTTAGCCACTAGAATGCAATCGGAGAAGTTATGTGATCTAAGGGATAACAAGGGAGAATTAGTTCCGGATGATGATCTTATGGTCCGACTCTCTCTCCCACCCTCCGCTACTTTTCTATTCAAAGGTTTGAAGAGAGCTCTTTTATAAATCATCCCAAAGATCCCTTCAAAAGGTACTCTTTCGGAGTTTGATAAATGGGTTTCTGGGGCTGAATACCCGAGAAAACTTATTTCCCAGATTTACAAGATATTGAAAACTCCCTCTGAGCAGATTAAACCTGCGATGGTTGGAGTTTGGGAGAGAGACTTGGGCAGGGAGCTGTCTACTTCGGAGACTATTAAAATATTCGAAGCTCCTCATAAGCTTTCGAGATGCTTCCGGATTCAGGAGAATGGATATAAAGTTCTGTCTAGGTGGTATAGAACACCGGATAAACTAGCTAAATTATTCCCGGGAGTGTCTGATGGGTGCTGGAGATGCTGTTCACACCCAGGTACCTTCATCCACATTTGGTGGACATGTCACAAGATTCACGAGATGTGGGTTTTTATTTTCAAGAAAAGTAACAAGATCTGTGGCACCTCTTATGCTTGCACAGCTGAAGGAGCATTACTTAGCCTTGGTATTTCAGATAGGAAAGGTCGCATTAATACTTTGTTTTCCATACTGATCACTGCCTTTAGACTGCTGATTCCTCGTTTTTGGAGATCTACAGATCTCCCTACATTTGAACATTGGTTGAACAAAATAGATCAGATCTATAGATTTGAAGAGCTCTCCCACTGGGAATTGCACACTAGGAATCTTTTTCTCTCAATTTGGGAGCCATGGATTAAGTTTCGGGGCCTTACTGTTACAGACTGAGAGATTTATTAGCTTGGTCCTTTGATTCCCTTTAGATTACTTGGCTGGGGTTCTCTTTACCTTTTTTGGTGTGTTTTGATATACTAATGATGATCTCTCCCTTTTCTTATTTGCAATTGATATGTGTTGTGACATCTGGCTTAGTAAGTGTCTGGTCATGACTTTGTTCTCATTACAGTTTTGTATCTTACGAGATTCCTTTCTCTCTAGACCGGGCCTGCGAGCTTCGGCTTCTTATTGGACGTATTATGTCTTTTCGTATACATTGCCCTGTGCTTATGTCTGTAGTTATATTTGTTAAAACAAAAATAAAAATTTTAAATATAAAAAAAAAAAACACCCCATTTGTGCTTGTAGCCCGCTGTATGGGCGCACAGCAGGCCCCTAGAGGCAAACAGCAAAATATGGATTTTGCAGGCCAGAATGAACAGACATGGTTTTCTTAGTGCCATGTCTAATTTAAAAATTTCCTGAGGTCCCCAACAACTAAAAACCCCAAGAAGTGACCCCATTTTGGAAAGAGCACCCCCATACGGACATTTTAAGTGGTAGAAAGGGTACTTTTTCACAAACGTACAAATATTTTAAGTGGTGGAAAGGGTACTTTTTTACAAACTGGGGTCTCACAGAAGGCAGAAATGCAAGTAGGGCTGTTTGCCCTAGAGGCAAACAGCAAAATATGGATTTTTCAGGCCAGAATTAACAGACATGGTTTTTTTAGTGCCATGTCTCATTTAAAAATTTCCTGAGGTCCCCAGAAATTAAAAACCCCAAGAAGTGACCATATTTTGGAAAGAGCACCCCCGTACAAACATTTTAAGTGGTGGAAAGGGTACTTTTTTACAAACTGGGGTCTCACAGAAGGCAGAAATGCAAGTAACAGCATTTCAAAGCACACATTGGTGAAAATGAAAAATTACTAGCAGACCCCAATTTTTCAGATTCACAAGGGGTTAAAGGAGAAAATGCACCCCAATACATGTTCCCCATTTTTTCACCATTAAAACAACACCCCATTTGTGGTTGTAGCCCGCTGTATGGGTGCACAGCAGGCCCCTAGAGGCAAACAGCAAAATATGGATTTTGTAGGCCAGAATTAACAGACATGATTTTTTTAGTGCCATGTCTCATTTAAAAATTTCCTGAGGTCCCCAGAAATTAAAAGCCCCAAGAAGTGACCCCATTTTGGAAAGAGCACCCCCATACAAACATTTTAAGTGGTTGAAAGGGTACTTTTTACTAAACAGGTGTCTCACAGAAGGCAGAAACACTTGTAAAAGCTTTTCAAAGCACACATTTGTGAAAATGAAAAATTACTAGCAGACCCCAATTTTTCAGATTCACAAGGGGTTAAAGGAGAAAATGCACCCCAATACATGTTCCCCTTTTTTTCCATTAAAACAACACCCCATTTGTGTTTGTATCTCGCTGTATGGGCGCATAGCAGGCCATCAGAGGCAAACTGCAAAATGTGTTTTTTGCAGGCCAGATTTAACAGACATGGTTTTTTAATTGCCATGTTGCTTTTAAAAATTTCCTGAGGTCCCCAACAACTAAAAACCCCAAGAAGTTACCCCATTTTGGAAAGAGCACCCCCATACGGACATTTTAAGTGGTGGAAAGGGTACTTTTTCACAAACTGGGGTCTCACAGATGGCAGAAATGCAAGTAACAGCATTTCAAAGCACACATTTTTGAAAATGAAAAATTACAAGCAGACCCCAATTTTTCAGATTCACAAGGGGTTAAAGGAGAAAATGCACCCAATGCATGTTCCCCATTTTTCCCCATTAAAACAACACCCCATTTGTGCTTGTAGCCCGCTGTATGGGCGCACAGCAGGCCACCAGAGGCAAACTGCAAAATGTTGCAGGCCAGATTTAACAGACATGGTTTTTTAATTGCCATGTTGCTTTTAAAAATTTCCTGAGGTCCCCAACAACTAAAAACCCCAAGAAGTGACCCCATTTTGGAAAGAGCACCCCCATACGGACATTTTAAGTGGTAGAAAGGGTACTTTTTCACAAACTGGGGTCTCACAGAAATGAATATGTAGTGATGGTGAAAAGTGGATATGTAAGATACAGAGACTAAATGTGAGGTGTAAAGTGAAAAAATTTCAGGGTACATCAGGGATGAAACTAATCCATGGATTGGTGGTAGATTCTGAAGCAATCCTTGATGCACAGGCCAGGTTTTTCAGGGCAGGTTTCACAGTGGTATATAGTGTCCTTCCTAATCCCCCTTTTGGAACACACCCTGCATCGCTTTTGGGTCCTTCCCTTCCTCGCTGTCTGGGGAACTTCACCAGGGAAATGTTGTCCTGGTACAACTCGGGCACCGTAACTTGCAGAAGTACTGGGGGCCTCTTCTGCTTGGTTGGGAAAAATTAGGGCCTTGATCACTACTTCTTGAAAGTGAAGGAAAGTTCCCGTGTGTCCTGCGGATTTATAGAGCACGTACGCATTGTACATTGCCGTCTGTACAAGGTGTACGGCTAGTTTTTTGTACCACACTTTGGTTTTTCGTGTGGCATTGTAGGGCTTCAGAACTTGATCTGAAAGATCAACTCCTCCCATGTGCCTATTGTAGGCCAGGATGCAGTCCGGTTTGAGAACAGTGGTACTGGTACCATGTACTGCGGCAGGGGAGCTGGTGTTGGGGTGAATGCTGGTCAGTACAAGGACGTCCCTCTTGTCCTTGTACTTAACCACCATCATGTTTTCTTGGAGGAGAGCCCTACTTTCACCCTTCCTCAGTGGTTGCCCTACCAGGGATCTAAGGAGGCCTCTCTGATTTCTGCGTACTGTGCCACAAGCCACAGTACGCCTGGCAATTAGGGACATGAAGAGGGGTAAGCTGGTATAATAGTTATCCACATAGAGGTGGTAACCCTTATCCAGCAGTGGGTGCAGCAAGTCCCACACTAGTTTTCCACTAACTGATAGGCCAGGGGGGCATTCTGGGGGTTCAATCCGTGAATCTTTGCCTTCATAAACCCGGAACCTATAGGTGTACCCAGACCTACTCTCGCAGAGCTTGTATATTTTTATGCCATACCTTGCCCGCTTGTTGGGCAGGTACTGGCGGAATTTTACCCTCCCCTTGAAATGCAACAGGGACTCATCTATAGAGATGTTTTCTTCTGGGGTGTACACTTCAGAAAACTTGGCGCTGAAGTGGTCAAGGATGGGTCTAATTTTGAAAAGCCGATCAAATGTTGGGTCATTTTGGGGAGAACACTGTGCATTATCATTATAATGCAAAAATTTCAGAATAGAATCAAATTGATTCCGGACCATGGCGCTATGGAATACTGGAGTGTGGTACAAGACATCCACACTCCAATACTGTCTCATTTCTGGTTTTTTAACAAGCCCCATGTGCAGCACCAGCCCCCAGAAAATTTTCATTTCTGCTGCTGTTACTGGGGTCCAACCAAGGGGCCTTGCATATGGTGACGTGGGGTTCTGGGTAATGAACTGCTGGGCGTACAAATTAGTTTGGGCCACAATAAGATTTACTAAATCGTCACTTAAAAAGATTTTGAAAAAATCAATTTCTGTGAAGCCCGTGCAGTCAATTTGAATTCCAGAGTTTCCCACAAACTCTGGAATTTGGGGCTGATAATTCTCAGGGGGTGGGGTCCATGTGGGGTCACTCTGGGGGGCTGCCTCAGCAGTCATTCTGGGGCGCCTCCTAGAGGGTCCCTCATCAGCGGATGATGATGATGATGAGGGGGTGGAGGAGTAGAGGAAAGTGGCGTCCTCTTCTCCTTCAGTGGCCGACTCGGTATCAGAGGCAAGGATGGCGTATGCCTCTTCTGCCGAGTACACTCGTTGGGATGATTCGGACATTTTTATTTTATTGGGGTGTGATGGGTGAAACGTGTAGAACTTTATTTAGTGTGAGGGGTGTGTATGCAGTGGTTTTACACGTGAAGGTGTTTTTTACTGTATTGAAGGTGTTTTTTACAGCACGCACACAGATGGTGTGGTGAGTGCAGAAACTGTAGTGAAAAAAATTCACTACAGTCCTCTGCAAACAGCACGTACGCAGATGCAGTGCGTTTGTGCATAAACCTAAACTGACACTAAATGAAATTTATCTAACTACCACTAACTGTGTTTTTTTTTTTTTCACACAAGTAAAAAAAAAAAAAAAAAACCCAAAAATATGCAGATGCTGTTTTTACAGCACGCACACACGCATACAGATGGTGTGTGAGTGTAGAAACAGTTGTGAAAAAATTCACTACAGTCCTCTGCAAACAGCACGTACGCAGATACAGTGCGTTCGTGCAAAAACCTAAACTGACACTAACTGCAATGTGTGTATATATATATATATATATATATATATATATATATATGGATTTTTATATATATATGATATATCTCTGACTGACACTACCTAGAGTTTCAAAAAATGTGCTAACGCAGCACGCACGCACACAAAACGTGTGTGCGTGCAAATACTGTAGTTAAAAAATTCACTACAGTATAAAAAACTGAACACTGGCTAAAAATTCAAACTTATATCTATATATAGAGATATGGAGCTCTATATATACTTATATAAAACCCTAACTGTACTTTCTTCTTTTTTGACAAAAAAAGGACAAAAAATGATCCCCAGGTGCTGATCAGGCAGGTATGCACTGAAAAGCACTGAGCGGTCACAGCTCGCACGCAGAAAAAGCGGTGCAGAGCTGGAAAATTGTTAAAAAGTAAAAAAAAAAAAGAAAAGAAACACACGGACCAAGTGGCGTCCGTAAAAAAAGGACGGGAGGGGGTAGGGGAAGGGAGGGGGGACGGGAGGGGACAGGGACGGAGGGTGGGTTAGGGATCTGTAACTTCTTCTTTTCTTCTTCTGTTCTTCTTCTTTTCTTCTTCTTTTCTTCTTTTTTTCAGCAACCAAAAATCAGAAAGAAGTGGTGGTGAACCACAAGTCCCAGCAAGCCAACAGCACACAGAAAAGGACAGAACCTTCCAGCATGCAGTCTCCAGCTAGAATGGCTGCATGCAGGAAGGTTCAGCCTCTTCCTGTGCAGCTGTAGCGCTGCCATTGGACCCAAAACAGTGGAGTCCCCTGCCTGACCTCTGGGAGGACAGGTGCTGACTTGTTCAGCACCTGTCACCTTCACATGACCGCCCCCTGCTTCCTCTGCAGCTCCGGTGGCTTCCGGGAGCTGCGATGGGCCGGCCTATGGAATCCGGCCCATCGCAGCCACCGGAGCTGCAGGGGGACAGAAATACCGCCCCCTGCCCTTAGCTAACATGGCTGCCTGCCGGGCAGTGCAGCCATGATACCCCGGTCCCTCGGCGATTTCGCCCGGGGACCGGGTGTATGCCGCGCCGGACATGTATGACGCTGGGCGGTAAGTCACGTCCCGCTGCGTCGTACATGTACGGCGCTGGGCGGGAAGGGGTTAAAGTATTTTATTTTATGTCTATATCATGCATTTTATGTTTTTACTTTGAATAAATATTGTATATACATAGGCTAATCTCTAGTACCCTTTAATTAGTTCTGGATGGTTCCCCTCCAGGAATAATCAAGGTTACCTATCACTAAGATATCGATTTTACTACAACTACCTCCAAAATGTGTCCAGATTTTCTTTGAGTGGCCTTAATCTATATATATTTCACTGTTCTTTAAAATACGGGGAGAGCAACCCGTATAAGTGAGCACCTGTTGTCCATGTAAAATATTTTGGGTGAGCCACTGAATATAAACATTCAAATAGTTTAAGGTCTGAGTTTAATAGTGAAATTGGGCGGTAGCTTCCACATTGGGTAGGGTCCTGACCTTCCTTATAGATTATAGAGATGTGTGCCATTAGAGATTGTGGTTGGAAGGGAGTGCCAGATAGTGCTGAATTAAATAGTTTGGTCATGTGTGGTATTATAATATCATGAAATGTTAGATAGTAAAATGGGGTCAGGCCATCAGGGCCTGGGATTTTGTTTTTTTGGAGCTGATTTAAGTGCAGCAAGAATATCTTCTGCTGTGAAGGGTCGGCATAAGTCTTCTGCTTGTGAAGACGTAATGTGCGGAAGATCTATAGAGTCTAGGAATTGTTTGGTAAGATCAGATTTAAATGCTGTGGCAATTTCAGGAGTATTATATTGCAGAGGTATGCATTGCCGAAATAAATGTTTTGCTTTTTCTAGCTTTAACTTGGGCTAGCATGAACTTTGTGGGTTTGTCTCCATGTGAGTAGTATTTATGTTTGAAAGCTATATATGTTTTTCTATTTTGTCGGTTCAAAATGTCAAAAGTCAGATTGCAGTGAGGTGAGTAAATGTTCTTTAGTTAGGGCTTTAGACGTTTTCTTTATTCTTTCTAGTGAGGAGATTTGCTGGAGAAGATCTTGAATCTGTTTATTGTGTGCTTTTTTAATATGTGAAGCCAATAAAATTAATTCTCCCCTGAAGAAGGCTTTGTGGGATTTGTGGGACAAGATTGGGGTGCAGACATCTTGTGTATCATTAATATGGAAAAATTCTATAAGCTTATCTTTAAGTGACTTACAATGGGTGGGATGTTTAAGGATAGTGTCATTTATTCTCCAAGTAGGGGATTGTTTTGGAAGAGATGAAATATGCACTTGCATACTGATTGGTGAGTGGTCTGAGAACACATGTGTCAGAATCTTGTGATTGGAACAGTGTTGAAGGGTGTTGGTTTGAATGAAAAAATAGTCAAGGCATTTGTAAGACTGATGAGGGGAAGAAAAATGAGTAAAATCATTCACTTGAGGGTTAAAAAATCTCCAGACATCTTTAAAACCTTTACTATTAAGCGTATGTTTGAGTTTACTTAGTATTTTGAAGGATAGGGAGGATTGAACTGTGGAGGAGTCTTTGAGAGGGTCCAATGCAACATTAAAATCTCCACCTAGTTATTGTGCCTTCTGCAAAGTTTAAGAACGTTTGTAACGTTTCAATTATCCAAGGGACTTAGTTTTGATTTGGTGCATATATGTTCCCAATTGTGAATGTCTGATTTGCAATTAGGCCTTTAACGAATACATATCTACCCTCGCTATCATTTATATGCGAGGAGTACGGGAAGGGAGTATTTTTACTAATTCCGATGTTGGTTCCACACGAGGCTCCAGATGTGGAGGGGCTGTGATACCAGAATGGGAAGTTTGTTTTGTTCTTTGTAGGCAAGTGACCTTTCTTAAAATGTGTCTCTTGCAGCAAGCAAATATTGATGTGTAGCTTTTTGAAATAAGCTAAGATCTGACCTCTTTTTGAAGGAGCGTTGCTACCTCGTAGTTATAGGACATTAGTGTAATGTCAGTCATTTTTGTTTGACGTCATGCGATGGGTAGAGATGGTGAAGCATATTCTCAGGAGGGTAGAAACTTTTGAGCTAAAGGGGCGACCTGTGAGGAGAAAGAGAAGTAAAGAGGGGGAAGGGGAAGGCCATAGGGATGAAGGGGAGGTAACAAACAATAAACCTTGAACATTGTAATTTTGAAGTCTAACAAAGCAGTATTCAGAAAATAATCTGAGTATAGCATAAGAGAAAAAGAGTGGGTGAGGGAGGAGTTGAATTGTCAACTGACATCTTCAATGCCCCTTCCACTACCACCAGAAAAGAAGAGAGCAAATTATTACCCTGTCACAATGAAAACTGTTAGGAACATTCTGAGACAACAGATGTTTTCACAAGATGAACAAAAAGGATATTAAGATGTGTAATTTCTACAGCGAAGAAGCAGAGGAGATTCAAGCATTTTCAGTGCAGAGTCTTTTAGGTGTCAGTTTTCCAGATCTTCTTCTCATTCTGTTCGATCTGTCAGAATGGGTGGTCTCCCAGGGAGTAGGTGGAGGGATGGAAGGTAATTCAGATAGATCTTTGACTTGGGCCCAGTCCTCTACTGCAGAAGGAGGTATTTCCAAGAGGTCTAATAACTTGTTAGCGTCTTCTCTGGATCTTATAGTGTATTTGGATCCCTCAATTGTAGTTTGGAGGCCGAAGGGGAAGAGCCATCTATATTGTATATTTTTGGATCTTAATGAATCTGTAATAGGTGTTAAGGCACGTCTTTTTCTCAAGGTGAGAGGGGCCAGATCTTGAAAAATATGGAATTCTTGGTTCTCAATGAGACACATACCCCCTTCTCTGTGTTGACACAAAATTGCCTCTTTAGTTCTAAAGTCCATGAGGCGACATATGACATCTCTTGGGGGTTCTTGAGGCTTGGGCTTGGGTCTTAAAGCCCTATGTACTCTTTATGGTAATTTTGTCTGAGTGGTCTTCACCCAAGACTGTGACAAATACTTCTTGGACTGTTGTCAGCAGGGACTCAGGGGTTATAGTCTCTGGTATGCCTTTAAGATGTAAATTGTTTCTCCTTCCCCTGTTGTCTTGATCTTCCACATAATCAAATAGAGAGTTCAGATATGTTTGGCATTTTAGAAAATTATCTGCTGTAGCTGTGGAGTGGTCACTGATGGCATGGCACTGACATGGCTTCTGAGTCACTTATTGCTTTATCTGCTGAGTCTTCCCTGGAGGAGACGCCCATAGCTTTTGCAGGAGAGTGAGATCTGGGCATAGCAGAGGGTTTTTGAGGAGTGGAGTTGTTTCTTTTCATAAATTTATCCATTTCACCTCTGATTCCACTTGATTTTTCATTGGGGCCATTCCCCTTGGAGTTGCCATATATTTTTTTTTATTGGTGGCTTGAATAGGCCGCTAAAAGAAAAGCTCACCGATCGGATAATTTTTGGTCTCAAATGGTAGAGGAGGTCTTCCTGAGCACGATATGAGTGATATAACTCAGCAGTTGCTGGAATTTATCTTTTTTTTTAGTCTCTTGTATCTTGAGTGGTGAGGAGAGAGCTTGAGACACCTCTGGCTCTGTCGGCAGCAGGCTCCGCCCCCCATATTTGAAGGTATTCTAAGGCTACTTTCACACTTGCGTTTGCAGGATCCGTCTGTGAGATCTGTCCAGACTCTCACAAACGGATCCGTCATGATAATACAAACGTCTGCATCTGTTCTGAACGGATTCGTTTGTATTCTCTTTTACATAGCAAAGACGGATCCGTCTTGAACTCCATTAAAAGTCAAGGGAGGATAGATCCGTTTTCTATTGTGTCAGACAAAACGGATCCGTCATGACTCATAATGTAAGTCAATGGGGACGGATCCGTTTGCATCAGTTTCTACATGCGGACACCAAAACGCAGCAAGCAGCGTTTTAGTGTCTGCCTCCAAAACGGAATGGAGACGGAACTGAAGCAAACTGAAGCAAAACTGATGCATTCTGAACGGATCCTTTTCCATTCAGAATGCATTAGGACAAAACTGATCAGTTCAGGACCGTTTGTGAGAGCCTGTGACGGATCTCACAAATAGATCCTGCAAACGCAATTGTGAAAGTAGCAGATGAGCTGCAAAAGTGTATAGCAGTGAACAAATGAACAACTGATAACTAGCATTGTCTCATGCATAATAAGTGATGCCTAACCAACATGCTGGGTTTCTATAAGCAGGTACTTGCAAATCTGGATTCCAGTCATTATTTGGT